>CAUDMG010002847.1:1290000-1641737 GCA_958450375.1 Homarus gammarus
CCCAATCGATGCGTCAGCAATTGCAACAGGACCCCAACAGGTGCGTCAAGTGTTGCAACAGGGCCCAACAGATGAGTCAAATGTTGCAACAGGACCCCAACAGATGTATAAAGTATTGTAACAGACCCAACAGATGCATCAAGTGTTGCAACTGGACTCAACAGATGCGTAAATTGTTCTAACAAGACCCACCATACGCGTTAAGAGTTACAACAGAACCCAACAGGTGCGTCAAGTGTTGCAACAGGACCCAATAGATGCGTCAAATGCTGCAACAGGACCCAACAGATTCGACAAGTGTTTCAACAGAACCCAACTGATTCGTCAAGAGAACCCAGTATATTGAGCCGAGTCGTAACCCCACACTTGGCACTGGCTAGCGGGTGTCAGTATGAGTGGATTAATACCACCGCTGGGACCCCTCCAATGGCGCTAATGATGCCGTTTGTTAGTGCCATGGACACCCCGCTGACACCGTGCCCCTAGGTGAAGGTGGTCTATGGCCTAGGTGATGTAGGATGTCCTGTGTTGTAGTATTATCGTAGGATGTCCTTGAATTGTAGGGTGTCCTGTTTTGTAGGGTGATTGTAAGATTTATTGTTGTAGGAGCTTTGTAGCATATCCTGTATTGCAGTAATGTTGTAGGATATCCTAATTTTGTAGGATATTTGTAGTATGTCCTGTCTTGTAGGACGATTTTGTAGGATGTTCTTTTTTGTAGGATGTCCTGTTTTGTATTACAGTAGAATGCCCCGTTTTGTAGAAAGTTTGTAGAATGTACGTTGAGTGTCCGACAGCAAGGCTTTAGGAGTCTGGCAATCCCAGATTTTGAGTGTCCAAAAGTACAGATATCTGTAAGTAGCTTCGTGTCCGAATGTCTTATCGTGTGAGTGTGTTGCTATCTGAGTGTTGCGATGTCCTATTGTCAAGGTGTCCCTCTGTCTAGGTGTAATACAGTCTTGGTTTTCTACAGTCTCGGTATACACAGTCTGGAGTTTCTATTAGTGAGTGTCTTACAGTTTAACTTTATCATAGTCTGAGTACTTTAAAGTCCGAGTGTCCTACAGGTGTCCTATTTCTGAGTGTCTTAGTCTGGGTGCATCTGTCTGGGTGTCCTACAGTCTGGGTGCGCCTGTCTGGGTGTTCTACAGTCTGGGTGCACCTGTCTGGGTGCACCTGTCTGGGTGTCCTACAGTCTGGGTGCATCTGTCTGGGTGTTCTACAGTCTGGGTGCACCTGTCTGGGTGTCCTACAGTCTGGGTGCACCTGTCTGGGTGTTCTACAGTCTGGGTGCATCTGTCTGGGTGTCCTACAGTCTGGGTGCACCTGTCTGGGTGTTCTACAGTCTGGGTGCACCTGTCTGGGTGTTCTACAGTCTGGGTGCACCTGTCTGGGTGTCCTACAGCCTGGGTGTATATCACACATTTGATTCATGTCCTACCATAAAGCTGTCCTTCAATTAGGGTGTCCACTTGCCTTCTCGCCCCAAACTCCCGACAATATTAAGAATTTAAAACCTGGAAATTAATAAAGTCTGTGACTATATATTCAAACCAAATTTTGTCCTCAAATTTACACGTACAGTACATAGTTCCATAAATATTCTGATTACATTAACATTTGTCTTGCAATTATTATTTGAAATTTGAATGGTCATTTATGAAGGTGATTTATAAAAGGACGGGGAAGAAATTAATTCTATTTAGTTCGTGAACAAGTGTATGATTTATATTAGGAATACGAGTGGATAATAAACTTTGTAATCAAGGATGAAGGACGTCAGCCAGGAATGAATTACTGCTGGAAGATTATTAAAAAACTTGGGGATTAATATCAAGCTGACAGGCGTAGTGAAAGTAAAAATACACACATCACAGGTGCCATTCATAAACTATGAAGCATTGTAGATTAACAAGAGACGTGTCATGCAGGTGCACCTTAATCCTTGTCATGACCTGAGGCTTTTGACTCTTGAGTGTGTGTGTGTGTGTGTGTGTGTGTGTGTGTGTGTCACCTATAATCACTGGAAACACACTGGTTGATGCTGAAGGATGTGTTGGCTCTCAGGTATCGTTATTCCTATTGGCCTAAACTGAGCGTAATTTGGTCAGGTTTAGTCGTCTGTGTTTGTTCTGTATGTCCGGGTGTCTGTTATTTTGTCCAGGTCTGTTGTACATACGGCTTTGATTGACACAGACAGGTTGATGGAACTTGATAAGAAAAGTTGTCACCATTACAGAAGGAGCGAAAATTGACTTCAAGTTTCTGTAGCGATGAGTCAAGGTCACAGCTAAAGGTCAAGTGTCAAATTTGGCAGCGTCTTATGTATGGTTCCTTGTTAGTCTTCTTCCTTCTCTTCGTCCTCTTCTTTTGACTCTTCATTTACCTGTTTATCATCTTCGTCGTCCTCCCAACCCACCTCCTCCTTCTCCTGCCGTAACGGACTCTGGCATGGTGTGATGTTACACCAGCTGGCCAAGAACCAGAATAGCCGATGAGTTGGGGAATATATTCTAAATGACTGGATGAATAGGCGAAATGGACCAGACGCCCAGAATACAGTATGCGTGCGTGCGTGTGACCAGGAAGTACTGTACAGACGACATACTAAACATTCACTTCGACGAATTGATAGAGTAATCAGGAGCGACTTAAGATAAAACCTGGGATACAAAAACTTAAAGGATTATTATACGATTCTTAAACACTTTATTGATAAATTATGTACAGGTGATGGTATTAGATGTAAGCATGTGTCAAGACTTTAAACACCCTGTATAGACACTTGAGGTCCAGGTTCACTATCCCCGTCATAAGGGTTCAGGAGAGCTCATGACTCGGTGAAACAAGAGCCACGTCTCATGGTGGCCACTTACTGCTGAAGGGAGCTAATTATCCCGACAGTGAAGCCTTGTGGTAGTGAGGTTTCATTTATTACTTTAACAGTGAATGAGTGAGGATGTCTGACTGATAAAAACTATCACGGTAATAGTAGCAACAATGATATAGTAGTAATGACAATAAAAGTAATACCTGGTAGTAATGATAATAATAATGATAATAATAACTACAATCACAATCATACTAATAATCCTCATAATCATCATAATAATCTTCCACCGTCTCATTTCTGTAACAAAAATAGACTCAGATTAATGGTTCACTGTAGAATTGCGTGGAAGTAAGAGGCCCTCTAGAGTGCCACGTCTTCTTGTGGGACGATAAAGATTTTAAGATGCTGTCCAGCGTAGGATGAGTGCCAGACACACCGGCAGTAATTGAGACACTCTAACATTCTCAAGGACTTGTAGCTCTGCCATTTAACTCTTGAAATGGTGTTTCCGAGGAGTTTCTGGCTGTCGTTTCTTGTATCTTTGTCAGAAACTGTCTTGAAGGTAACTTTAGGGGCGAAGTTACCTTACCTTACCTTACCTTACCTTACCTTACCTGACTTACTTTATGTAACCGAACTCAAATCAACGGAGTCAAACCTAACATAACCTGATCCAATAAAATTGAACCCAACCTAACTCACTTAAGCCAACCCTACGCAACACAGTATTAAGTAATATCACAGAAGTTCTTTCTACCACCTGTCCCTGCTTCCCCTGGTGGTCACTTGTAGGGATGATCAACTAACGAGGCACTGTAGGATGGTGGTGTTAGTGGGTCACGGAGGGGAGAGCAGATACCTCGCTTACCATCCATAACACTTTTAAATAACTGTAAGAAGGGAAGTGAGACAAAGGATTAAGTCAAGAGAAAGAGCAAGGAATAACTGAAGAAAGATGTGGGGTAAGGGGAAGACGGGATGGTAAACATACTTAATAACAAGACAATTTAAAGGAATAAGAAAGAATGAACGAAGAAAGAAGATAAGTGAAAGGAGTGAAGATAAACATACTTGATAATAAATACAAATTTTTCCTCTTTTGTTTTACGTTATAAATGAGATAATCTACGTTATGACACAATGAACTTCCTGTTACCAGTTATGATTTTTCGAGTCGTGGCGTCATATTTTTTTCTCTCTTAATTTCGAGGCCATGAAATTGAAAATGAAAAGTCTTTGTGATACGATACGACGAGCGAGGTGATTATAATCATGCAAATTATTAAAGCTATGTGTGTGATCATGTACAGGTAATTGAAGTGTGAGAGCCTCCTACCTGTCGCTCCGCTGATATTTTCTCGATATAATAACATGTACTTTATACTTATATGAGTACCAGTTAATATTTATATCTTCTTTATTTATCAAGTTATTCTGAGCACATACGTTAAAGAAATTTATTGAGGTGTGTGTACTTATTTATTATCATTATTATTATTACTACCATTATTAATTAATTCATTGTACATATCATTGTTTTATTAAATTATCATGATAAAGAGTACTTATGTTTTATGTTGATTATATAAATTTGGTCACCTTCACTACCCCTGGCCAACTCCACCACCTTAGCCACCTACAGTAACCCTGTTCATGTTCACCTACACTGCCCCTGGCTACCCACACCACCCCTGGCCACCTAGACCACCCTGACTACATTATACCTCCTTAATGCTGCACAGCTAAGCTAGTTTTATGAATATCTTTAAAAATGTGTGTCGTGCCTGTATTACTGAGTGTTATAGAGAGCTGATAGGTAGTAATACACAAGAGCATTATAGAGAGCTGTAGGGAGTAATACACAAGAGCATTATAGAGAGCTGTAGGTAGTAATACACAAGAGCATTATAGAGAGCTGTAGGTAGTAATACACAAGAGCATTATAGAGAGCTGTAGGTAGTAATACACAAGAGCATTATAGAGAGCTGTAGGTAGTAATATACAAGAGCATTATAGAGAGGTGTAGGTAGTAATAGCCCCGACGGTAGGTTCAAAAGTGATAGAACAGTCTGGGGTGGTGGAGAGGATATTGCCGCCCGGTAGTGTACGACGCTATTGTCTCCCGGCCATTGTTCTCCCCCAACTGCTCTATATTTCACAGAACGGACAATATTTCAGGAAATATTTTTCAGAAACTCTTTATCAAATAGCTGTGTTCCATTGTGGTGTTAAGGATGGGGAGTATGAAGATGTTCCTTTAGTTTAGGACGAGCTTTTAAAATTCGAGGTCGTGTGTGTCGAGTGAGTTATTGTTTGTGTCTGTGAAAACCAAATAAATCTAGGAGCCCAGTATTTTTCTCACAGGACGGAGGACCTTACCCATTGAACTCAGATTGATATAAATTATTAATTGAACTTTAGAGTAGCAGTTGTTTGAGGTTTGACATGAGGGACGTATGGGAGTTCCTCTGTATCTGTTTCTGACCTACCCATTATTGTCTGGTTTACATTTAGTGACAGTGTTAGTGGTCTTGGTTTGGCCAGAGTGAAATAACACATTTAAATGCACAAGAAAAAGATTATTATTTACAGGTTAGGGTAAAAAATTTCATTTTAGAATCGTATTGTAGAAGACAACTTACCAAGGGTGTACTGGTACTGGAGAAAGTCATGGGGAGAAAAATAATTATTAAAACGTTAGGGACCATTTTGAAAACTTAGCAATCATGAGAAACTAGAAATAAAAATTGAATGGTAACTTTCGAACACTTATCCTGACTGACATATTTTTTTTGACTGACATATTTTTTTTTTTATAATAAGCTTCACTGTCCATACTTTGCCTTTTTGTATATTTTTTCTCCTGGGTTCGACGCGATCATACTGTATTATGTGTATGAGAGTAACAACATGAGGGAACATCATCTTTATGGGTGATGGAAGTGGTGACAGTATTCTTGGTTAATTCATTACCATCTGTTACAGTTCCAGCCATATTTGATATATAATGTAGTACCTAGAACAATATTTATTTTAGGAGTTTACACTAAATTTGTGCTGCACAATCGATAATCACATTATGGGAATGTCTGTAGACTTTTAGGAATTACGCTTCTTTCTGTCACAGCCATACAGTAAGGTAGGGCAGGTCACATATGACAGTGATACATTGCCGCACGTTAATTCCATTAGTCCAAGGGCTTGCCTTCAGCTTAATAAAATCGTCGGGAGTTAGCTAGAAAATTCACCAAGCGTCGTCATCTTACTGAAAAGATTAGGGGAGAGTAAAGCAAAGTGTATTACCTCTACTGTTAACTGTAGAATTTCAATTTTTGGCTGCACTAGCACGTTCGCATAGAAGCCTTTTAAGCGATCCGGTCACGGAAAAGTCATGGAAAATAAAATTATGATTTGTGCGGGAACTCTGCATAATGCTCTTGCGATTACTAGCTAGAGCTCTCCAGAATGCTCTTTTAATCGTATATTACTCCAGAGCTCTTTAATGCTCTTGATTACTCCACAGCTCTCTATAATGCTGTTGTGTATTACTAGCTACAGTTCTCTTTACTGTAAAATAAGGATATAAATAACGATAAAAACACAGAAACACCAAGATTTTAGTAAGTCTTGTCGCTCGTGGTTGTCGAGAATCAATTAGTTATGCCTCGTAACCTCACATTTCATGGACATTGTGTTGGTTATATGTGCTAATTGACGCGGTTGTTTGGAGTGGTTGTCTGGTTGGGATGTTTGTGTGTGTCGAGCAGTTTGTTTGTGTTGTTTGTGTGTGTAGCTAGCTTTTGTGATTGGCTGGTATCTTTCATGGCCCATTGTCTTTCGTAACTAACGTTGTTTTTCTAACCTGTTTGTTAGGTCGCTTGAAATTCTTCTTGTTAATTTGCTTGATCAAATTACCTGGCTAATTTGGTCTAGTACATTACTCTGATTAATTACTCCTTAGGTGGCTAATTGGGCTTCTGAGTTAGATTATCCATTGTAATTGGCTTGTCGGAATGGGCATACGATCTCTCACAACCACCACCAAAATAATCCCCTGCCAGCATCACGTAAAGACAGACAGTCCTTTATAAAAACCTCGAGAGAGCGTGGCGTCCTCCGCCCTCAACCCTGGCCAGGAATGTCAGGCCAATTAACACGAGTGTATCCAGAGAGAGGTTGTCAAGATTCGGACCGCTTTTTGCTGAGCTTATAATTAAAATAGGGGAAACGGGGCGGCGATGAATGGTGTGGCATGGACTGGCATATATGGCAAGTGACACACTGTTAGGCAGGTATAGCAATGTTAAGAAATAAAGCGAAAGTTTCCATAAGGAAATATGTTACATGGATGAATATTTTTTTCAGAAGAATTTATCTGTATTTAGAAGAAAAAAATCACTTTTAATTTTGGTTGGTTACATTAATCTTATGTGATTAATGTGATGAAAAAGTAGACGAAACGTAAAAATTTGGATGCAAATAACTTATATAATGCAATTTTTTCCTGAAAATTAACTTGCATGTTGTAGACAACAATTATTTTTAATAATCGTCAGGCGGATATTACTTATGAGATGAATTACGTAATTTTTTTTAAATATGATATAAAAATAGTTCAAATATATTATTACTCAGAAATTAACTTGTATGAAGAGAAATATTATATATTTATGTTTGTACAGTAGATCTAAATTACAAAAAAATAATTTATATGAATAATGTAGAAAGATCTTCACCTTATCTTGCTGTATAAAGATTTACAGTACATGTAGCGTGAAAAGAAAGCGAGTCGTTATTTTGGCACTGAAGAATTTATTTAGGCTCTGTAAAAGTGAGTGTAGGTTTTAGCTCGGCGTTATTCACTTTTATAATCTAAAGAAAGAAAACAAATGAATCAAAATTTAACTGCAACAAAATAACATGATGTAAGAAACAAAATTAAAGCGTTGGCTTAGAATTATTTGACTGTATGATGAAGGAAAACGAATTAATGAGTAAATTGTTAATGTATAAAAGAATTACCTACGTGAGGGGGAAACAACTAATGGGAGTCCGAATTCTGACGGAGAAAAATGAATTAACACGCATGGTGGAGGCGGGAAAATGCACGAGAGTTGTGTGATGAATGACAGACACAGACTTTCAATGACTCATATAAAGGAGAAAAAAAATCCCTGCAGTGACCACCGAGAATCTACCATTTATATCCCCATATTCTGGAGTGATTATTATCTGGCGGGGGGGGGGGGGCTCCAAATGTTACCGACGTCCCGGTCTGTTCTTGAAGGGCACATGTCAAGGATAAGTGAGGTTGGCCAGGCTGACACTGACTAGGAACGTACGTTTGGTCTTGTGTTGATGGAAGATGAGAGGAGGAGGTGAGAAGGGGTGGGAGGTTTGGTTTAGGTTGGCGCATTCCAAAGCTGTGTTGTAGGAGGACTGAGTGAGGGGATGAAGATATTGTGAGGTGCTCTCTCTCTCTCTCTCTCTCTCTCTCTCTCTCTCTCTCTCTCTCTCTCTCTCTCTCTCTCTCTCTCTCTCCATATATGCCAGCGGGAGAGAGAAACAGGTAGTAGTGTACATAAAAACAAAGCACATTCCAATTATGGATGATTCATTGAGAAAAAAAAACTAAATTGCTCTCCAAAAATTTAATTAAACCGAGCAGGATCACCGAACACAACCCCCCGCTAATTTGCCATAACTTAGTCATTTTTACCGTTTCTTTCTCCTTTTTTTTTGTCATATGAATTAAGCTAATTGGTTGCCTAAACTACGTAATCGTTTTCCATTTTTTTGTGTTACATTCCTTACCTGCCAGCTTAACTTAAGGCGATTTAAATACATGTATTATTGCTGGCCTCTGCTTCTGCTATCAGTATGGCATGAAAAGTTAAACTGCAGATGAGAGATTGAGGTCAGTTATGTAGTGGTAGTGTATGTTTGGGGTGACTCTCTCCCTTCCCTCTCACCCTCCCCTCCCCTCCTTTAATTCCTCCATCTCTCCCTCCCTTGTTCCCTCGCTCTTTGCATCCCTTCCTCTCACTACCCTTGCCTCCATCCATCCATACCCCCCCTCCCTCTCTCCCCTCTCCCTTCCTCCCACTATCCCTCCCTCTCTCCCTCCTTCCATACCTCCCTTCCTCTCACTACCCTTGCCTCCATCCATCTTTCCCTCCGTCCCTCCCCTCCCCTCTCCCTTCCCCCCACTATACCCCCCACTATCCATCCCTCCCTCCTTCCCTCCCTCCCTCCCTCCCTCCCTCCCTCCTTACATCTCTCCCTCATCGATCACCTTCCACCTCCCCCTTTTTCCTTCCTCTCTTCATCCATCCATTCCCCTTTCCTCTCTCCTCCTTCCCTCCCTCATTCCTCCATCTCTCCCTTCAGCTCCTCAGTGCAGGGTGAGTATTTACTCTGTACATAAACTCTCTGAAGGAAGTAAACATCGATCTTCATTTTTAATTATTGATGACTATGTACTCAGCTAGTGTGGGCGCTCTGTCAATCTATTTCTCGGGTAACTGATGCTTACTGAACCTCTAAGATTGACGGAAAATATCTTATCTTTTATGTTCCTTGCGTTATCCATGGTCTGGTGGAGAGTATAGTGTTGTTCCTTGTAACTTTGGGAGAGTCACGCGGGTCGAAGTGCAATTTGGCATATTACTGTGGCATCATATCATGAATATTTGGGTGGTAGGTGTTCAATAAATGCAGTTTTCAAGTTTTATCTGTCAAGATTACGGCTCATGTTGGACCTGAAGATTTGTTCGTCCTTCCACGTGAGATTTTATTTGCGATAATTAGCTTCAAGAAGTGTCAACAGTTTAGAATGAAATTTGATATACAACTGTTTATCATTTAAAACAAATTGATGGTCAGCATTTTGCATACATATTTATACTGCGGTTATGTCTCTTGTTCGACATGCATTCTTAAGAGAGGCCAGTCATCAAACTCAATGTTCATCTGATTTTTTCTGTAATAATTATGAATGAAATTTGACTACCAACCTCATGGGTTAGGCTTTTGGATCAACTTTAGGATTGAGATGGATTGACACCATTATTATGGGGACGTGTTCGCTGCTTGCTCCTCCAAGCGTCAACACGGCAGCCCTGAAAAGTTATGGCCATGACCCACAATTTTCAGCACATCACCTCCCCGAGGTCGTGTTGACGGCCTGCAGGAGTCTTCATGACAACTCCTGCAGGTCGACTGCCTACAGAGCCGTCTTGAAGGAGGCGACTGATGGTCTGCCGGCCAGCCAAGAACACACTAATTCCGGCCGACATAATTAACTGCCGGTCACAATCACCTCTTTGAGTCGGCCTCACCCTTTCCCGTCCGCCATAACCTCCTCCTTGGCCCTGCCCATAAACCCTAGTCTCTGCCCCTCCCGTCCGCCCCCATGGCCTTATAATTTTGTCCTTAACGACCTCGCTGACCTATTTTGGGGTCCGCTAAAAAAAAACCCATAGAGTGTAAGTCATTGATGGTGCTGTGTACATCTGGTGCGTCTCTATGTTCCGTGTTGTTCCTCCTGCTGGTGAGACGCTCTTGGTTGAGGACCGTGCCCCTCCTGCAGCAGAGAAATGTCCCAACAAATGGGTTTTCGTTGGTGTAAGTTATGGCTTCTGTCCTTTATGGATTTTCCCTAAAGAGAAAACAATGAAAACGTTACGGAGGCAGTTGTACCCTCTCCCTAGGTCTGATGTCATTCTCCTCCTACCACGTCCTTCTTTGCTGCTGCCGATTTGTTCTTGTGCTGCTGTGTCTGGTCGATGAGTTGTTTAATGATATGTATGTTAAGTACATCTCTCTCTGTCTCTCTCTCACCAAACGTCCATAACTCCCTTCCTTCATGCCTCCCCACGTCTCCCCCTCCCTTTATCCCTACATCCCTCCCTCTCTCCATCGCCTTCCTTCACAGTAATCAAGTTCCATAACTTCATACCTCCCTCCATCTTTCTCCCACACAGTAGCCAACTTCCATAAGTTCCTCTCCCCTTCCCTCCCTCCCTGTTTCCCGTCCTCCCTCCTTCCCGTCCTCCCTCCTTCCCTCGCAGTCTCCCTCCCTCCTTCCCTCCATCTCTCGCAATCTCCCTTCCTGCTTCCCGTCCTCCTTCCCTCCATCCATCCACCCCTCTTAGTACAACTTCCTCAACGCCTTCCCGTACGGTTGACGTGATCCAAACTGAATTTAACTTTGCTGAGCTCATTGGATCTTTATTAAGACTTTGACCAACTATTGGTTATCGAATATTGGGAGTTTACTTTACCAATTCCGCTCGAGTCATTAACACAAGCAGTCGCTGCCTAACTTAAATATGTTTGTTTGTTTGTTTTGTGTCCCAATTAGATAGTAAAGCAGGGGTTCTCAACCAGGGGGGAATTCCCCCCAGGGGGGGAATTCAGGTTTTCGGGGGGGGGGGGGAATGTATATGTACTAATATGGAAAAAATAAAGGATTTTCAGTATTATATGCATATTATTTGGAATGCACTTTTTAACGCAGACAATCTTGGAAAGGAGGGGGGAATGACATTCTGACATATGTTGAAAGGGGTGCATGGGGCAAACAAGGTTGAGAACCACTGTAGTAAAGGATGGGTTGTATGGTGATTGATGAATGGTGCTTTGCGTAACTACAATTGTCAATGTAGCGTGACCTGACCTATAATCGTGTCAAGTTAGGTCACGGGCCACCACCTGGTCTAGAATGATTTGGTCTGGTCTGAGATTTTTTCTAGTTTAAATTTAATGGGTAATAATTTGGTCTGAATTGGGTCTAGACTCTAGCCCGATCTCGTATAGTTTAACGTGGTCCTGACCGTTATTTAAAAGCTAGAAAATTCACACAGCGACAATAATACCCTAACAGACCATAGTTTGTTTTTATCACAGGCAGGAGATGCAGGAAATACCCATTACATCTTCACCTTACCTCGCCAGTCGTAGCCACACAGTCCCAGGGCCTTACTGCAGTGTGGCGGTGCTACTCTATCGTGCTCTTATGGTACTCCCCTGAAAGCCAGATGTTATGACGGTGTTGGGAAAACTTGGGAAGACAGAGACAGACAGACATATAGACAGACAGGTAAGAGTGAAGGGATGGTAAGAGCGGGTATAAAAACTAACGTGATAAAAGTGAATGGCTGTGATTGAAGGTACCATACGCCTGTTTGTGTGTTAGGGTCAGGGTAGAAAGAGCACGCTTCACTACACAAGGATGTAAGCTGACCGGTACTGCACTCGACTGCCTTCACTTCCCCGACTGCAAAATATGGAGGGGAAAAAGAAGGCGATAAGGAAGGAAGGAGGGGAACGGAAACAGAGAGGAAATGACTCGGTTAAAGTAGGGAGAAGGGTATGGAAGAACACAGTATATTACTAAAGAAAGGAGGAAGAGATGGAGTGGAAGATAAGAGGGTAGAGGAAGGTGGGGGGGAGTAACTGACACAAAAACAATAATAATGTCGCACTCGATATAAAATCAAACTGAAGAAAATGGATACACCTGTAAGCTGACTCTTCTCTTCCTCAACCAGATTTTTTTCTTGGTGTTATATTAATTGGTTGTTACAGGTGGTACTATTTTGCCATATATCACAAAGAAATTCGTCCAGTGGTGCTGATTCTCAATACATTCTCGATATAGGACAAGACTCTCCACGAAGCCTCTTTACAACGTCTCCCAAAATTAATGGGATAAGAATTTTTTATTGAATCGTATTTCTTAGTATTGAATCTTTAACACACAATATAAACGACGATATATTACATTAATATTTACTCCTGTTGGTGATGCTAATTTAATGCTCACAAACGAGTATATATGAAAAAAGGTATATTGATAAGGACAAACATTCCTAATATCAATATTGCTTAACTGTGTAATAATTCTTGTTTATTTTGTGACACAGAGAGGAAATAAATAGCATCTAGACATATAAATACTCTTTAAGCCATGTAGTGTGCTGTGGCCAAGCTAGTAACCGTGTGCTGTGGCCAAGCTCATAACCATGTGCTGTGGCCAAGCTAGTAACCGTGTGCTGTGGCCAAGCTAGTCAGTCAGTCAGGGAGTCGCATGTGCAAAACTCTACGAGCTCCAGTATGCACATTTCAGTACTTAGATGGGCTAGGTGGTTGTCGCTCAACTCTCTCTCTCTCTCTCTCTCTCTCTCTCTCTCTTCTTCTGTTCCTCGCACGATGTTATTAGAGAAGGGAAAGAACAACCATTACAGTGTGTGTGTGTGTGTGTGTGTGTTAAGTTATTTAATCACGTTAAGAGACAGATTGTGATTGCGGATCATATCATTTTGATTACGTGACAGCCAAGAGATACATTAATAATAACGAGGTGTAAATATATATGAATGATATATACTAGCAACATGCAATACATAAATTAGTGTGTAGGAAGATATTAATATGCCTCACCACATGGTCCAGCTGACACAAGTTACGACAGTGGCAGTATAAGTAAAGTGAATTACTAATACAGTTGAGTTACAGTATCAAGGTGTGTGGTTACAGTATCAAGGTGTGTGGTTCCAGTATCAGGGTGTGTGGTTACAGTATCAAGGTGTGTGGTTACAGTATCAGGGTGTGTGGTTACAGTATCAGGGTGTGTGGTTACAGTATCAGGGTGTGTGGTTACAGTATCAAGGTGTGTGGTTACAGTATCAAGGTGTATGGTTACAGTATCAGGGTGTGTGGTTACAGTATCAGGGTGTGTGGTTACAGTATCAGGGTGTGTGGTTACAGTATAAGGATGTGTGGTTACAGTATCAGGGTGTGTAGTTACAGTATCAGGGTGTGTGGTTACAGTATCAGGGTGTGTGGTTGCAGTATCAGGGTGTGTGGTTACAGTATCAGGGTTTGTGGTTACAGTATCAAGGTGTGTGGTTACAGTATCAGGGTGTGTGGTTACAGTATCAGGGTGTGTGGTTACAGTATCAGGGTGTGTGGTTACAGTATCAGGGTGTGTGGTTACAGTATCAGGGTGTGTGGTTACAGTATCAGAGTGCACTGTTCCAGTTTTTAATAAATGTCAAGTGTACTGGATATGAAAATGTTGTAGTACTATCAGACTCTCTTGGCTACTAATATTATTCTGAAAGATTATTATTATTATATTGTTTTTATTGGTATAGTAGTTAAGTTCTCCGAAGAAAAATTATATGTAGGTATGACTTTTAGGTTGAATTGAAGCACAAATGTTAATGTCATCAGATGTTTACTGTAGTCTACCTCTTGAATCTCCTAATATACAAAATAAATATATACAAGAATTGTTAAAAAATAGGCAATTTATTTGTTTTTAGAAAAAGAAACTGAAATATATCTGATTAAATTTGTTTCCATCAAGGCTTCACTGTTTCTTTAGTCACAAGAAATGTTTAAATATTTATCGCTTAGTTTATGGTCATTTTTATAGTTAACATTAATCTTTTTGACACCTTAACAAACGAAGCGTCAACATTATATGCAAGTGCAGCATGTTGCATTATGTTGCATCTCATGTTGCATGGTGTTGTTCAAGTGTGTGTAATTACTGCAATTATCTCCTGGCATTTATTGATCACTCGCAAAATTAATGAGGTCATTAAGATTTAAAAAAAAAAATTGGTGTTTGTGAAATGGAAAAAAATCTGAAATTACCGTCATACTTTTGGCATAACGCGGAGAAGACACGCTCATACACTCATTAGCATAATAGGTAATTAGGCCAAAACAACTTTAAATCTTCCTCCACTTTAAGATTTCTTGATAACTTGAGAAAAAATACTAAACACAAAAGTGATTTTTTTTCATTTCACATAATTTATTTCCATTTTTCACATTACGCCCCTAAAACGTATATATTTTCTCTCATTACATCAGAATAATGATGTAATATTTTTCATTACAGTACACACATTTTTTGAATTACACCCGGCAAATATTTGTTTTCATTAGACAGAACACATATGTTTTTGTTTTCATTACATACAAAAATAAAGTAATATTTTTAATTTTATAAACTTCGAAATTATCCATTTCAGTTTCTTTATAAGCCTTTCCTATCAGTGTTATTAATCCCATTACAGGGAACTATAGCAATACCTTCCGTCTGTCTGTATGTGTCTGTATCAATCTGTATACACCCCCTTGAATTTATCTGTCTATCCTTGTATCTATCTGTCTATCCTTGTATCTAATATACTATAGGACTAGCTGTCTGTCTGTTCTGGTCAGCCGAAAAGGCACAATCGTTTTTCATCAAACTTGGTGGAAAAATCGCAAAAAAATCGTAGAGTGGAACAAACCTGGTCCCATGTCGATGGTTTCTTTAGAAACGCATTAATTAACGATTTTATTTACGCTGGCAACAGATATCGCTGTACGCTGTCAGCCGGCCGGACGATTGCAGTTATCGTACAGCTCCCTCCTCCTCCCTCCACTTTTTCTCTTAGCCAAATTTTTTTTAATGTTGTTTGGATTAGTAAAGGAAGGAAGATGAGTAAATAGAAGAAAGAAGGGGAAACAGACAATAGTTAGAGATAATAGGTAGGGGGGGGGGGAGCTGAGTTTCATCATGCGTCTGGATGCGGAGTTTCAACTTTACCAGAGCATTTTCGGACCTTACGAGGCTACAGTGTGTACTTATTTCTCTCCTTATGGCGAATATTTCTTTAACTAATTATTCTAACCTTTATTCTATTCCTTCCTATAGTATATTAGACACTGTAAGTATCACGACCACGACCATAACAACCACGACCATGATCTTAACCACGACCATGATTATAACAACCACGACTATGATTATAACGACCACGACCATGATTATAACAACCACGACCATGATTATAACAACCACGACCATGATTATAACAACCACGACCATGATCTTAACCACGACCATGATTATAACAACCACGACCATGATTATAACAAACACGACTATGATTATAACAACCACGACTATGATTATAACAACCACGACTATGATTATAACAACCACGACCATGATTATAACAACCACGACCATGATTATAACAACCATGACCATGATTATAACAACCACGACTATGATTATAACAACCACGACCATGATTATAACAACCACGACCATGATTATAACAACCACGACTATGATTATAACAACCACGACTATGATTATAACAACCACGACTACGATTATAACAACCACGACTATGATTATAACAACCACGACCATGATTATAACAACCACGACTACGATTATAACAACCACGACCATGATTATAACAACCAGGACCATGATCATAACCACGACCATGATTATAACAACCACGACCATGATCATAACGACGAACATGATTATAACAACCACGACCATGATTATAACAACCACGACCATGATTATAACAACCACGACCATGATTATAACAACCACGACCATGATTATAACAACCACGACTATGATTATAACAACCACGACCATGATTATAACACCACGACCATGATTATAACAACCACGACCATGATTATAACAACCACGACTATGATTATAACAACCACGACCATGATTATAACAACCACGGCCATGATTATAACCATGACCATGATTATAACAACCACGACTATGATTATAACAAACACGACCATGATTATAACAACCACGACTACGATTATAACAAACACTACCATGATTATAACAACCACGACTATGATTATAACAACCACGACTATGATCATAACAACCACGACCATGATTATAACAACCACGACCGTGATCATTACCACGACCATGATAATAACCACGACCATGATTATAACAACCACGACCATGATCACAACCACGACCATGATTATAACAACCACGACCATGATCATAACGACGAACATGATTATAACAACCACGACCATGATTATAACAACCACGACCATGATTATAACAACCACGACCATGATTATAACAACCACGACCATGATTATAACAACCACGACTATAATTATAACAACCACGACCATGATTATAACACCAACGACCATGATTATAACAACCACGACCATGATTATAGCAACCACGACTATGATTATAACAAACACGACCATGATTATAACAACCACGGCCATGATTATAACCATGACCATGATTATAACAACCACGACTATGATTATAACAACCACGACTACGATTATAACAACCACGACTATGATTATAACAAACACCACCATGATTATAACAACCACGACTACGATTATAACAACCACGACCATGATTATAACAACCAGGACCATGATCATAACCACGACCATGATTATAACAACCACGACCATGATCATAACGACGAACATGATTATAACAACCACGACCATGATTATAACAACCACGACCATGATTATAACAACCACGACCATGATTATAACAACCACGACCATGATTATAACAACCACGACTATGATTATAACAACCACGACCATGATTATAACACCAACGACCATGATTATAACAACCACGACCATGATTATAACAACCACGACTATGATTATAACAAACACGACCATGATTATAACAACCACGGCCATGATTATAACAACCACGACTACGATTATAACAAACACTACCATGATTATAACAACCACGACTATGATTATAACAACCACGACTATGATCATAACAACCACGACCATGATTATAACAACCACGACCGTGATCATTACCACGACCATGATAATAACCACGACCATGATTATAACAACCACGACCATGATCATAACCACGACCATGATTATAACAACCACGACCATGATCATAACGACGAACATGATTATAACAACCACGACCATGATTATAACAACCACGACCATGATTATAACAACCATGACCATGATTATAGCAACCACGACCATGATTATAGCAACCACGACCATGATTATAACAACCACGACTATAATTATAACAACCACGACCATGATTATAACACCAACGACCATGATTATGACAACCACGACTATGATTATAACAACCACGACCATGGTTATAACAACCACGACCATGATTATAGCAACCACGACCATGATTATAACAACCACGACCATGATTATAACAACCACGACCATGATTATAACAACCACGACCATGATAATAACAACCACGACCATGATTATAACAACCACGACTATAATTATAACAACCACGACCATGATTATAACAACCAAGACCATGATTATAACAACCAAGACCATGATTATCTAATCTCTAATATACTATAGGAAATAATTTGTACAAGACCGATATAGCTACAGAAAAAATAAAATATTTACATGTTGTTGTGTGTTCTTATTACTGTTTGACTGCTGTTCACAGGAAACCGATTTATTAACAAGTGTTTATTGCAAGTGCACCGATGTTAAATACAGGCGTGAGCGCACTTCTCCAAATATTCCCTCCAGTACTGTTATGTAGAACTATATAGCGAACTGGGCACGAAGGGCCCACGATCACTTGTCAAATATACTATAGGACTAGCTGTCTGTCTGTTCTGGGCAGCCGAAACGGCACAATCGTTTTTCATCAAACTTGGTGGAAAAATCGCAAAAAAATTCTTAAATTGGAACAAACCTGGTCCCATGTCGATGGTTTCTTTAGGAAGGCATTAATTAACGATTTTATTTACGATAGAAAACGATGCAAGTCTATTGACTCGGCGTACCCTAATTAACCACGCAAGTCTACGGACTTGGCGCACCCTCATTCGCTGTAGCTAGCCAAGCACAAGTGTTCAAACTTTCACTGGGCACGAAGGTGCCCACGATCACTTGTCATTTGTCTATCCTTGTACCTACCTGTCTATCCTTCTGTCTATCTATCTATCCTTGTATCTATCTATCTGTCTGGCTGTCGTCAATATTCCATTACCCTTCATTTCACATAAACCACTGAGGTTATATTCATCAAACTCTACACAAATTTTTAGGTTAAAAATGTTCATGAAATGGTTTTGGGATGACATAAGAAATGAACCAATAGCGAACAACTTTAAAACACACACACACACACACACACACACAAGACACACACACACAAGCACACACACACATACACACATAAATTACCTTCATTTGAACGTACTAATATACAGTATACAGGTGTGACGCTACACCTCACACACTAACTAGATAGATTTATGCGGTACATGTGTGCGTGCGGGGGGGGGGGGGGGGTAACAAGACACATATGTTTCTGTGTGTGTGTGTGTGTGTGTGTATGTGTGTGTGTGATGGCCCAATATGCTCCTCTGGGTGGTGTGGGTGGCATGACACACAGGGGCGGTGAGGGTGAGAGCAGTGCTGTACATCTTGACATAATGGTTTAACAAGACCAGAACAGTATGTCATGATCACCGACTAGAGAGAGAGAGAGAGAGAGAGAGAGCCACCCACCTACCCGCCCATCTGCGCCTCCCTGTGTGAGTTTCATGCCAGGAAAGACGACAATATAACGAAATTAGTGTCCAAGTTTGTTATAATGAATTATTCAGGTATTAATTTACCTTGATTACAGAGACAGCGGGCAGGTGTCAGGGGTTCGATGCTGCTTCAGGTTAAATTTATCTGAGAGAGAGAGAGAGAGAGAGAGAGAGAGAGAGAGAGAATGTGTTTGCTCGTGCGTATACATATAAACTCATACATCTAACCAGAGTGCAAATCTATTTTTAGCTTTGAAGACAATGTATGGTCGATCCTGCTGAATTACCAGATCAGAATACCGTCCTTAATTTATACAATAATAATGTATAAACAGAGCTAACTAATGAATGAGTGAAGACAGGTAAGAGACATAGACAGGTTTAATGATCTATGGAGGTTATTCTTGGTAAATGTAGGTCGATGCGTGATTGATTCTGCCAAGGTGAAAATTGAGTCGGTGAATCTCTCTCTCTCTCTCTCTCTCTCTCTCTCTCTCTCTCTCTCTCTCTCTCTCTCATACACACATGCCTTTGTTTGAGAGAGTGTGTGTGTGTGTGTGTGTAGTGCAGTCGGTGTGAGTCAGCTCGGCGTGTTGCGTCCGAGATTAAACAAAAATGGATTTTTTTTTTTTAATATCTTCCGCTCTGCCACCGTTGTTGTTGTCTGCCAGCCTGCCACCCCTACACTTACAGGAGCTGGTATGGGAGACACCGCAGCTGTGACAGACATTGGGACACTGTATACTTGTATATCTTCACTGCAGCTGTGACATTACTGGATTGGAGATGTTCCCCATACACTCTGATAGTTGTTTGTGATATATAATGAAGAAGAATTGAATGTTTTGTGTGAGTAGATATGAAGAGCTGTAGAAGATATATTTTACACTAGTACTTACGTCCTTATAGTGTTGAAATATATACCATGTGAGTACTTATATGATGTCATGGGAAGTATATCACCTGCATATATACATTAAGTGTTGTGAGAAATATATCACATACGTATTTATCCAATGTTGTGAGCTAAATCTGACACGTACGTAGTGTTTCGAGATATATTCAGCATATACTGTACTTATATAATATGTAGTGTTATGAGAGGAATATTAAGCACAGCCGTATTACGAGCATACCTGCGTAATATTATGAGGGATGTATCACCTACGTATTTACACACTGTTAAGATGTTTCTGACTTCCTCTGTCATTTGGGAAACTTGAGTAACAGAGAAATGTTTTTTTTTTTTTTGCGTGCGTTAAGCTTCACATGGAAGAGAACTTTCCTTCCTCACGAAAAACAACCATTGAGTAGGTTAGTAAGAGTGCACATCCCAGTGATGGGTCGACACATCCCAGGGGGTTGTTTCCTCGCCCCGACAGCGTTCGTGAGGTATTGGAATGATCTAGTCTGTGTGTGTCTCTATAATATAATGCTGTGTATTATCTCAGTCATATTTGCACCGACTCTGACCAGACATCATGGACGTACAGTGTGGGGTAAACAGTAAACGCTGAACTTTTGGGGATTTCAAGTCATGGTCATCTCGAGTAAAATTACTTTGGGGCGATAAATGTAGAACGAAACATTGTAGAAATATGGGATTTATTGTCTTAAATTCTTCGACGAAAGGCACATCAAAAGTGACCATGACATTTTTCTCTGCGGTGGTACGTTTATCCGACAAATTACGTCAAAGATGATGAATTTTCGACAGAAATGACTTGAAACTTAAAAATGCATATTTACAAGTATCACAAATCAAATCGGAGAATAATTCAACTGTAGAGACCCCTTGGGGTGTCACATAAGAAATTTGACTTTGGCAGGTCAAAGGTCAAGGTCACAGTGACCAAAATAATTTTATTTATTTAGATCATCACATTTCAGAAACTGGTGGATGAGAACGCTTCAAATTTGTTTTCCAGTTGCAATACAGCGGCTGTAGCTAGGTATGCCCTCTCTGACTGCCTCGTTATATCGAGTAAAAGTAACCCTTTTTTCCTCTTTTCCAGGTATGATTGACGAGTCTGTGTCCAGCTGTTCAGGTAAGGGCGGAGGAACGTTGCTGCCTCTGATCCCTTTGTTGAACCTTTTCTGAAATTTTCAACAACTTCAAAATAACAAAAAGTTTAAGTAAGTTAAAATTTTCAAAAAGTGTCCTTTTCATCAGTATTATTTCGCTTGGCGAGCGATACATCACTGATGCTTCCTCGTGTCTTGTTTATCTTAAGTTATAGTTTTCTCCTAACTTAAATATTTAACTACATACATTCTTTCCTTTTGGCAGGTAGATTTAATTATTCACTTTTTTTTTCTTTTTTTATGGTCATTCTTTACATTCTCTTGTTTGTCCACATATTTTTAGTGTTAACTGTATGTGTTATGTGATGAAATAAGTCGTATTATCATTTTTTTGTAGAGTACAAATAATCGATATCCATGTTTATCACACATACAGACTGTGTTCTATAACAAGTTCACAAGATCACTCGTTCCCCTTAACCTTGGGTATCGTGAGGTGGGTGGTCAGGTCCTCCTCTCCAAATGAGCGCTGGATTTCCGTCGGCCGCGTCACCACACGTCGTCCAGGTTGTCAGAGAGACCCTATATAGCCCGCCTCCCTTTATTGACACACGTCACCACCACCCAACTTTTTGCTGGATATTGCTCCCAATATTCTTTATACGTCACGTCGTCCTGAGAAGCTGGAGGCCCTGTCTTTATTTGGACGTCTGTCTCGTTTTGTGATATGCGGTCCGTCCCTGGCAGTATCTCTGTCCTTTGTACGGGTGCTTGTCTCGTTCTGTGTTACATGACCCGTCCCTGGTCATCTCTCTGTCCTTTCTACGGGCGCTGTCCCTTCCTAAGTTAAGCAGCTCGTTCTAGATGTCTCGCCCACTATCTTCTTCATTGGTATCTGTCTCGTATATGGAAGGCTCTTTCCCTTCCTATGATATATTTTCCAAGTATATATATATATATATATATATATATATATATATATATATATATATATATATATATATATATATATATATATATATATATATATATATATATATATATATATATATATATATAATCAAGCGTGACACATCCTGAAGTTTTTGCCTTCCTGGGTTTTCGTCCTATCCTCGGGGTATTTTCTTCCCATCGACGGGGTTTTCTTCCCATTCTGGGAAACTAATATTATGTCCTCGCTGGGATGTGACAGGCCAGGGGTGTTTATCTCTTCTAGGGGTGTATCTTGCAGCTACCTGGAGGAGGAGGAGGAAGCGGGTAATTACCACTGGGAGTGGCAGCTGATGGATTGTTTGTAAGTGGTAGACACACACACACATATTGTGTTCACATGATTAGTACGTAATTTCTCTCAATAATAATAATAAACATTGGTGTGATTATCAATAATTTTTTGCATATACGATTGAACATTAATAAAAGTGGTAATTAGATTTTTTTTCTTAAGGTGTAGAAGATTTGACTACCAACATCATAGTTTTGCCTGCCAAATCTTCCATCATGCCAGACACATCTTACAATCTTAGAATATGTTCATAATGGTTGATGTAAACCTCCAACATATAAATTATAGGAAACAATAATTATAGAAAAAGCTATGTTAAATATACACAGTTGAGATAAAGAAATACAACATAAATAAATATACTGAAATCCCACTGTAGGAGAAGATATAAAACAAGCTCTCGTTATTCTGTGTTTTATGTTGTATAATACGAGACCTCGGTGCTGGACAGTAGGTCGAGCCCTAGCGTACAGACACGACAGTTTTATATGATCTAATAGGGAAAATAACAATATGATGAAATTCCTCCAGGGATATTTTATTAGTTGTCTTTGAGAGAGAGAGAGAGAGAGAGAGAGAGAGAGAGAGAGAGAGAGAGGTGGAGTTGAGTGGACTCTGTGAAAGTAGAAGTCAAAGTGAGGAGAGGACGAGAAGTTTGAGAGTGTTGAAAATTCTCCAAGTCTGTGTCTGGAGCAGCAACCATCACCACTCGTGAGACATGAAAGAGATGGTAGCCAGGAAGGTCGATGGAAGGAAAAGAGTGTGTGTAGGAAATGGAAGATGACGTTTTGTTAATTGTTTATTAAAGTGAACAAGATTAAGATAAGTTAAGCTCCGAATATTTCAGTACCGAATAACCCAAAATTTTATTTTTAGTGGAGAGAGGAGAGGGGAGGAAGGGCAACAAGTGCTCCACCTCGAAAACTATAACCTATTCATAAAATTACACTGTATTTGTTTACGATAAAATGGCAAAATAGTTGTCACATACGTATCTTTGGGATTACGTTAATATTTGACACCTCAGCCTCTTTTGCCTGAATATTAACCACTCTAACGCTGGGTGAGAGGTTAGGTTAGGTTAGGGTGATTAATCATCAGGTTGAATTAGTTGGGATGTCTAATCTTCAGGTTGTCTTAATGTGGTATTTCAACGATGGAAATTGGTTATTTTCCTGTCAAGTCATTTCCTCGTCACCACCAGCCAGACTAAGTAATGCTGTATTAGATTTTCCTCTCCTTGTTTTACCCTTCTCTGTATGACTTTTTTTTTTAGACCTATAAGATGTTTTGTTTTATGTCATAACCATTTAGGGTCACTGTTACACCATCTGAGTTGTCTGGCGGGAATATATTGTTCTTGTGAGTTTTGTTGTGCTTCTAAAAACTTTGTATAATTCGATGTTACTCATGGCCAGTTAATGAAGTTCAATAGTTCATCAATATTTCCTTTATTTGTTGTTGTTGCTACTGCTGTACATACTAACGAAGACTGCAATAAAGTGTATCAGTGTATATATATGTGAGCAAGTAATGTGTATCAGTGTATATATGTGAGCAAGTAATGTGTATCAGTGTATATATGTGAGCAAGTAATGTGTATCAGTGTATATATGTGAGCAAGTAATGTGTATCAGTGTATATATGTGAGCAAGTAATGTGTATCAGTGTATATATGTGAGCAAGTAATGTGTATCAGTGTATATATGTGAGCAAGTAATGTGTATCGGTGTATATATGTGAGCAATTAATGTGTATCAGTGTATAAATGTGAGCAAGTAATGTGTATCAGTGTATATATGTGAGCAAGTATTGTGTATCAGTGTATATATGTGAGCAAGCGTTCATCTTCATGGGTGAGTCAGTGTGTCTGTGGTGGGATTGGGCCTTTAATACGGATTATAATTATTTGAGAGTTCCGTTCAAAGGCAAATGTTTATACTATAATAAAAAACACAAGTTAGCAGATGTTATATATACCAAGATATGTACAGCTAACTTGTACAGTATGTGCTCTGAGGGACCACATTATGCAACACATAAGGCTCTGCCAGTTGGCGTTAACTATGAGTAATAAGTGGTGAAATAGGGAGCAGCAGTGGTGACGGGGAACCAGTCAGCCTGGCTGCAAGTGACGGGGAACCAGTCAGCCTGGCTGGTGGTGACGGGGAACCAGTCAGCTTGGCTGGTGGTGACGGGGAACCAGTCAGCCTGGCTGGTGGTGACGGGGAACCAGTCAGCCTCGTTGGTGGTGACGGAACCAGTCAGCCTGGTTAGTGGTGACGGGGAACCAGTCAGCCTGGCTGGTGGTGACGGGGAACCAGTCAGCCTTGCTGGTGGTGACGGAACCAGTCAGCCTGGTTAGTGGTGACGGGGAACCAGTCAGCCTGGCTGGTGGTGACGGGGAACTAGTCAGCCTGGCTGGTGGTGACGGGGAACCAGTCAGCCTGGCTGTTGGTGATGGGGAACCAGTCAGCCTGGTTGGTGCTGACGGGGAACCAGTTAATCAGGCTGCTGGTGACCGGGAATTAGTCAGCCTGGCTGCTGGTGACCGGGAACTAGTCAGCCTGGTTGGTGGTGACCGGGAACTAGTCAGCCTGGCTGGTGGTGACGGGGAATCAGTCAGCCTGGTTGGTGGTGACGGGGAACCAGTCAGCCTGGCTGTTGGTGACGGGGAACCAGTCAGCCTGGTTGGTGGTAACGGGGAACCTGTCAGCCTGGTTGGTGGTGACGGGGAACCAGTCAGCCTGGCTGGTGGTGACGGGGAACCAGTCAGCCTGGTTGGTGGTGACGGGGAACCAGTCAGCCTGGTTGGTGGTGACGGGGAACCAGTCAGCCTGGTTGGTGGTGACGGGGAACCAGTCAGCCTGGTTGGTGGTGACGGGGAACCAGTCAGCCTGGTTGGTGCTGACGGGGAACCAGTCAGCCTGGCTGGTGGTGACGGGGAACCAGTCAGCCTAGCTGGTGGTGACGGGGAACCAGTCAGCCTGGCTGTTGGTGACGGGGAACCAGTCAGCCTGGCTGTTGGTGACGGGGAACCAGTCAGCCTGGTTGGTAGTGACGGGGAACCAGTCAGCCTGGCTGTTGGTGATGGGGAACCAGTCAGCCTGGCTGTTGGTGACGGGGAACCAGTCAGCCTGGCTGTTGGTGACGGGGAACCAGTCAGCCTGGCTGTTGGTGACGGGGAACCAGACAGCCTGGCTGGTGGTGACGGAGAACCAGTCAGCCTGGCTGTTGGTGACGGGGAACCAGTCAGCCTGGTTGGTGCTGACGGGGAACCAGTTAGTCAGGCTGCTGGTGACCGGGAACTAGTCAGCCTGCCTGCTGGTGACCGGGAACTAGTCAGCCTGGTTGGTGGTGACCGGGAACTAATCAGCCTGGCTGGTGGTGACGGGGAACCAATCAGCATAGCTGGTGGTGACGGGGAACCAGTCAGCCTGGCTGTTGGTGACGGGGAACCAGTCAGCCTGGTTGGTGCTGACGGGGAACCAGTTAGTCAGGCTGCTGGTGACCGGGAACCAGTCAGCCTGGTTGGTGGTGACGGGAACTAGTCAGCCTGGCTGGTGGTGGCGGGAACTAGTGAGCCTGGTTGGTGGTGACGGGGAACCTCAACGACCATGAAGGGTGGTCATCAAGGAATCCTTCACCAGTTCTCAGAACAAGGACTAAACAACCTTTAAAATTTAAGAAGGTAATCTTCTTGTAAATTTGGGCAGGAGAATCTGGGCCAATATCTGAAGTGCTGTGGGTGGAGGCGGATATGTGGTCTGTTATAATTAAATCGTGAAATTGGTGTCACGTTGGAAATTTGTTTTCAAGTTTGTGGGCGACGCCGTGTCCGTAGTTATTAACGTTGTAAACCTTCTTGCCCTCCCTTTTAACATTATCTTAGTATAGGATTTTATTATATGTGCTGTACGTATATATGTACTGTATATAATGTGAACAAGTATACATACACATTTTATGAAGTATAGGATTTGAATAATATATGTTGGAGAATGTGGAGAATGCATACTTACACATTGTATATGTTAGGCTTACTGGATATAACGAATTCGCTCACTGAGTGAGAAAAACCGCCTCGTTCACCTCTTGTGCTCGCCTCGTTCACCTCTTGTGCTCGCCTCGTGGTTGATGTAAACTTTTTAATGGCGTTAACAACATGAAAGCTCCACACGTAGGCGTTATTGGTGCTTAAACCTTCTTAACCTCAGTGAGCGACTTGAAAACTTCCTCCGATACTGGTGGTGTAGGGGGGGGGGGGGGGCACGATGAGCGTATCAGCTGGCTTGGCTGTGTCTTCAACCCACCACCACCACTACGACTGTCACTACTACCACCACCACTACCATTGCCACCACCATCACCACCACCATTGCCACGGCTACCGCCACCACTGCAACTACTACTGCCACCACCATTGCCACCACTACCACAAACTCTATCATACTACTGCCACAACCACTACCACCAGCACCACTACCACCACCATCCCAACTACCACCATCATCACCACCACACACAACAACTCGCTCTGCGCCCAGTTACACCCTGGGTGAGGTTAAGTCTGCTGCAACGGTACTTGTTGACAACTCTCGTCCTGTACTGGAGATGAAGGGTTATAGTTGAGGAAGGGAAGACGGGGCAAGGGAGAGACAGGGAGGGAGGGAAAAGAGAGAGAGAGCGAGAGAGAGAGAGAGCGAGAGAGAGAGAGAGAGAGAGAGAGAGAGAGAGAGAGAGAGAGAGAGAGAGAGAGAGAGAGTGTGTGTGTATGTGTACTATGGTAAGCGGTTTATGTCGTTGTTTTGTATGGATGAAGATGATTAGTTTATGTATAAGTACGAAGTATGAGGTTTTATGGCGTGTAAGGGATGAGGGATGCGCATAAGGCCTTAGGTGTGGTGTATGAGGTATGAGGTATCTTACGTGTGGTTATGAGGTGCGATATACTGTAAAATTTCTGGGCTGTTATCATTCGCCCTCACAGACTTTACTGGACATGTTTCAGTAGTGTATATTATTATTATTATTATTATTATTATTATTATTATTATTATTATTATTATTAATTATATTTGTTGTTGTTGTTATAAAACGATACGTATTTACACCTTGAAAATTCACGGTATTTACTCAGGCGTATACCTAGACATTACAGTACAATTATTACTCTGCTTTACTCAATACATTCATATGACAGATTTCAGGATTGACAAATATTAACACCAACATGATGATACCCAGCGGTGTGTGTTAGCGGGTCGGGCTGAGTAAATATACCAGTGATGAAATGTATTATTGACGTGTTATATAATAATGTGTATAATTTGTTGTCTGGTGTGTAATTCAACGCATGTAATTTAGTTTTGAAATTAATTTATGTTAGTATTTTCTCAAAAGTTGAAACGTAACCTCGTAATTATGTTGTAATAATTAGTAGTGCGATATAATGATAATAAATATAATGTTTTATGTAATTTTATACAACAACTACTTGGGCGATCTTGTTGTGTTAACGAAGTACACAAGTAAGGTGACACTTGCTATTAATTAATAACGAATAAGATACTCGTATATAACAAGTAGTTCCTCTATATCAAGGATCGAGGAAGAACAAGGAAGGGTTTTGTAAGTGTAGAGAAATAGTAAAATATAGTGGACACGGCCTTCAATAGTAATAGTCAAGTGGACACAGCCTTCAATAGTAATAGTAAAGTGGACACGGCCTTCAATAGTAATTGTAAAGTGGACACAGCCTTCAATAGTAATAGTAAAGTGGACACAGCCTTCATAATAATAGTAAAGTGGACACAGCCTTCAATAGTAATAGTAAAGTGGACATAGCCTTCAATAGTAATAGTAGAGTGGACACAGCCTTCAATAGTAATAGTCAAGTGGACACAGCCTTCAGTAGTAATAGTAAAGTGGACACGGCCTTCAATAGTAATAGTAAAGGGGACACGGTCTTCAATAGTAATAGTAAAGTGGACACGGCCTTCATCAGTAATAGTAAAGTGGACACAGCCTTCAATTGTAATAGTAAAGTGGACACGGCCTTCAATAGTAATAGTAAAGTGGACACGGCCTTCAATAGTAATAATAAAGTGGACACAGCCTTTAATAGTAAAGTGGACACGGCCTTCAATAGTAATAGTAAAGTGGACGCAGCCTTCAATAGTAATAATAAAGTGGACACAGCCTTCAATAGTAATAGTAAAGTGGAAACGGCCTTCAATAGTAATAGTAAAGTGGACACGGCCTTCAACAGTAATAGTAAAGTGGACACAGCCTTCAATAATAATAGTAAAGTGGACACGGCCTTCAATAGTAATAGTCAAGTGGACACAGCCTTCAATAGTAATAGTCAAGTGGACACGGCCTTCAGTAATAATAGTAAAGTGGACACAGCCTTCAATAATAATAGTAAAGTGGACACGGCCTTCAATAATAGCAGTAAAGTGGACGCAGCCTTCAATAGTAATAGTAAAGTGGACACAGCCTTCAATAGTAATAGTAAAGTGGACACAGCCTTCAATAGTAAAGTGGACACGGCCTTCAAAGGTAATAATAATATATATTTAAGTTGTTCACTGACCTTGACGCAAAACAAATGTAAACAGATGGACTTGGCAATTAGTTTGATGAAATTATAGATAAACAGACGATCAGATAGAGGGTAGACGAGTGAATGAAAAACACCTGTGGTTATTGAGATGGAGAAGTAAAGACAACTCTGGGTTAAGGTGGACGCAGGTATTGAGGTGTAGAGCTGATTGACAGATTAGTAATTAGGAAGATTAATGCATATACAGTTAGAGTGACAGTTAAATGATTAATATATAGACAGTAAATAGTCTCTTAAATAATGTATACAGTCAGATTTATATTGAATGATTAATGTATAAACAATCGGAAAGAGTTGGATTATTAATGTTAGATAAACGGTTGAATAAAAATAAAACAATAAAATGAGTGTGTTGTGTTGTGCTTCCCGGGCTGACAGACATTGAGATGCTGTCATCCTCCCCAAGACCCAGGTATTTCCCCTCAAGCTTTCCAGGTAGTAAGGGTGGGCGGGAGAAGAACCTCCCCTCTCAGCCGAATCTTCAAGAGGAATCCACATCGTCCCCCTGAAACCTCTTTACTACCTGACTTCCAGAAACAAGAGGAGTTATATTTCCATTAGCGCAGAAGTGTTTTTTTTTTTTTTTGTACCTCAAGTCTGTGAATCGTTGCTGACTCTCCTTTCTTCTTGTGAGGTCTTCAGTAAGCACGGTCTTCTATCCCCAGCTTCCCGGAACCACCAACAGGGGAAATATTTTCATCTACAGAAACAAATTGTCTTCTTCTCTTTTATATCTTGAGGTCTACAGAGTTTAACAAGTTAATATTGGTGTGTGTGTGTGTGTGTGTGTGTGTGTGTGTGTGTGTGTGTGTTTAACAGCTATTTCCATGTTGCATTAAGTTTTGTGTTCCGCATTAGACCAGACTATCCCTACTCGCGTTCTCTCCCTCGTGTTTCCCATCACCATCACCCAGCGACTAACTGTCCGGTAGCTGGTACAATATTGTATTTTTATAATGAAGGGGAATTTTTTAGTGTGCTACGTGTTGTGTTCCTCATTGAATATGTATATTAAAATTAAGGATTTGTTTTTTAATTTAGTCGAAGTAATTAAGTTTATATTTTATGCCCACAAAGCCATTGATTTAATATATTTTTTGTTAATATTTTCAGATTTTAACTTTATATTATTTTTACAGACAATTAATTTGAAATTATATATATTTTCTGATTTAATCGATGCAATTCAACTATTTCGTTTTTACAGTCATTAATTTTGAAATTTTATTTGTTTTGATATATTCGATGCAATTATTTTTTTTCTGATTTACAACAATATTTTAATAATTGATTTTTTTTTTTTTTTTTGGTGAATTCGATGCAGTTAAAGTGTTTTCTTTCTTATGTCTCCTGCAGTCACAGTCGATATTGTTGACTTATTCCATCAGTGTAGTTTGTAGTGAGATATATTTTTCCTCCGCCATTCACAGTTTTCCTCAGGGAGTATTGCATCAGTCCTCCAGCTGGGCCTTGTAATTAAGCCGATTTTTGCATCACTGCAGTTTTTCAATTAGTTGCTCGCCCCCGTCTGCCCCCCCCTGAAATATTTTCTGTTTCGTTTTATATATAATGTTTTTGTCTGTAGGAAGAGCGGCGTAGATTTGTTGTTATAAATTAAGGAGGCAATGTAGCGACTTTTTGGGAGTCAATACCGTAGTCTGCGTGCGTGCGTGCGTGCGTGCTTTGGACTATTATCTTAATTCTGAAAGTTGTCAGTATTAGTACTGAGTCCACTTCTATATCAGTAGCTGAGAACTAGATTGTATTCTGTACCATTATTTCGGAATATTCTTCTAATTAAATAGAGTATCATGCGCCATCCAATATATTTAGGAGTATGACTATTATCTCACGGTAAAAAGGGGCGTTGTAGGTGAAGTAATTTTATAGTGATATGTAGGAGTTTGTTGGCCTCTTAATATCAGTTGAGAAAAATACATTTTATTTTAAAAGTCATCGATGTAATTAATATTCGTTTGTATGTCGACAGATGAAAGGCGTCAAATTCATTGATATATTTTGTTTATGATTATTTGGAAATATGTATTTAATTTCACTTCAGCTATAATATTTTATCTTTAAAATTTATGGATGGGATACAACTTATTTTTTCAAACGATAACGGGACATTAGTTTTTATAAAAGTTTGAAGATTAACTTTTACATTATTTTTTCATTAATTAATTCAATTTTTTCGTTTTATAAATATATAACTGTATTAGGTGTCTGTTGTAATATTTCCCTCATAATGATTTAATTGGTATTGACAAGTGTAATTACTATGCAATGTTGAAGCACAGTATTATAACATCAACACCCATTTCACTCTTTTATATTATAGGAACATTGACCTTCCTTAGTCTCTATTATTGTATTGGCTCGCTTATATTACGTAGTTAATGGAGATGGTCTACTAACCTCTTCTGTACGGCGTCCCCACCGAGCTGAATTAAATCGTCAGTCGTTGGCCACATAGACTATTAACAGTAGCGTCTATTAAGGAAGGAAATAAAGACCTTAATTACTAAAGTAGACACACACACACACCAGCCAGGGCACCAGTCTCAGGTAGGCGTGTACAGGAAAGTGTTTGGAAACTATCTGTGTAATTAAACTCAAAAGTTATGACATAACCCATTAATGGCCATAATATATTTCAACAGTTTGTGTCATTGTTCGGTAATACTTCACCTAGTGTGTCGGTTTCACCAACAAATAAAGGTGTTTGAAAACCATCTGTGTAATTAAACTCAATTTTAAAGTAAAGTTTAGTCATAAATTTATTAATAATTCAACTGTAATATCTAGTGTAATTTTGAATTCTAAAATGAACGATTTGCTTAGTATTCCAGTTTTACGGAAAACTATAGTTTTGGGAGGAAGTACAGGATCGATGTAGCATTAATTACGGCTTAAACATATTAAGACACGCAAATGCAACTGAAATTCTGAAATATTACATAACATTTAGTATCTCACCGGTAGTGCTTTCCTCGCTCCACCATTTTCAATTAAAAGAGAAAGTTTTTAGAAAGTATCGATGTAATTAAGCTCATTTTTAAATCGATAGTCCGGGGATATTAGCATATTAGGTCAACACTACCTGAAAACTCTGTAAAGTTTAGGGAGGAGTCACACAGCGAGTGGGGGGGGGGGGGGGGGTGAGGGGAGAAGTACGAGGATTGAGGGAGGAGAAATGAGGAGTGAGGGGAGAACCAAAGGAAGTGAGGGAAGAAGCAAAGGAAGTGAGGGGAGAAGCAAAGGAAGTGAGGGAAGAAGCAAAGGAAGTGATGGGAGAAGCAAAGGAAGTGAGGGGAGGAATGAGGAGTGAAGCAAGAGGAGTGAAGATAGAGGAACGAGAGGAGGGGTTAGAGGAGTGAGGAGAGTGAAACTAGAGGAGTGAGGAGAGTGACGCCAGAGGAGTGAGGGGTTGGAATGATGGATGGAGAAAGGACAGACGTTCGTATCACCATAGCTTCCATTATGGTGTTTAATTGCGGAGTTGAAAGGGACTTCGGGCGTTGTTGATTGCTCGTGCTGGCGTTGGTTTGATTGTGTGGCAATATGGTAGCAGGTGATGGGTGAATTTTCCTCGTGAGTGAAGGAAGGAAGGAAGGAGGGAGGGAGGAAAAGAAGGCAGGAGAGGAGGAAGAGGAAGAAGGAAGGGGATATAGAGATATAAGGAAGGGAGGAGGACGTATAATATAGGGCAGATAGGAGAGAGAGTGAGAGAGCAAATGGATGAGAGAGAGTAAATAAGGGAAGGAAAATGAGGCAGGGAGAGAGGAAGGTGGTGAGAGAGAGAGAAAGCAGGACGTGAAGGCTGTATAAGAGAGGACCATCTGACCCCAACAAGGCTCTCCTCCTCGGGACACTGGGGGTGGGGGATGTGGTTCTGAAGGGGTTGGAGGGAACGAGAGGGAGAAGAGATGGGGAGGGAAAAGGTTCTGGGAGGAGGGGGAGGGAGAGTGTTTTGAGGTAGGTAAGGAGGGGGTCATCCTAGTACCTATGTATAAACTTCATGTAAACAAGATTTCCTTTTATTTAAACACTTTAAAAGAAAATGTCAAAATAATACATTTTCTATTGGGATATATATATTTTTTTCCTTTAAGGTCATGAGTGTCTGTCTGTCTGTCTGTCTGTCTGTCTGTATGTCCGTTTGTATTTTTTTCTCTCTGCTTGTCTATCTCTCTGTCTGTCTTTTTTTCTCCATATATTTCTGTCTCTCTCTTTCTCACTTTCCAGGAACGCCAGGAAGAGATTTCCACCCTGTGACATGCACGTTTATAGGGGTGTCAGTTCTGTGTAGGCGGTGTGAAATCCCGGAGAAATATCAACCAGTTAGTATACTTTGGGATTACATGGGATAGTACTTTGGTTTACACTTGACTGCATATAATAGCAATTTGCTTTACACTTAACTTTAATTTAACTTAGGTCAGGTCAGGTCAGGTCAGGTCAGGTTCTGGCTGGCGGATCTGAATTTGTTTTTACGGTTGTCTGTTTCAAGACATTTTCGCAGTGCTTGTTGGGATATTCACTGGCCAGACAGATTGTGTTTGTCTTGGTCAGGAATTTAACTTAACCTAACCTAACCTAACCTAACCTAACCTAATCAACTTGAACTTAATCTAATTTAACCAAACCAAACGTTTAGAGCAAGAGCGGATAATGTAAATCAATTCCACGACTTAACTATCACCTTACAAGGATCACATCAGACATTCCTATCCAAACTTCAAAAACAACAGCCCATCACGTCAAGGGGTCGAAGGCATAATGGAATACACCTTCACGTGCCTGCTTGTGTGTCATGATAGCGATGAATTACTTACAACTTGTCATGCTGTGGTGATAGAATTGTTTGTGGTATAGCGCTTTCTACACCCTGTCTGTTATGGTGATTTATGAGGGTGAGAAAGATGAGGTAATGTGAGGGTGAGAGATATGAGGTAGTGTGAAGGTGAGAGAGATAAGGTAGTGTGAAGGTGAGAGAGATAAGGTAGTGTGAAGGTTAGAGAGAGAAGGTGGTCTGAGGGTGAGAGATATGAGGTAGTGTGAGGGTGAGAGAGATAAGGTGGTGTGAGGGTGAGATATGAGGTAGTGTGAGGGTGAGAGATATGAGGTAGTGTGAAGGTGAGAGAGATAAGGTAGTGTGAGGGTGAGAGATATGAGGTAGTGTGAGGGTGAGAAATATGAGGTAGTGTGAAGGTGAGAGAGATAATGTAGTGTGAAGGTGAGAGAGATGAGGTAGTGTGAGGGTGAGAGATATGAGGTAGTGTGAGGGTGAGAGATATGAGGTCGTGTGAGGGTGAGAGATATGAGGTAGTGTGAGGGAGAGATGCTTTTTGAGATACTGTACAATCAAAAAAATAAATAAAACTGCGAGAGTTAACGAAAGTATGAAAATATAGCGAAGAAGAGTGTGTGTGTGTGTGTGTGAGAGAGAGAGAGAGAGAGAGAGCGAGAGAGAGGAATTGACGAAGGGCGTGTTAAGAGTAGAGAAACACGAAAAATGAGTGAGGAGGAGGAATGAGAAACAATGGGGGAGATAGAGAGAGAGAGGTGGGGGAATGACTTACGTTTTATAGCTACATATAACGAAGAGGAAAAGGTGGACAAACGAATGAGGACATAGAGAAGGAAGGATAACGGCACATGGAGGGAAAAGGGATGTATACAGTAAAAGAAAGACATGTGGTAAACTAAGATTCGGTAATAGAATGAAGGTGAGGGAGAAGTGAATAAATGGAAGGATTGGGGCGATGGTTGATAAAAGAGGAGATAGCGAACTGTTAATCAATAGTGGAGGTTAAAAGTATATTAATGTATCAAATACTTTACTTGATACTTATATCTACTTAAAACTTTATTGAGTGTTTGTGTTTATTTAATATTTTTTCATTCTTCCCGGCCACTGTTAAACCATTTATCTAGCTGATTTCTGTCCACACACACACACATATATATACATACATACTTATTTATTTCATCACTTATCCAACTTTATACTTAGTCAGGTCAGGTTAGATCAGGTCATGGGGTGAGTTCATTCAGCCCATTTCCGAACGCTCTATTTAATTTCCTTGGATAGGTTTTGTTTAGACAATTAACACTAAAATAAATGAAACCCGATTTTTTCAATGAGTAAATTCCGTGAATTTTACGAGGTGTTGTGTAGGAGGTCGGAGGTCACATGGTAACCTAACCTAACCTAACCTAAACCTAACCTTGTCCGCCTCGTGGAGGTTTCTGTTAGAGGTGTTGCTGGAATTGATTAAGAGGTTAGTGTTGTCATGGGTGTCCTGCAGTAAGCCAGGGGTCATGGGGTGACCTGCAGTAAGCCAGGGGTCATGGGGTGTCCTGCAGTAAGCCAGGGGTCATGGGGCGTCCTGCAGTAAGCCAGGGGTCATGGGGTGTCCTGCAGTAAGCCAGGGGTCATGGGGTGTCCTGCAATAAGCCAGGGGTCATGGGGTGACCTGCAGTAAGCCAGGGGTCATGGCATGTCCTGCAGTAAGCCAGGGGTCATGGGGTGTCCTGCAGTAAGCCAGGGGTCATGGGGTGTCCTGCAATAAGCCAGGGGTTATGGTGTGTCCTGCAAGATGACAGGGGTCATGGGGTGTCTTGCAATAAGCCAGGAGTCATGGGGTGTCCTGCAATAAGCCAGGAGTCATGGGGTGTCTTGCAGTAAGCCAGGGGTTATGGGGTGTCTTGCAGTAAGCCAGGGGTCATGGGGTGTCCTGCAATTAGCCAGGGGTCATGGGGTGTCCTGCAGTAAGTCAGGAGTCATGGGGGTGTCTTGCAACAAGCCAGGAGTCATGGGGCGTCCTGCAGTAAGCCAGGGGTCATGGGGTGTCCTGCAGTCAGCCAGGGGTCATGGGGTGTCCTGCAGTAAGCCAGGAGTCATGGGTGTCCTGCAATAAGCCAGGAGTCATGGGGTGTCCTGCAGTAAGCCAGGGGTCATGGGGTGTCCTGCAGTAAGCCAGGAGTCATGGGGTGTCCTGCAATAAGCCAGGAGTCATGAGGTGTCCTGCAATAAGCCAGGAGTCATGGGGTGTCCTGCAGTAAGTCAGGAGTCATGGGGTGTCCTGCTGTAAGTCAGTAGTCATGTGGTGTCCTGCAGTAAGCCAGGGGTCATGGGGTGTCCTGCAGTAAGTCAGGAGTCATGGGGTGTCCTGCAGTAAGTCAGGAGTCATGGGGTGTCCTGCAATAAGCCAGGGTTCATGAGGTGTCCTGCAGTAAGTCAGGAGTCATGGGGTGTCCTGCAATAAACCAGGAGTCATGGGGTGTCCTGCAGTAAGTCAGGAGTCATGGGGTATCCTGCAGTAAGTCAGGGGTCAAAAGGTGTCCTGCAGTAAGCCAGGAGTTATATCCTGCCTATTCCATGTCATCAAGTGTCGGAGTAATTATCAGGTCATATTCAGGAAATTGCGGTCAGGTCGTATTAGGTCAATAAGTGTTTCCCTCCGTGGTGTAACAAGGTCAGGTCAGCCATGGTTACGACAATTGCAAAAGTGATGCAATTTTTTTCCCTAAAAGTTTCGACTCGAGTCCCTGTTAATGCAATTTTTCCCCCAGCCAGATTAATTAGTTCCCCAGTTCTTATTGCCAGCTTCTTGAGGAGGGAGTCTGTCTTTGTCTGCTTCTGGGGAAACTCTCCTCTTGTGCAGGGATATTTTTAGGTTTTAAAGAGAAGCATTTTCTCTCTCACTCTCTCATCCACCTTTCCCCTCCACCCTTCCTCACCACCTCCCTCTATCATTTCTTCTCTGCCATCTTTCCCCATCATTCTTCTCTGCCATCCTGCTCTGCCATCCTTCCCCATCATTCTTCTCTGCCATCCTGCTCTGCCATCCTTCCTCACCATCCTGCTCTGCCATCCTTCCTCACCATCCTGCTCTGCCATCCTTCCCCACAACCCTACCATCTATCTTCCTAATATCCCTCCCTCACTTCCCTCTCCACCACCATAACTACCTATCCTCCTTCTCACTTACACTCCACAACTACCCTCAGTTCCCCCACCCTCCCCATCCCCCTCCCCCCACTCCCCTCCCCTCCCTTTACCTTTCTCCCCTTCCCCCCACTCCCCTCCCCTCCCTTTACTTTTCTCCCCTTCAACTTACCTCCCCTTTCCTTCCCCTCACTTTTCCCTTTCCTGTTTAGTATCTCAGCAACACACACAAAAAAAATCTAAGTATCCTCCTCTTCTCTACCCATTCCCATCACCTCGCTTTGCCTCCCCCTTCCCCATTCCCTCACCTCTCCCCTCACCTCCCCTCTCCTCTCCCTCCCCTTCTCTCTAGTACCCCAAGTAGCAGTCTCCACTTTAATCCCCAGATCACGTTCAAGATCTTGTAAGAGTTATACCCTCACAAACACCGCGTCAGCCACTCCGTCAGTAGATTCACACACTTAAAGAGGTCCTCACCCCGCCACCAGAGGAAGTGACGTGAGAAGGAAAGAGGAGATGTTTTTTTTTTCTCCTGAGGAACTTTCACATTAGGATATTGGAAAAAGGATGATCACAGTTTTTCTTAGATATCGGTGAGTTAGGTTAGGTTAAGTTAGGTTAGGTTAGGTTAGGTTAGGTTAGAGTTATCAGGATTGAGATGGATCGGTTTTCGAAGAATGTGAATATGTCCGGATATTCTACGAAATTTAAAAGGCCGGAGGAGAGAGAGAGAGAGGGACGAAGGTAAAGAGAGAGGGAGGGAGGGAAGGAGAGAGGTGAGGAAGGGTGGGCGAGAGAAATGGAGCATGAGAGAGAGAGAGAGAGAGAGAGCGAGAGAGAGAGAGAGAGATAGATTGTCAGGATTTCGGGAAAGTAAAAGGGTGTGAAAGTTTTCGAGGAACGCGGATGTAAAACTTACACTGAAAAAATTTCGGGAGTTTTGTTTATTTCTTTTATCCCATTGCCTTATTGTATTCAGTTACTTCATTTTTTTTTCATTCTACATTATATTTTAAATTATCTTATGTCGCCTTTATATTTATATTTATCTTGCTCATATTATTTATTTAATTTAATATTTTTTTTTCGAGTGTTCGACTTAAGTCACAATTTGCGACCAGTTTTGCGTGCCAAGTTTCCATTCCTTAACTTACTTAGTCCTTTGATATATCAAGGACAATATGTAAACAATTACATGATATATTTAACAAAGTTTCCCGGTTCTAGTATAGCATAATATGATTCATGAGTGGATATATTTATTTTGTTAACGGTATATTCAGGTTAAGTGTAGGAACAGGGGGTGTCAAGGGCTTATCTGACACAGTGTGAGGGTACATGGTGTGGGCTTGTGACACAGCATGAGGGTATGTGGTACCTATCATTACCAGATAACAACAGTATTTTTTTTCTTTTTATCCCTGCCATTATTTATAGGAGGCATATACAGTAGCGTTGTTCCTATCTGTCTGCCTGTCTGTCACTACGGATGAGTTAACGTGATAGGAGCAGATAAAGCAGCTGATAGGACCCCCCCCCCCCCTGGTCACGCCCTCTTCAAAAGCCTCCTGCCCTTTTTAACTCATTAATTTTCATCATTCTGGACTGAAGGCGGTAATTAATGGACCTTTAAACGCTCCTGATGGTCGTTAATTAGCTTTTGAATGATTAGTAACGATGGGCAGCTTAAATATGAACCAATGAGCAAGTTGATGAGAAAAGAGGGTTCATTTTTTATAGGGGTTTTATTTTGTATTTTTACATTTTTCACTGGGGTATTCACACACACACACACACACACACACACACACACACACACACACAAATAAGTTAGAGAAATACGGCCATCATGATAAGCTGTGTGTGTCTGTCTGTCAACACACTCATGCGTGCATGTGTGTCGATTAAATCCTAATATTCAACTTGTATATCATTTTTTTCTTATAAATTTTAGTATATTATGGTGGCCATGTACCTCAGGTCGTACCCAACACTGTGAGCTGCATTGATCTATATTAGTTAGACCATGGTGGGGTGTTGAGGCTGGGGACCATCTTGCTCTAGGAGTCTTCAGGACCCCAGCAGTATCAGGTTTTTCACTCACGGGTCGTTCAAAACAGCTTCGCTCCTCATGTACCCCGGGATTTTTTTTTTCTGTCTCAATATTGGCTTCCTCAGTGGTCAAAGATGATGGTATTTTTTTTAATATATGTTTTTTTATAGGATGAGGCAGCTAATCAGTGAATGGAAACCGTTGGAAACTGTGTGATTGTTTTTTATACCTCAACCGGCAACTCGTCTGTTCAGAAACACAAGAGGTTTCCCGATCATAACCTTTGAAACCGATGATTCGGCTGTATTTACATTGCAACTGTAGGCTCGACTCCTGCGATTTTTTTGGTGATATCTTGCTGTCTTATTGTTCAACATATTTCGCACCACTATCTTCCACACACAAGGTGACCCAGTGACCTTTAGATTGCAACTTAAATGACTTAACCTTTATATTGCTATTTACTGACCTGACCTTTATATTGCAATTTACAGCAGGGTACAGTAAGGTCTGGGAGGGACATATTTACACATACAGCACGTTACAGTGGGGTGGGAGAAGGGGAGGAGGCTTATTTACACATTACAGCAGGATACAGTGGGGTGCGGAGGGGTCTTAGAATACAAGATAATGAGCGCTAGGAAGTGAAATATTTGTTAATTTTTGAGAAAGTAGGATTGGAAATGGAAGACAAAAGGAAAAGAAAGTGGGAAGAAGATATAACAGAACGAGTGTGTGGGTGCGTGCGTGCGTCATTTATCATTGACGATTTACCCTGGAAATCAATGTCGTTTTTCCTAGTATAATCTGTATACCCGTTCGTCATCTTGGATTTATCTCAAGAACGTCAACAAATTTATTTACTCCAGTTAGAAGAAGAATTGGTCTTTGTAATTTTGTTTTAATAATTTAGTTCGTCTTACTTTAAAATTCATAGCATTTTTTTTAGTTTATAATCGTCGCCATAATACAATAAATATATATTCTAATCAAACGATGTAAGACGAGGCGTGTTGATGAGTGTGACGCAGGGTGTGACTCGCCCCAAAAGATGTGTAAAAGTGTTGTCCAAAAAAGCGTGTGGAAGGAAGGTGCCAAGGGGAGGTGGTGGACGGATGGCGGCTGAGAATATTGATTGTATAAATTTTAACGCCGAGGTGTGGGGCTCGTCCAATTAATTTTTAAATCATTATGAAATACATATGATAGTTTGGGTTCATATTATAAAGTAATGGTTTAAATTAAGGTGCTTGCTTCTGGCCACACCATTTATAGCTGCAGAGAGAGAGAGAGAGAGGACTTTTACACACTTAAAAACTTCTTATTCTAAAACTGTCCTACTGAGACCACTGTGTGTGTGTGTGTGTGTGTGTGTGTGTTCCTTCGTCACAGTTGCGTGAAGAATGAAGGACGTTGTTACTGTTGAGGCATTTATGGACGGACAAACACACATGCCTTAGAACACCCACCCTTCGCCCCACCTCCCTCCTCCCCGCCCCCAGGAGTAAAACAATCACCGCCGGAGACTGACTCAAACACTAAATCAAAACTTATTCCATAACCTTAATGAACAAATCACCTCGACAAGGAGAGGAGAGTGAAGGTATTGGGAGCGAGGTGAGGCATGGAGGCTCCAGTGCTGGTGACAGCAGGAAACTCACTTGACAGAAAGTATAACATTGTGTGCTAAAAAGTTCATTGTGAAGTTCAACACCGGTAGAGCCCTCGCTCCTCCCCTCCTCTACCAGAAAGAATAAGGCGTCATAGCTGTCCCTCTTGGCTACTTATCTCAACTTTACTTTATACTCCTGCAGCCACTCGCTTCTCTCCTGCCGGAAATCGAATGATGAAAGTTTCCTTCTTTTTCTTTTTATTGTTACTTTAAAGGAACAATGTAGAGGAAATGACGTTGAGTGTTTACACCCATAGTTGAGGAAAAAACCGTAAAAGCTTTCATTTTTATATTACTCCTGTGTAACGCTCTTAATGGGACTGCTTGTGTGTGTGGGGGGGGGGTGAGGTCCTATTAAATGGACTCATATCAACAAGTCTCTTAAAAGAAGAAAATGGAGATTTAAAAAAATAATAATAATACACTTATAGTTAAGAAAAGCTAATGGCCGTGTTAGAATCGTTTCCTTCCTTCTATTGGTACTTGTGAGTTATTTTAGACAGGTAAATACAGTGTTGTTCACCTCCCCGGATTTATAACGTGTGTCCTGGCAGTGTGAAGCGTGACAGGGTCGTCCTCTTGAACGTCTTGTCTAGAGGGTGTGCCAGGGTGGGTGGTGGTAGATGTGTGCAGTAAATATAAAATGAAGTTACGTCAATATTGTAGCGTCATGAACGTTTACCGGCCATGATGTATTGATCCCACGAGGAAAGTCAGCTGTTATTATTACCCTCCATGGCCGAGTAAACCTGCAGTATACTGAACTGATACCGAAATTTATTCTGGCCTCACGTAGTAGAAGTACACCCATGATGGCTGTCAAGAGTGCAGTATTGGGGAGGGGGGGCGGGCGTACCTTCTGACCTCATCTTGCTCCATCACCATGCTGAGGGGCTGCACCAGATCCACACGCTGGAGGCCATGATTGTTTCCTCAGGTCCCAGATAATCACGAGGATCAGCCAGTCAGCCCCACGGGAGTGCCACTGCCACTTTCTGTACACACAGCCTCGCCCGGGTGATGCTGGCTGGTGTACTCTGAGTGAATAAGTACGTTTTCCCGCTTCTGTTTCTTAGCACCATCGGATTGGTGGACTCAGTCTTCTCCTGCAAATGTTGTATTTTAGCTGAATGGCTCAATTGTCTTCTGGATTTTTCGTATCCTGTTTACAAAAGCTGAGTCGAGGGCTGAGGTGTAGAGATAGACGGGGGGGGGGGGGGAGCACGCGTGTGTTAAGTCACCACTAGCCTGGAAAGTCTAGCTGGGCCCACGACACACATACAGCAGCCCACGACACACATACAGCAGCCCACGACACACATACAGCAACCCACGACACACTTACAGCAGCCCACGACACACTTACAGCAGCCCACGACACACACTTGTAATAAACCAGTGTATTCACTCCCAGTAAACACTACTCCTTGCACTGTCACTATGTTGAAATGAACTGTAGTTTGAGCTTTTCCCCATCTAGTTATTATATATCTTATTTGTATCACTTATGTTACTTGTATATTATTTGTAATTCGAAACCCATTCCCCAAATATGTAACTGTATATTTTCAGCCTTCTGGCTGCCAAGCTCTTTCAATAAACCGTTAATTATTATTATTATTATTATTATTATTATACAGCAGCCTACAACACACGTACAGCAACCCACGACACACATACAGCAGCCTACAACACACATACAGCAACCCACGACACACATACAGCAGCCTACAACACACATACAGCAACCCACGACACACATACAGCAGCCTACAACACACATACAGCAACCCACGACACACATACAGCAGCCTACAACACACATACAGCAACCCACGACACACATACAGCAGCCCACGACACACAAACAGCAACCCACGACGCATATACAGCAGCCCACGACACACATACAGCAGCCCACGACACACATACAGCAGCCCACGACACACATAAAGTAACCCACGACACATATACAGCAACCCACGACACACATACAGCAACCCACGACACACATTCAGCAACCCACGACACTTACAGCAGCCCACGACACACATACAGCAGCCTACAACACACATACAGCAGCCCACGACACACATACAGCAGCCCACGACACACATACAGCAGCCCACGACACACATACAGCAACCCACGACATACATACAGCAACCCACGACACTTACAGCAGCCCACGACACACATACAGCAGCCCACGACACATATACAGTAGCCCAGTAGCCGGTCATTTTGCAAAATAACCGATTTCGCAAAAAAGAGTAAATACGCGTAATACATTCATATATGCGTAAACTTCGTGACAGTAACTATAACAGGTATACAAAATAGATTAACATGTTTGCAGTCTTTCATTTACGCTTACATGAATACAATTATGCAAGTCTACACATGGGTATGTAATTGGATATATGTCGACCAGCTTATATGTTTATGTTACGGATACATACGTCTTAAGTATGTACTTTACGTTTTATACATACTGAGTAGTTTGCAGTGTGCACACTTCTTATAGAAAATGTTTTAATACAATGTATATTAACTTTAAGGAGTAACTCAGATGGCATAATCCATTTACTTAACTACGGTACACCGGGTGTGGGATGGGTGGGAGAATTTTAAGCTACAACATATCTCTTCTCGAGTCCATGGCCACCACGGCGACACAGGTGGTGAGCGGGAGGGAGGCGCAGCCATGCCAGCCTTACTCTGTTCATGTTTTCCTCTCGTAACACCTTCACTCATGTTCCTCGGTGCCTCTTGTCATGTATACTGCCGTCTCCTGCCTCCACCCTCACCTGGAGACATTTTAATACACAATAAATGAAAAATATAGTGGGTACAATAAACATACTCGCGACCCCAAGTTATAAATTCTGGAAATCGATTTACAGCTAGGTGAACTGGGAGAGCCTGAGAATCGAACCACCGACCCTTGGAACAGGAGGCCAGCACTGTATCCACGCTACCGCCGCTCTCCTAGGATACATACATGGCATTAAAGAATTAAATTTGTACTAGCAAATTGTTTTACATATTAAACAACACATTAGGGAATTAGTTGCTTGATACAAGTCCTTCGGCAATCATTTGTCTTCTCCTCTTGCTGATTAACCAGTGAATAACCCGACGTTAACCTGTGCATGATCAGTCGTAATCAACGTTTGCATGACCACAAGTGATTAATGTATGTATGATCATACTTGATTAAACTGTGCATGATGAGACATAATAACGTTTGCATGACCACAAGTAATTATTCTGCGTAAGATCAGACTTGAATAAACTATGCATGATCAGATGTAATAACGTTTGCATGACCACAAGTGATTATTGTATGTATGATCAGACTTCATCAACATGTTCATGATCAGATGTAGTTGTATCTCCCATCCGATACTGAATATTCATGTTTGTGTAGGTTGGTAAAGGTGTCAGGAAGAGGCGTGTGTGTAGGTTGATAAGGGCGTCAGGAAGAGGCGTGTGTGTTGGTTGATAAGGGAGTCAGGAAGAGGCGTGTGTGGAGGTGATAAGGGCGTCAAAAGGCGTGTGTGTAGGTTGATAAAGGCGTCAGGAGGAGGCGTGTGTGTGTGTAGGTGATAAAGGCGTCAGGAGGAGGCGTGTGTGTAGGGGATAAGGGCGTCAGGAGGCGTGTGTGTAGGTTGATAAAGGAGTCAGGAGGAGGCGTGTGTAGGTTGATAAAGGCGTCAGGAGGAGGCGTGTGTGTGTAGGTGATAAAGGCGTCAGGAAGAGGCGTGTGTGTAGGTGATAAAGGCGTCAGGAGCACAATAGGAGGCAGGACACTGGTAGTTCAGGCACACTATGGGTAGCGTTTAGGAGTATGACCAGCCTACGGGATAATACTTGTGACACCCTTGATAGTGAGGACCGGAGACACAGCTGCTATCACCACCACCACCACCACTACCACCAGTCCCTCACTACCCGGTACACCCAAGGTAAAAACCTGGCTACTGAGGAGAGGTAAGAGGGGGGGGGGCGACATAGAACGATCACATAGAGAGGAAGAGAGAGAGTACAGGAGGCAAGCAGAGAGAGAGAGAGAGAGAGAGAGAGAGAGAGAGAGAGAGAGAGAGCAGGCAGGAAATAAGAAACACTACAAATGTTTGAAGACGATTACAGTATAGTTTAAATGGTCCTTCTCAACAACGACAATATAAACTAAAATCCTCAAGGAGTTTCAGGCTTAAGTACTCTTCCTCAGAGGGATAAGTATACAGACACACACACACACACACACACACACACACACACACACACACACACACACACACACACCCGCTACAGGTCCCTTCGCAACCGAGTCATCCGCGAAATACGCACTGCAAAGAAGTCCCACTACCCAACCAAATTACAACACCTGAAGCAGACCAACATCAGTCAATGGTATGGTAAGCTTAAAGAACTCTGTGGATTAAACAATAAGACACACCCCCTCCCATTCCTTAGCCATCTCACTAATGTTGACGCAGCTGAGCAAACAAATAACCATTTCGCTACTATATGCCAGACGCTACCCCGGTTTGACACAACCACTCTCCCTGCTTACCTACCAGCCCCCCTTCCCACTGACTTAGTAGAAGAATTTGAAGTAGCAAAACGCCTGGACAAACTAAAATTAAAACGCTCTACCACCCCCATTGACTTACCAATGAAACTCTTCAAGGAGTTCTCCCCGGAGCTTGCTAAACCCCTATGCTCCATCATCAATGCTTCTCTCAGTCAAGCCAGATGCCCAGCTGACTGGAAGACCTCTTATGTATCACCAGTGCCCAAGTCAACCAGCCCACAATCCTTAAATCAGCTACGACCTATTGCAATCACCCCAATACCCAGCCTAATCTATGAAAGTTTTGTGTTCGACTGGGCTTATGCTGATATTGCAGGAGTCGTAGACCCTCAGCAATTTGGCAACATGAAAACTTCCTCCACCACTCAATGTCTTGCCAGCTTTCTCTATTACATATACCGCCATCTCGAGAAACGAAAAACGTCTGTAGCTGTCGCCTTCATTGATTTCACTAAAGCGTTCGACCTTGTCGACCACAATATAATCATCAACAAAGCTATTGACCTCGGGCTTCGGAGAAGTCTTATACCATGGCTTACAGACTTCCTCAGTGACCGACGCCAAGCTGTACGCTTCCGAGGGGCTGTCTCCACCTTTCAGTCACTCACCTGTGGCGTCCCCCAAGGCACCAAGATGGGACCACTCTGCTTCCTTATGCTCATCAATGATGCCCTAAGAGAAACCCCTGCTCGCTGGAAATATGTCGACGACTCCACCATTGGGATCAGCGTCAACAATTCTGCTCCCAACTATACCGCCCTTCAGGATTTATTGAACAGTCTCCAAAACTGGGCCACCAACAACCATGTCACCATCAACCATACCAAGACCATGGTTATGCACATCAACCTCTCCTCCGACATTGTCCCACCTCCTTCCATTACTCTAGGTCCGAACACACTCCAGGTTGTAGATTCCACGAAGCTCCTCGGCGTCACCATAGACAACAAACTAAATTGGAAACCACACGTCAGTGAAGTTATCAAATCCTCCAGTTTCCGTCTCCACCTCCTCCGCCGACTCAAGTCCTCGGAGTTCCTGCACACGAGCTCCTCAGTGTTTACACAACATTCATACTTCCCAAGCTCACCTATGCCTCCCCCACCTGGTCTTCCTCCCTAAATGCCACACAACGTAAACACCTAGAAAAAGTGCAAAAGAGGGCATGCAAGATTATTCTCTCCCCTTCCTACTCCACATATCAAGAAGCGCTCAACACACTGACCCTTTCGACTCTCACTGACCATCACCACGACCTCATCTGCAAATTTGATAAGAAACATCTACACCATCCTCGACACCGGCTCCTACTACCACCTGAGATCCCTAGTCCGAGAATTGCTGTTCGACACCACAACCGCATCCAGCCCATACGTGCACGAACTGATCGCTATAAGAACAGCCCAGTCCCAACCATTGTAAAAATTATCAATAACTTGTAATAAACCAGTGTATTCACTCCCAGTAAACACTACTCCTTGCACTGTCACTATGTTGAAATGAACTGTAGTTTGAGCTTCTCCCCATCTAGTTATTATATGTCTTATTTGTGTCACTTATGTTACTTGTATATTATTTGTAATTCGGAACCCATTCCCCAAATATGGAACTGCCAAGCTCTTTCAATAAACCGTTAATTATTATTACACACACACACACACACACACACACACACACACACACACACACACACACACACACACAAGCACACATACACACACACCCACACAAGCACACATACACACACACTTCATTCACTAGGGAACAATTATCTTGTCACTAAGCGTCCTGAATGTTATAACCCATTTAGGTATCACTTTTGGGACTACAGGTTTAGAACACCGTGGCCATTATTAATAAATAAATAAATAAATAAAGTGAACTAGATATCTTTAAACAGGTTACTTTAGGAAACTTCGGACACTTTTCTAATGTCATAAAAAGTGGTCATTTCGACGACGTGATAAGACCCTATTCATTTTCTTTCGGGAGAGACGGAACATGAAAATGACTTTAATGAGGAAACTGTTTCTCATAGATTTATTTCTGTTTTGATTGTTTAGACAAGCTGAGGCTGGCTGGGTGGGTGGGTGAGGCAAGCTGGCTGGGTGAGGCTGACTGGGTGGGTAAAACTGGCTGGCTGGGTGAGGCTGACTGGGTGGGTGAAGCTGGCTGGCTGGGTGAGGCTGGCTGGCTGGCTGGGTGGGTGAGGCAGGCTGGCTGGGTGAGGCTGACTGGGTGGGTGAAACTGGCTGGCTGGGTGAGGCTGACTGGGTGGGTGAAGCTGGCTGGCTGGGTGAGGCTGGCTGGCTGGGTGGGTGAGGTTGGCTGGTTGGGTGAGGTTGGCTGGCTGGGTGAGGCTGGCTGGCTGGGTGAGGCTTGCTGGCTGGCTGGGTGAGGTTTGCTGGCTGGCTGGGTGACGTTTGCTGGCTGGGTGAGGCTGGCTGGCTGGGTGAGGCTGGCTGGCTGGGTGAGGCTGGCTGGCTGGGTGAGGCTGGCTGTCTGGCTGGGTGAGGCTTGCTGGCTGGCTGGGTGAAGCTGGCTGGCTGGGTGAGGTTTGCTGGCTGGCTGGGTGAGGCTTGCTGGCTGGCTGGGTGAGGTTTGCTGGCTGGCTGGGTGAGGTTTGCTGGCTGGGTGAGGCTGGCTGGCTGGGTGAGGCTGGCTGGCTGGGTGAGGCTGGCTGAGGCTTGCTGGGTGGGTGAGGTTGGCTGGCTGGGTGAGGCTGGCTGGCTGGGTGAGGCTGGCTGACTGGCTGGATTAGGCTGGCTGGCTGGGTGAGGCTGGCTGGCTGGGTGAGGCTGGCTGTCTGGGTGAGGCTTGCTGGGTGGGTGAGGTTTGCTGGCTGGGTGAGGCTTGCTGGGTGAGGCTGGCTGGGTGAGGCTGGCTGGGTGAGGCTTGCTGGGTGGGTGGGTGAGGCTTGCTGACTAGGTGAGACAGGCTGGCTGGCTGGGTGAGGCTGGCTGGGTGAGGCTTGCTGGGTGGGTGGGTGAGGCTGGCTGGCTGGGTGAGGCCTGCTGGCTGGCTGGGCGAGGTTTGCTGGGTGGGTGAAGCTGGCTGGCTGGATGAGGCTGGCTGGGTGAGGCTGGCTGGGTGAGGCAGGCTGGCTGGGTGAGGCTGGCTGGCTGGCTGGGTGAGGCTTGCTGGCTGGCTCGGTGAAGCTGGCTGGCTGGGTGAAGCTGGCTGGCTGGGTGAGGTTTGCTGGCTGGGTGAGGCTGGCTGGCTGGGTGAGGCTGGCTGGCTGGGTGAGGCTGGCTGGCTGGGTGAGGCTGGCTGTCTGGCTGGGTGAGGCTTGCTGGCTGGCTGGGTGAGGCTTGCTGGCTGGCTGGGTGAAGCTGGCTGGCTGGGTGAGGTTTGCTGGCTGGCTGGGTGAGGCTTGCTGGCTGGCTGGGTGAGGTTTGCTGGCTGGCTGGGTGAGGTTTGCTGGCTGGGTGAGGCTGGCTGGCTGGGTGAGGCTGGCTGGCTGGGTGAGGCTGGCTGAGGCTTGCTGGGTGGGTGAAGCTGGCTGTCTGGGTGAGGCTGGCTGGCTGGGTGAGGCTGGCTGGCTGGGTGAGGCTGGCTGACTGGCTGGATTAGGCTGGCTGGCTGGGTGAGGCTGGCTGGCTGGGTGAGGCTGGCTGTCTGGGTGAGGCTTGCTGGGTGGGTGAGGTTTGCTGGCTGGGTGAGGCTTGCTGGGTGAGGCTGGCTGGGTGAGGCTGGCTGGGTGAGGCTTGCTGGGTGGGTGGGTGAGGCTTGCTGACTAGGTGAGACAGGCTGGCTGGCTGGGTGAGGCTGGCTGGGTGAGGCTTGCTGGGTGGGTGGGTGAGGCTGGCTGGCTGGGTGAGGCCTGCTGGCTGGCTGGGCGAGGTTTGCTGGGTGGGTGAAGCTGGCTGGCTGGATGAGGCTGGCTGGGTGAGGCTGGCTGGGTGAGGCAGGCTGGCTGGGTGAGGCTGGCTGGCTGGCTGGGTGAGGCTTGCTGGCTGGCTCGGTGAAGCTGGCTGGCTGGGTGAAGCTGGCTGGCTGGGTGAGGTTTGCTGGCTGGCTGGGTGAAGCTGGCAGGCTGGGTGAGGCTTGCTGGCTGGCTGGGTGAGGTTTGCTGGCTGGCTGGGTGAGGTTTGCTGGCTGGCTGGGTGAGGTTTGCTGGCTGGGTGAGGCTGGCTGGCTGGGTGAGGCTGGCTGTCTGGGTGAGGCTGGCTGGCTGGGTGAGGCTTGCTGGATGGGTGAGGTTTGCTGGCTGGGTGTGGCTTGCTGGCTGGGTGAGGCTTGCTGGGTGAGGCTGGCTGGGTGAGGCTTGCTGGGTGGGTGGGTGAGGCTTGCTGACTGGGTGAGGCAGGCTGGCTGGTTGGGTGAGGCTGGCTGGGTGAGGCTGGCTGGGTGAGGCTGGCTGGGTGAGTGGGTGAGGCTTGCTGACTGGGTGAGGCAGGCTGGCTGGCTGGCTGGGTGAGGCTTGCTGGCTGGTTGGGTGAAGCTTCCTGGCTGGGTGAGGCTGGCTGACTGGCTGGGTGAGGCTTGCTGGCTGGCTGGGTGAGGTTTGCTGGGTGGGTGAAGCTGGCTGGCTGGCTGAGGCTTGCTGGCTGGGTGAGGCTTGCTGACTGGGTGAGGCAGGCTGGCTGGCTGGGTGAGGCTTGCAGGCTGGCTGGCTGGGTGAGGCTTGCTGGCTGGCTGGGTGAGGCTTGCTGGCTGGCTGGGTGAGGCAGGCTGGCTGGCTGGGTGAGGCTTGCTGGCTGGCTGGGTGAGGTTTGCTGGGTGGGTGAAGCTGGCTGGCTGGGTGAGGCTGGCTGGGTGAGGCTTGCTGGGTGGGTGGGTGAGGCTTGCTGACTGGGTGAGGCAGGCTGGCTGGCTGGGTGAGGCTTGCTGACTGGCTGGGTGAAGCTGGCTGGCTGGGTGAGGCTTGCTGGCTGTCTGGGTGAAGCTGGCTGGCTGGGTGAGGCTGGCTGACTGGCTGGGTGAGGCTTGCTGGCTGGCTGGGTGAGGTTTGCTGGCTGGGTGAGGCTGGCTGGCTGGGTGAGGCTTGCTGACTGGCTGGGTGAAGCTGGTTGGCTGGGTGAGGCTGGCTGACTGGGTGAGGCAGGCTGGCTGGCTGGGTGAGGCTGGCTGACTGGCTGGGTGAGGCTTGCTGGCTGGCTGGGTGAGGCAGGCTGGCTGGCTGGGTGAGGCTGGCTGACTGGCTGGGTGAGGCTTGCTGGGTGGGTGAAGCTGGCTGTCTGGGTGAGGCTGGCTGGCTGGGTGAGGCTGGCTGTCTGGGTGAGGCTGGCTGGCTGGCTGGGTGGGTGAAGCTGGCTGGCTGGGTGAGGCTTGCTGGCTGGGTGAGGCTGGCTGGGTGGGTGAGGCTGGCTGGCTGGCTGGGTTAGGCTTGCTGGGTGGGTGAGGTTTGCTGGCTGGGTGGGGCTGGCTGGCTTGCTGGGTGGGTGAAGCTGGCTGGCTGGGTGAGGCTTGCTGGGTGGGTGGGTGAGGCTTGCTGACTGGGTGAGGCAGGCTGGCTGGCTGGGTGAGGCTTGCTGGCTGGCTGGGTGAGGCTTGCTGGGTGGGTGAAGCTGGCTGTCTGGGTGAGGCTGGCTGGCTGGGTGAAGCTGGCTGGGTGAGGCTTGCTGGGTGGGTGGGTGAGGCTGGCTGGCTGGGTGAGGCAGGCTGGCTGGCTGGGTGAGGCTGGCTGGCTGGCTGGGTGAGGCTTGCTGGGTGGGTGGGTGAGGCTGGCTGGCTGGGTGAGGCTGGCTGGCTGGCTGGGTGAGGCAGGCTGGCTGGCTGGGTGAGGCTTGCTGGCTGGCTGGGTGAGGCTTGCTGGGTAGGTGAAGCTGGCTGGCTGGCTGGGTGAGGCTGGCTGGCTGGCTGGGTGAGGCAGGCTGGCTGGCTGGGTGAGGCTTGCTGGGTAGGTGAAGCTGGCTGTCTGAGTGAGGCTGGCTGGTTGGGTGAGGCTGGCTGGGTGAGGCTTGCTGGGTGGGTGGGTGAGGCTTGCTGGCTGGGTGAGGCAGGCTGGCTGGCCTTGGTGAGGCTGGCTGGCTGGGTGAGGCAGGCTGGCTGGGTGAGGCTTGCTGGCTGGCTGGGTGAGGCTTGCTGGGTGGGTGAGGCTGGCTGTCTGGGTGAGGCTGGCTGGCTGGGTGAGGCTGGCTGTCTGGGTGAGGCTGGCTGACTGGATGGGGCTGCCTGACTGGGTGAGGCGGACTGGGTGAGGCTGAGGCTGGCTGGGTGAGGCTGGCTGGGTGAGGCTGGCTGGGTGAGGCTGACTGGGTGAGGCTGACTGGCTGGGTGAGGCTGGCTGTCTGGGTGAGGCTGGCTGACTGGATGGGGCTGCCTGACTGGGTGAGGCGGACTGGGTGAGGCTGAGGCTGGCTGGGTGAGGCTGGCTGGGTGAGGCTGACTGGGTGAGGCTAACAGGGTGAGGCTGACTGTGTGAGGCTAACAGGGTGAAGATAACTGGGTGAGGCTGGCTGGGTGAGGCTGGCTGGGTGAGGCTGACTGGGTGAGGCTGACTGGGTGAGGCTGACTGTGTGAGGCTAACAGGGTGAGGCTGACTGTGTGAGGCTAACAGGGTGAAGCTGACTGGGTGAGGCTAACTGTGTGAGGCTAACAGGGTGAAGCTAATTGGGTGAAGCTAACAGGGTGAAGCTGACTGGGTGAGGCTGACTGTGTGAGGCTGACTGGGTGAGGCTGACTGTGTGAGGCTGGCTGGGTGAAGCTGACTGGGTGAGGCTAACAGGGTGAGGCTGACTGGGTGAGGCTGGCTGGGTGAGGCTGGCTGGGTGAGGCTGACTGGGTGAGGCTAACAGGGTGAGGCTGACTGTGTGAGGCTAACAGGGTGAAGCTGACTGGGTGAGGCTAACAGGGTGAGGCTGACTGGGTGAGGCTGGCTGGGTGAGGCTGGCTGGGTGAGGCTGACTGGGTGAGGCTGACTGTGTGAGGCTGGCTGGGTGAGGCTGACTGTGTGAGGCTAACAGGGTGAGGCTGACTGTGTGAGGCTGACTGGGTGAGGCTGACTGGGTGAGGCTGACTGTGTGAGGCTGACTGGGTGAGGCTGGCTGGGTGAGGCTGGCTGGGTGAGGCTGACTGTGTGAGGCTGGCTGGGTGAGGCTGACTGTGTGAGGCTAACAGGGTGAAGCTAATTGGGTGAAGCTAACAGGGTGAAGCTGACTGTGTGAGGCTAACATGGTGAAGCTGAATGGGTTACATGCATTTACTCGGGTTAGTTTAATTATATTCTTACTTAAGATAGAATTTAATATTATTTGCCTAAAATCATCGTTTTAAAGTGTCAAGTAACGAGTAATACAGGCTGTCGATCTTTCAGTAACTTTAGGTTATTATAAGGTATAGCAGGACGTTATTGTAAGCTGTTCTGTTCTTGTTATTGATGAAGATTGTCACGACTTCTTTTTTATCTGGAGGAATCTTGAGGTATTGAATCTCTCTCTCTCTCTCTCTCTCTCTCTCTCTCTCTCTCTCTCTCTCTCTCTCTCTCTCTCTCTCTCTCTCTCTCTCTCTCGTCCTCTATAACGCGTGTACTGTGGACTGCTGGGTGACCGTACTTGTATATACTGTACTGTATATCATGTAGATCCACAATGGAAACGTGGATAAGATAAATCTTGATAAAACCACAGTTATTTTTTCCTGTGTTTGTTAAATTGTTGACTAATGTTTTGTCGCTCTAATAAGTATAAGTCATTTAATTGTACAGGAAATGCGTGAGTGAATACACATGGTAGTTTACGCATAAGACAATATTATTAATAATAACAAACACACATATATACAAAATACACTTAAAAAGAGTGTGTCAGATATATTGTATCATCTCACTGACACACTTAGAATCAGTGTATAAGATAAGTCACCTTGGTCACAGAGATTCACACCATAAGACTCCTCAAGCCACATAGTGCGTGTTGTGTGGAGTATACAAACTGGTTCCTTACCACATGTTCACGACACCTAACACGACCTCTCGCGCATAATAACTCCCTAATAAGGGGTCCGCTGGCGAGGCATAATGGTTGGTAAGTATCAAGTCGCGTGATCTAATTTGGTCACTATACTTGGTGCTGCATTAATTATAGCCTTACCATCACACCATATCTTGTCAATATTTTGAATCACATTTCATGTTTGTTATCGTGTGTTTTGTTGAGTTGCTTTACCTTCTCTCTCGTTTCCAGTGATTTTGTTCATAGACAGACAGACAGACAGACACAGACAGACAGACAGACAGACAGAGCTTCTTGCCATCAAAACAGGAGATTTGTCATTTAAAAGAAAAGTATCAAAATAAACTAAAAGTTCTATGGTTGCTTAAATCTTCAGCCTCGTTTAGCCATCCCAATACCCGCGTCTCCTGACCTGACTGATAGATGGTCTTCACACTGACGGATGTTCTTGGGAGTACGTCGTAGGAGAGACAATTACTGTAATAATTTGCAAGCAACAATGTTCTTTCTTACGTAGCTGGTAAGGATAGGTTAAGTTTGGTTGGTGTTAATATGATTAGCTTAAGTTAGGTTGGTGCTAAGATAGTTAGGTTAAATTAGGTTAGGTTAGGTTAAGTTAAGTTAGGTTAGGTTAGTTTGGTGTTAAGGTGGTTAATTATCAAGTAAAATAAATTGATATATCTAAATTTCAGGTGATCCGGTTAATTGTAGTTACATTAATACTGTATTTCATTAGAGTGATCCAAAGCCGGGAAAGTAGACCCGGTGTGTCCTTGTGAGGTGAATGGCCTAAGTTATTTGGTGATTAAAAAGTTGATATTCCTGACACTCTGAACTAACACTCTCTCTCTCTCTCTCTCTCTCTCTCTCTCTCTCTCTCTCTCTCTCGACCATTATCATTATTTAATTTGGATCACGTGAAGATTAGGTAACTCTGCACATTTCACCTGTTGATTAAACACCCAAAGCTAATTTAATCTAACTTATACTCCCAGGTAGGGTTAAGGTGGATAATCATCAGGTGGACAAGCTAAGGTAACTAATCTTCACGCCTCTGTAGTTTTCTTGTAGTTTTCGTCATTTCATCATTATATTTTGTTTATATTACTGTTCCTTCATTATTTTTATCTGTCTTAATGATTTCATTCATTATTTATCTTTATTCTTGATATCGCTTCGTCACCATTTCCAACCTTGTCACCACACTTCACCATCACCACCACCATCATCATCATCATTACACTGCACAACACTTCACCACACCTCATCACCATACTTCACCACCACCGCACAACACCACACGCCCCCAAAAACACACCACCACATTCCAACCACATAACACACCACCACATTCCACCCCACACAACACACCACCACACTCCCCCCACATACCACACCACCACATTCCCCCCACATAACACACCACCACACTCCCCCCACATAACACACCACCACATTCCCCCCACATACCACACCACCACATTCCCCCCACATAACACACCACCACATTCCCCCCACATAACACACCACCACACTCCCCCCCACATAACACACCACCACATTCCCACCACATAACACACCACCACATTCCCCCCACATAACACACCACCACATTCCCCCCACATAACACACCACCACACTCCCCCCCACATAACACACCACCACACTCCCCCCCACATAACACACCACCACATTCCCACCATATAACACACCACCACACTCCCCCCACATAACACACCACCACATTCCCCCCACATACCACACCACCACACTCCCCCCACATAACACACCACCACATTCCCCCCACATACCACCACATAACACACCACCACACTCCCCCCACATAACACACCACCACATTCCCCCCACATACCACACCACCACATTCCCACCACATAACACACCACCACATTCCCCCCACATATCACACCACCACACTCCCCCCACATAACACACCACCACATTCCCCCCACATACCACACCACCACACTCCCCCCACATAACACACCACCACATTCCCCCCACATAACACACCACCACATTCCCCCCACATACCACCACATAACACACCACCACACTCCCCCCACATAGCACACCACCACATTCCCCCCACATACCACACCACCACACTCCCCCCACATAACACACCACCACACTCCCCCCACATAACACACCACCACACTCCCCCCACATAACACACCACCACATTCCCCCCACATACCACACCACCACACTCCCCCCACATAACACACCACCACATTCCCCCCACATAACACACCACCACATTCCCCCCACATACCACCACATAACACAACACCACACTCCCCCCACATAACACACCACCACATTCCCACCACATAATACACCACCACATTTCCCCCACACAACACACCACCACATTCCCCCCACACAACACCACACTCCCCCCCACATAACACACCACCACATTCCCACCACATAATACACCACCACATTCCCCCCCACCCAACACACCACCACACCCCCCCCCCCCACGCAACACACCACCACCCCCCCCCCCCCCACGCAACACACCACCACACTCCTCCCACACAAAACACCACCACACTCCCCCTCCCCCCACACAACACCACCGCACTCCCTCCTCCCCCTACACAACACACCACCATCTTCAACCAGTACACAACTGGAAACACTGTATTCCAAAAAATGAAATTCAAGAATAACATCGATCACTCCCTCGTGACCACTGTAAACCTTTTAACCAGTCTTTTAAAGGCCGTAAAGGTGTATTTTGGACCCCCTCGAAGTACCTCTCAGACGCTACTGGTGTAAATACCGTAATATATCTATACGTGACTGTGTGTTGGGGTGTGTGTTTTAGGTCACCTGAGATAATGTAAAGGTTGATTGCATTGTAACCTTTCCTCCTACTGCTTCCTTCCTTTCTTCCTCTCTTCCTCCACCTTTCCTCCCTTCCTCTTCCCTCCTTCCTTCACCCTTCCTTCTTTCCTCCCTCCCTCTCTTTTCTTCCACTAGGACGACTTTAAATATAGTAAGAGAAGGAAGAATAACAGGAGAGAGAACAGGCTGGTATGGACGAGGGGGAAACATACAAAGGGAGAATACCACTGAAAGATCCCATTTTTTCCTTATTAAGGGAAAGTAGAGAGGTGTGATGGGGGGGGGGGGGGCAGGCAGACGTGCCAGCCCACCTTTCCATTACCTACTGCCCCTTCCTCTTACGCCTGATGGGTCTCCTGAGGGTAGGGGTAATAGACAAACCCCTCCATCTACCTAACTCTACTCCCAACTTCCGGATTCATAAAAATGGGACTTGTGTGTGTTCTACTCTTATTCTGCTTTCGTTAATAACACCTGTAATTACGGTGGGGGAGTGTGAGTGGTGGCACCCCAGACGCCAGGCAAGGTGTTTACCAAGGTGTCTCAGAAAAATGTACACACACTGCCTTAGAGATTTTCGTGGAAATCTGTAAGGCAGTGTGTATACATTTTTCAGAGACACCTTGTATGTCTAATGATATGTTAGGGTGTCATCGTATCACACATTCTCATCTGGCACGGTCTTGTTGGCTTACCTGTCCTCAGCTTATTAAAAATAGTCTTTTCGTTTGAGTATAAATATTTTCCTGTGGTTAAAACCAAGGATTAATATGTAAACGACAGGGAAAATACGGCGTGCGGACGATAGATAGACAGGTGGCAGGTTAGGGGAGCTACAGGTGACAGGTAAGGCGAGCTACAGGTGAAAAATAGTTCGAGTATTTTTTTTCTTGTGGTTAAAAATAAATGATTCGGTACTAAATGACAGATAATATACGGCGTGTGGACGGTAGAGAGACAGTCCAAGAGGGTGAAGGACAGCAAGTGATGAGGGGACTTTTTTTTTTTGTCTTGGACCTCCTGAGGTATAGTGGGAAATGGCTTACGGGAATGAAGACAAAAACTAGGCTGACCACGTACACACCCCTCACATGCTAAATACATCCATCAAGCTAGTCAAGAAAGACGGGGATTTAGCTGTCTAAACATAACCAACAAATAATGACCAACTAATACTGACATAGACTGCAGATCGATATATGCTCCGAACACTCAACCATCCTTCAACGATCATAATAAATTAATTCTCTAATCAGTTTTCTCAGCTTATATTACTCAGGATGGTGCTGTGATAGTAGAGACCCCCCTTGTACTGGACTTAAACACACACGGAGTCTCTGGTTTCGGAGAATTTGAAGAAAAAACTAGAGAGAAATGCGTGAGTGTACTGAGTGAAGCACAGTGACTGGCGCCATGACCCTTGCGGTGTGGTAGTGAAGACAATGTTCACACTCACGTTCCAAGTCACATTGTATAAAGTTTCTCTTCATTTTAAAAGATTTGTGTTAAAAATGTATATTTATTATTTATCCTTTTTGCTTCTCATAATACCAACAGTTGTAAAAATAAATAATATTTATCGGGAGTAATGGGGATATGTTACCCGGCGTAGAGACTCGAGTGGATATTAATGTTGAATCTTCCTGTAGATGTAGAAATTCTGCCTCCCTGATTCTCCTTTTTTTTTACTCTGATATGGCCAGAGTAAATAGGACGTTCCTCACACTGTCTATAATCTGTGTTTGCCTTGTTTGTCCTGGAAAATAAGAATACTGGTCCAGTCAAACAGTGAGAGAATGTTTACACACTGATTGTAAGGAGACAAAGGTCAGAGGTGGATATTAAGTGAGTGTGTGAGGGAGGGAAACTTGCTGGAGGAGTGAGTCAGTTATATACACTGGAGCAGAAGTAAGCAGTGTGCATCATTAGTGTAACATTCTGCACAGTGACTGGCCTCCATGGCTTACGGATTTGACTAAACCGAAAACAAAACTGAACGAATAAATTGATTTGCTTACACTAGCGTCCAAAACTGTGCTTTGATATTTTGGGCGCAAATTTTACACAGCAGGTCGGCGTATAGGTCAGCTATTTTGGTCATATTAGGTTAAAGGTCACCGTTTAAGGTCATGAAAGAGGTCACCTTGTTCACGGTTAAATGATCTTGATTTTTCACAGCTCATCCATTATGGCAGTAGCAAGGCATTGAGTTTTATAGTAAAGGTCGGTGAAAGATGAAGGTCAACAAGGTCGAGGTCAGAGGTCAAAGGTCGCCTTTCCGAAACCTTCTTTGCAAAATTATCACAGATGAAGGTGACCAACTCTCCAAGGGGCCACCTTCACCCAGGAATCGCCGTACTCCAATGAACATTGTACTCAGCCACCATCATACTCCAGTGAGATACCGAAATTTCGCTCTGAGTCGACGTTTCAATGAACTGTATGACGTCAGAGAGTCTTGCTTAAATGCCGGGGCTCACAGAGGTTAATGAAAGTATGTGAATAAGTACTTAACTTCATAATGGTTTGAGAAGAGCATGGATTTAGGGGCTTGGGTACAGAGTGAACGTGTTATTAGAGGCACGAGGAAGTACAGTCGCCTACACTTATGCCTGGTACAGTGGCTGACGCGTTTTGTGAGATGTGGCAGCTCTGTGATTGTTTACATCGTATTAAAACTTCCGGAAGGACACTATGAAACCTCGTAATCGTAGCCAGAACTAAAGATGCTAGATAATCATTCCACAGAGTGGTCACATCTCACAAAACACACCAGCAACTGTACCAGGAATAAGTGCTGGCGACTGTACCTGGTTTTAGAGAGGTCGAGGGAGAATGGTTAACCAGAAGCAATGTGGTGAGGTTCCCGGCTGAAGACAGGCTACAGTGTCGAATTTAGAATACTGACAGGTATTGGTGTATTATAACTGCTGTACTTCTGTCAATAACCAAAAAAGACGTAATAATGTTAACCGACTCGATTAAACCAGCAAAACCCAACCCAGTGTACAGAGAACATGCACCGACATTAGTTTACACAGACTGACAGTCCTCCCGCCCTACCAAACAGGCATAACTGAGCTCACCGAACTTGGAGACATAAATCTACCCGAGTAAGAGTAATGTAACGTACACAGCTTACATAGCCACTCACACAACTAGATAAGCTTACCCACACACACACACTCATGCAAGTATATAAGCTTATCCACACACTCACACAACTAGATAAGCGTACCCACACACACACACACGCTCATGCAAGTATATATAAGCTTATCCACACACTCACACAACTCGATAAGCTTACCCACACGCACTCAAACGCAGCCCAGCTCCCACACACAACAATCTTATCCACACAAACACACTCCAACCCCCACACGCAATTATCCTATCCATATAAACACACTGCAGCCCCCACATACAGCTAACCTACCCACATAAACACACCCCAGCCCCCCCCCCCCACACACCGCAAAATTTCCCACACAATCACAGCCTAACCCTTCAATCCTCCCCCACAAACATAAAGTGAGCTAACCTGACCACAAAGAGTGGAGTTAGCAGCGTAAGGGAGAGAGGGCCGGCAAGAGTCCCCCCCCCTCCTCCCTTACATGGTAATATATGCTGATTAACAAGATCATTACCGACTCCTACTGTGACGCTGAGCTAACAACATTGATTTTGTCCGGCCTGAGAGAGGGAGGGAGAGGGGGAAGGAGTCACGGGGGAGGAGAGAGGGAGAGAGAGGGGAAGGAGTGGGGTGAAAGAGGGTTAGGGGGAATTTTCTCTTGTATGTAGGTGATTGTGGAGGGTGAGGGAGGCTTGGTGGTGGTTGCGAATGGGGGTGAATCACTTTAGGGAGATAAGCGTTAATGCTTGTTTTTAATCTGGAATATATTACTAGTGTATTAGGTGTTTATTTGATATATTTGTATTGTAAAATGAGTATCTTCTTTCTTTCTTTCTTTCTTTCTTTCTCTCTTTCTTTCTTAGTGTGGGTTATATCACACAGTTCTCTGTCCTCAATCCTCTTTCCTCTTGGCCACTCTTGCCATCCATTCTCCACTATCCTCCTCGTCTCTCCCAGCCTTCTTTTTCACTGTGTATATATCTTGTTCTTGGTTTGTCTCCTCCTCCTCCTCCTCCTCCTCCTCCCCTTCCACCCTCGTCTTCCACGCTGTCCTTGCCAGCCTCTCCTCCTCCATTTGTTTACATGTCCTGCCCACTTCAACCCTTCATCCCAATTTCCTTCATCATCTCTGTCAATTTCCTTCGTTTTCTCCCTCTCTTTCTCACACATCTCTAACTCAGTTGTTCTCTGCGACCTGCAGCTTCTATTCTCGTCTCTCCGTTACTGCTGGTATTGTTAAGTTGTAACTACCACACGTCTTTTGTACTTTTCCTTTCATTTTTTTCTTTATCGTATAGTCCCGCATTATTTCCCTGTATGTCTGTCCATATTAATCACCCTTACTTGTATCATCCTCTGCACCTCCTATTAATTATCACCAGTCTTAGCCTGTGCCCCCCCCCCACCAGGTAAACATAATTATCACCATGCTTAAAATACATTACCGTTTACCATTATATACAAGTGTAAATAATAATTCTCCTCCCCCCAACCCACATCACTTCTGCCTCCTCCAGTCTAGGTTTATCGAAGTCATGGCAACCACTCCACCAGTGTTCTCTTGTAACTCTTCCCGACTCGCCACCATGACCACCAACACATCTACATACACGATTATCTTCTTTGCTTCCTTCCCCGACACCTTCTTGTTGTTTAAGTCAATTACCATTATAAACAAGAGCTGGAAGGCTTATGGAACTTTCTTGTCTTTGGTCCGCCCTTCATCATTCTTCAAGTGATTCTTTCTCCACTCTCTTGATTGCTGGCGTCTCCTTATAGATCACCTCAACCATCGTTATCTCTGCTTCCTCCACCTCCTTCCGACTCATGACCCATCGTATCATTTCTCTTGGTGCACTGTTATATATACCTTCTCCAAGTCTACAAACTCGAAGGCCACATCACTCCTGAACTTCTTAACTCTTCCGCACTACTATGTTACAGTACATAATCCATCACCCAGTCCTTTGTTCTTCTAAGTCCTGGTTGGTTTCCTCCTTCCTGATTCTCGCCTGTACTGTAAGATCCTCTCCATCAGCTTCACTGTCTAACAGAATAGAACGACACCTTTCTAAGTTACGGGTTTAAGTATATCTCTCTTCCCTTTCCATTTTGCACTTATCTCTCCCTTCCTCTATTCTGCCAGTATCTCCCCTCTCCCAAAACACACATTAAACAGCTTCCTGTAGCACTCGGCTTCTGTTTGCCCAGCTGCCCATCACTTCCAGCTGCCTTCCTGTTCTCCATCCCCTGATGTACTCTCTCTTTCCTCTGATGATTTCCTTCACCTCTACCTCCCCACCCTTCTGTGCGTATATGTGTCATAATATTTCCATCTCCTTTGTCTCAGTAGGTTCAGAAGGTGTTCAGAGTATTTCTATGACCCTCTCCAATACCTTCACCACTGCTGAGACCACTCCATCCCCTCTCCTTGTTACTTTAGTGAAGATGTTTGGCCTATATCTTCACTGTCCTCATCTCTGTCTATTGCTAGCTTCGATATAATCATTCTTTTTTTATCTCAGCCAGTTCTCTTCATATTGTTCTCTCTACTTCTTCTCTCTGTGTTTCAGTATTTTATCCTATCATCTTTGTATATGCACTCTATTTCCTTATTTAATATCTTCCTATGTTCTTTCTTCTCTTTTATCTCTTCCCACCATTTATTCTCCAACTGGTGGGTCGCAAATCTGCTTAGCTGTGCCTACATCCAAATTCTTCCTTGTCTTCACTTGCATTTTATCTTCCTTTACTCCAATTCTCCTATCTTCTCACTCGCTCTCTATCCCTCCTCCCTTCCTCTCTTCCTCTTCATCTCTTTTCTTCCTCATTTCCTATCTGTTTCTTCTCACTTCTTCTGTGTTCATCCCCACATCCACCCTGTTCCTCCTTATTAATCCTCCCCACTTCCTGTTTCTCCTCACTCCCTCCCTCCCTGCTCCTCTTCCTCATTCCTCCTTCTCTCACCTCCACCACACTTAACACCACTCTCCTCCCCTTTCCTCTCCATCCTTGGTGTCAAAGGATTCAAGTGACTATTATCCCTCGTCTGTCCTCTCAATATGGTAGTACAATACGGTTCCTGAGTGGATATTTATCCCCTTGTCGCGTTAGTGTGTTTGTGTCTCACTCTCTATGGCGGCGAAGGAGGCAGCGTGTTTATTTATATGTTAACTGGTGCAAGGAATTATAGATTGATGAGTTAGTGGTGTTTTGTGATGACGTGTAGGTGACTGTATAACACCTAGAATGTACTGTAGTTGTATATATTGAAGTGGATTGGTCATGAAGAGAGAGAGAGAGAGAGATAAAAAACAAGGTCGAAGGCGTAAAGTGTGTTTAAAGCCGTGGTGGTCATCGCAGCTTCATGACCGACTCGACCCGCTGTTCCAAATTTAGGAGGTTGCCGCCGATGCCACCTCTCTCCCTGCTGCCTCGGTCCGGCCACCCTCACACTCTCCCTGATCTAGAGGCTCGGATATTACACGACCCTGTAAATTTTTCTCACTTCATGTTCTTAGTTGAAAGGTGTCCTCTGATGTGTTGGTGCTAGTTTATTCTGTATGTATATCCTCTTGGCGTAAGGGTCTCGTGTGTGTGTGTGTGTGTGTGTGTGTGTGTGTGTGTGTGTTCTCACTAGTTTTCAACGTGTCAAGGGGAAGTTCTAATCCGAGTGGTTCGTCCGTAAGTCCGTCCGTCCCATCTACACTATCATAACGATATCATAATCTTAAAACTGTATCTTGTTCTTAAAATTGCTCCACTAAAAACTTATATTTATATTTTGTTATCTTAAGTATAAAGTGAAGTAATATGTTGTGGTCTTAAGTATGCTAGGTGGTGGTTCCTAAATAGAGTGGTGGCAGGTATATAAGGGGGAAAGGTTTGTCACGTTGAGGTCACAGGTAGAATTTAATTGGTACACTATCTGGCAGGTAACGTATATAGGAAGGTTATAGATATAGATAATACAGGATGAAGCTTCTCTCCCTCTACCCTTTTTCCCCTCACTCTACCCTTCTTCCCCTCCCATCACTTCTCCCCTCCCATCACTTTTCCCCTCACTTTACGTCTTTTCCTCTCTCATCAGACCACAATATATCTCTGAGAACCTCTTGCTTCACCTTCCTATAAATTTATATGCACTGCGACACCTGTCCGGGACCTCGCACCTTAGATATGGCTATTTTGATTTAAGTGTTTACATCATTGTCTTTCTCTTTCTCTTTGTCTTCACACACACACACACACACACACACACACACACACACACATAGAGAAAACCAAGACCAGGAATATGCTGTTGACGTTATTCAATGGTATCCGGTACATTGCCTCGTGGTGGTGTGAGAGAGAGTGATATGGTGCTGACACGAAGACGACAGGCGAGGAGAGTCTGTGTGATGGTGAAGGCGGTGATGCAGGTACAGGTGGTGGTGATGAAGGTGGTTTTGGTTATTGTGGATAGGTGGTGATGCAGTTGTTGGTTGTGATGGTAGTGTAGGTGGTAGTGTTGGTGCAGCAGGTGGTGGTGGTACCCTCTTGTTTGGGATTGTCTCCGTCAAGTCACCAGAGGAGGGAGGAAACACCTTGTAGTACAGTGTTATTGTCTTGTTTAATTATCTTCCACAAGCACTTTAAAGCTACCGTTTCCTACTGTTTATCTGTTGTTGTCTGCCTATCTATCAGTGTTTTTTGTATGTGTGTGTGTGTGTGTGTGTGTGTGTGTGTGTGTGTGTGTGTGTGTGTGTGTGTGTGTGTGTGTGTGTCGCCGTCCGTCTCTCTGTGTCTTTTTCATGTTTGTTCCCGACCGTTTGTTAGTCTTTCTGTGCTCTATAGGAAAAAAAAAATATTGAGGGGTTAAATGTTCTTATATATGTATGAATAGTTCGAATATTAAAGTCTTTTGAGCTAAAAATTCCGTTACATGGCCACCATAAGAACGTGAGATCTCATACCTGCTTTCACTTTTCTTCACTAAGTAGTTCATTAACCAAGAAACTACAGAACCTGGCTTACAGACCACACGGGTTATATGCACTTGTTTCCGTACATTATTACCTGGGTTGTAGGGTAAGTATCATACGGCTTTGATATTGCTGGCAGTCTCTCTCTCTCTCTCTCTCTCTCTCTCTCTCTCTCTCTCTCTCTCTCTCTCTCTCTCTCTCATACCAGAAAAATACGTCTCTCTCCATCTTTGCGTGAATATAGATTACATTTTAACGAGGTTCTGCCATACAGCTGGAGTCATAAGTATCTCACATTAGTGTCGTATACACCTCGTAGCCTGAAGTAGCTGTCATCTGTGTCACTTCCCTCGTGATTGTAAGTTAGTACAAGGAAAACTTAACTTTCTTTCTGTCATCTGTGAAGTTATGTGTTTGTGAATGACTTAAGATGGCAGCCCATATAAACACAACGCCTCACACGATCACAGTGGCACAGAAACACAGGATAGCTTGGAAGACAGCCTTATGATGTTTGCCTGACCACTAGTGAGACCGCTCTGGCAGGTAAGTACGATCAAATTTTGTTCTGGATTTCTTTATTTAGATATACGCTGCTTGAGTATGAAATTCAACAATCTTGTATAGGTATTCAGCCTTGTATACTTATTCTCAAAAATGACTCCGTCCCCAGCAGGTCATGCTGTCCACGCACCCTTGACGCGTTCGAGGGACGGCCATGAACAAGTTTATGCATTCTCAGGTGCGTTCACTGAATATTTTGGGCGTTTACCGGTACATCCTAGGGCGACTTGGTTAGTTCGCTGTGCATTTTAGGGTTGACTTGCACGTTCACAAAGGCGTCCAGTGATTTTTCCTCAACAAATTTGATGAAGTGTCCAGGCGCGTCCAGGACATTTTGGGGGGCGTCTTGAGGAACGATTTTGAAGTTTTAGAAGTGCTTTTTCTTAAAGGGACGTTATGAAGTAGTCGCTAATAGGATCACGTGAATATTAATCCTTCCTGCTTATTTCACTTGATGATTAAATACCCTAACGCTACCTAGGGGGTGAGAGGTTAGGTTAGGTTATGTTAGGTTACTTGGGTGTGATATTTTGACTTTTTATCAGCCCTAACCTGTTTCGTTGGTCAGTAAAGCAAGTCGTGCAAGCTGGGGAAGGGAAGTCGTCATGTTCAGGAGGTTAAGTCAGACAGCTTATCGTTACAGCCTCCACATTCTCACAATATTTTAATAAAAAGAGGAAGGAGAGGCGACAAAGGAGAGGCGTTAGAGAGGGGAGGATGTAGGGAAAAGGAAGGGCGAGAAGGAAAGGAGATGATGTTATGAAAAGCAAGATATAAGATGAAAAGGAAGACTGTTAAAAGCCCCCCCCCCCCCCACAAGAAAAAAAAGTTGCGCTAAGCTAAACGTTATCGAAAAGAAGGAAAGAAAGAAACAAAGCAAGTGAAAAAACACCTGAAAGTAAAAAATCAAGAAAGGTAAAACCTAAAATCAAACACACAATTAAGAGAGATGAAACAGGTGAAAGAGAGACCAGGTGGGAGGGTGACTTGACTTAAGTGAGAGCCAGACAACTTACAATAACAAACACCAAGTAACAAGTAACACAGCTGGTGGTTACTGTCAGCCATAGTGATCCATATTATACATCACCTGCACTACCACCACCCAGACTCTTACTCTCCATAGAGGTCTTCGGGTCAGTAACCTGCGGTAGTCTTGTGGGTCAGAACCTCAGTGTTTTGGGGAAGGAAACTTTGTTGTGTGTCTCTAGTGCTGGAGAATAAAGACTTGCCTGAAAGTTCGCTCTCTTCTCCTAGCTTGAAGATTACCTAACCTAACTTAACCTCACCTAATCTAGTCAGACCTGCACTAACCAGAGCCACACCTGCACTAGCCAGACCCACACCTGCACCAGCCAGACCCACACCTGCACCAGCCAGACCCACACCATATATTACAACATAGCCTGGCGATCACCATATCAAACCCATTAAAACCTTACCATTATGATACCCAGTCAATATTTAGGTGGGATACCGCCTTAAGGACGAAATTCCTAGGGTCCATCGTTGTCTACTGACCTTTACCACCACTTGATAGTCCGGCGACGGTAGCAGGTTTGTGGCTTGTGCACTTAGTATACTTATCGTACCTCCAGTTACCCGGAAATTGTAAGTACTGTGAGCTGGTTCTCTGGTGAGTCGCTGGTGTTGATGTTGGCTTAGTCTAGGGCCATTAGTGAGATGACCTATAAATATGAGGCTTATATAGACAGTGACTTGTATCAATATATAAAATGGGTTTTGAAGGAATTATGTGTTTTTGATGTGGATTAATATATACGTGTTTAAGGGATTTAGTGTTAATACTGTACAGGATTTGTTTTTATAATGGATTAATACATATGTTTCTAAAGGTGATTAATATAGTTACTTCAACAATACAATATTATTTAATGTTTTGTAGTTCTCGTTGGGTTATTATTAAGTTGTTTTTGTTGGAATATTATTATTGGTCATTTATTTGTTGTTAAATGAGTCATTCTGTTGAGACTGTATGTTCTGTTATCCATGGAATAAATGTAATATTTTGAAGGCATTTATTCTTTTAGCTAGACTTGATTTTATAGGATTTATTGTGATTAAAAGGCGACTGTATAATATAAAAAAATTTGTATTGTAATATAATATTTTGTTTGGTGGAGATATATTGAGCTATAATATATTCTTGATTTCCATGTTTATTTTTGCTTTATGATTAGACATACTTGGTTTTTATGGGCTGTATCGTTCAGTAAACTACACACATGATTTACACAGTAAGTTGACCGGTGTGGCAATATTTACTAAGTCTGTCCTCACGGGGGTTCGTCTGGTGCTGTCTATATTTTTATGATTGTTCGATTGTCTGTTTGTCGCTGTCTCTTTGGACGTCCTTTTCTTTTTTCACCTAAAAACGAGAAATTCCTGTAAAATGTGAAAGTGTGTGTTTGTGTACGTTTGCGTGTGCATGTTCGCATATGTTGTGATGTGATTATCTGTGTGGGTGTTTTAATGGACACGTATTTGTAAGTTTTTTGTTTTGTACTTATCTTCAGTTTTATGGCTACTTCCGTGTATGTGTCGAGTAAAGATTTATGCAACAGTGATAAGAGTGATAGCATGCATGCAATGTGGAGGGTGGCGAGCACTATTAAGGGATAATTAATTGATAAAAAACTGTAGCACGCTTTTTCTGCCAGATATGTGAAAGCAGGAAGAAAATCTACTTTTGTCTTAGAAACGCTCTGATTGGTCGATTCTCATGACGTTACAGTTGACACATTCTCCGGATTGGTTGCTCATATGACGCCTCTATTCGACTTCAGTGATGTGCAACGTTCTAATTGGTCACTTGTTTGATGTCATTGCTTGGAACTCCCTGATTGGTGGATCTTCATTACAGGTCAACATGGCGTCTGTGGAAAGTATCTTCTATAAGTCTCTTTTCGATGAAGATTTTTTCTGTCTGAGTGATGGCTGCGAGCATTAACAAATAAAGGATCATTGATGCTCACGTACACCCCACCCGGAAGACCTCCTCTAGCATCTAATTAAACGTGAATTTTTAACCAAGAAAACATCTTAACCCCCCACGAGTCAGTGACGTCTAGTAAGTCGACCAATCAGAGAACTTGGTGGTAAAACCGCGTCTCATTCACTTATCGAGAGAAAGAGAGAGAGAGAGAGAGCCCATAATGCAGTGTGGCGATAGTGTGTGCTGGAGGTTAAACTTGTCTCTCGTGGTGATGAAAGCCGCTGATAAAACTCAAAGTAAACATTGTTCTTGTGTTGGCTTAGAGAGAGCTGTTGGGGGGCTGTAGAAATTAGTATGTCTTAATTTAACGTTTTGTGAGAGACACTGAGGCGTTGATTATGGCGTGTTGGCGCTACAGTAGATCATTAGGGTGTGTCATACGGAGGCGAATTTTTTTTTTTTGAGTTTGAAAAATCGGCCCATGGTATTAATGATGTAGTTCTATGTGCAGAATCATGTGATATCTTCAGATTTGAAAAGTTTTCATTTTTTGCTAGGTAAATTTTAACTTGAAATTTTATGAAAATTCAGTATTCCCACCCTTTTACCAACACCACTAAATAGCTTATTTAAAGTAAAGTAAATGTATCAGGTTAATTTATTAGGATGAAAATGATCCAGAATAGTGAAACGAATGATCTTAACACATTTATTAAATTTAATATTCCTTTAGAAAACAAAGTCATCAAATACAAAAACCGGTTTTACTACTACGACCCGGTGTTGCTGCACACCATAGAGAACATGTATTTCTTGCTTCTGTTTCTACTCATCACCTCCCTGCTGACCACCTGAGCTCGGATGTAGCCTTCCCTCCTCTCCTGGCTGTACACGTGACTGCTGGCCTCGCTCTATACTCTGGGTGTGCGAGGGCCAGGCAGGGACATGCATGGGGTTGTCCAGGAAAGCTCTGACTTGAACATTGGTGAGGCTGCAGGTAAGAGGGGGCTCACTGCCAGCCTGGATGTTATCCAGATCTATGAGATCAGTGAGGGTCTTGGCACCTAGATTGACTTCAGGAGTCTTCCTGACCCTGAAGGAATCGTCACCAACTGATTCGTCATGCCCAGATCCTCTCATAAGTCTCATATCCAAGATCTTTTTGACTGCCACTCTTCTCTCCTCCTCATCCTTACTGCAGAGCATTGTCTGCAGAACTGCCTCGGGATGAACATACCAGGAAGATCTCCTCACAGTCTGCTCCACAATCTGAACAACCTTCCTTGGCTGACTCCTCAGGAGCTCAAGCTGGAAGAGAACATGCCTCGGACCTTCGGAGAACGATGACTCGACCTTGGTGGTGAACCAATTTGGCAAGTAGACACTCACGATGAATTGGACAATAAGTCTCAGGTTGTGAAGCTGGTTCCCTTTCAGTTTATGATGAGCGACCCAAATTCTGCAGAACCTGAGAGCCGTTGTGAGCCACCTAGAATGTGAGACTGGACCTATCTGCAGGTAAGCAAGTCTATCAGGCATGACCCCAGTTTTGATGGCACTGCAAATCATGTAACCATAGTACTGGTCAGTACTCAGGTCGTCAATGACAGTATGTGCAAGCTCAACGAGTGGAGGGCCAACTGTGATTTTTTCAAAGCTCGGATATATTTCTAACTCAGTGGCAGAGTCCAGCATCTTGCCAAGAGGACCAGACCATCTGTTGTTTGAAAGAGGCTTGCCATCCAGCTCCTGGATCAGATGTCTGAGTGGCAACTCGTTGGTGTGGAGGTCACAAACAATCCAGACCAGCTTCCTCCCAATCTTCCGCTCTATCCACTGTATGACCCCCCCTTGCCACCCTGTGTTCGTGTTGGTGCTGTCCCCTCCAATGGCCTGCAGGGTCTGGTCTACGTTCTTCTCTCTGAGCCAGTTCACAATGTTATCTGCCACTATCTCAGCTGGTTTCCTGATGCCATCTTTCTCTGGAGTGAAATGCCACAAATACTTCCCTCCTGGTTCACTGCAGCAGGAGTAGTGTTCCTCCTTCACCATGGCAAGGAACAACTTGTCAGAATCTCCAACTTTCATGAACACTTTAGTGTCATCCCTTCTCCCATCAAAGGACAAAGAATTGATTCCATTTTCTCTTATCCCCTTATCAAACTCCTCTTCTAGGTTACTGACAAGTTTCTCCTGAGCTCTCCTTACTTTGTTATGATCTATCACCAGGTGAACATCATCAGGTGTTATCAAACCACCGTCAATCCAGGCAGCTGTTGCTATCTCTGCAGTTTCTCTGAGACCAGTGTGGTGTCGCATGCTGGCCAGAGCTATGCTCGGGATATCTTTCCTATTTCGAATGTTATGCCTGGAAGGTTTGGGATCATTATTTTCTGGGTTAGGGACAAAGTCACCATTCTCCTGGTCAGCACTCGGATCAGCCATGGGGAAGTCATTAAACTCTGAATCAGCTTGACTCCAATCATCGGCCTCTTTTACCTCACCCTGGGCCTTCTCAAGTCTCTTTTCCTCGGCAACTCTTCTCCTCTTCTGTCTCTGTGGCAGCCTCCTGTCTCTTGGACTCCGGAATATCTTGGCTAGAAATCATGAGAGCCCCTATACTGCCAGTCTTCTCTCTCTGCGCTTTGACAAATGCCAGTTCGATCACAGGAATCTTCAGTTCACGTTTGCAAATACAGGAGACGTGGGCCTCGGATTTAAAGTCACGATCGCATCCAAACTCAGGACAGAGAACAATTGGGCACTTGCAAGTAATTATGTCAAATAACTGGTCCAGTTGCTTGGCAAAGCTGTCCTTAACTGCAAGTTTTCCTCTCCCAAGAGAGATATCTCTTGCCTTTTCCCAACTGGCTTGCAGTCTCTCACTAATCTTCTTCTGACTTGTTATGACTGGAGGCTTGAACTGAGCGTTAGCCAGAGTGTACTGTGCCAAGACAGCTTTGGTCATATCACTGGCAATGTCTTTGTTTGTGTAAGTTCTTTGGTTCTTTTCACTGATTTGCCTGATTAAAACACCGTATCTCAAAACATCTCTCAATGTAGGCAACTCCGACTTCAGGAGCTCTCTCCCAGACCCAAGATAGTGACTGAGATGGCTGAATTTTTGGTTCCTCGTCCTGACACAAGCAGCCATCGCAAATATTATCAACTTATAAATGCATCAGAATCTGAAACAGAAAAAAATATTGTTAGTTGGGTTGTTAAAGAATGAAGTCAGAAAGCAATGTTCACTATTTAATTGTAATGTACTAATGCAGCTGTACGTTAAATTTTCGATAAATTTCACGCTAAAATTTACCTAGCAAAAGGTTGCAAAATATTGAAACTGAAATTATTTTCTGTTTATATACACTAAAATCTACCAAAAAAGTGATGGGCCATTAGTTTTAGCTGATCTTCCCTCCTATGACACACCCTAGTAGATCATGTCATAAAGTTGATCTCGTAATTCTTTTTTTTTTTAGAAAGTTGATGTTCAATCCTCAGCGTTGTTGTTGTTGTCGTCATCGTTGTTGTCATCGTTATTATCATTGTCATAGTCGTCGTCATCGTCGTTATAATCGGTCATCGCCATCGTCGTCAGTAATAGTTTCTCATCTGTGTGTGGTGTTTTCGTGAGCTCACATACTTATAACGTACACGTTGTCCACCCGAATAGTTACGTAAATCTGCCTTTTTTTATTATAACAGGAACTACAGTCTCATACCTGTAACACAAATCTGGACGAGACAGATGATAAGGGGTAACGGGATTTCCTTCGCACTCAGAATACAGTGTGTGCCTGCGCTGTCTACATACATTGAATACCTGCACTTTCCATGTATATTTCATACCTGCACTTTCTACGCACATTGTATACATGCATCGTCTATATCCATTTTCTACCTGTAGTCTCTATGTATTCATGCTGAATCAGTGTGACCATGTATGACAATTTTTCAGTGAATAAATGTATCTCTAAGCGCTCAAAGAGGAGTTGTCCACAGCTACTAACTAGACTGTTACTACGAGTGGGACGCTGGTGAACCGTTAGATACTCTTATATAACTCAAAGATGTCATAGTAATGTACCGCCATATAATGAGTAAACAACTCAGGGAAGATGCACGTGATCCACTTAAGTGTAGACAACAAGCTGTCAAAAATGAAACACAACCTTCCCAGTCGTTTTGTTCACTTAGTTACATCTTTACTGAAACAGAATAATCGTCTTGGATGTTTCCCTGATGATATGAATACACGAAAAACATCCTGATTATTTGTTTATATTCAAGAAAACTTCATTTCTGCTAACACCTACGCCTGCCAACTGTTATTGTTTATATATATTTTGTTAATACTATAAACCAACTTGTGATTTATGACTGAATACTGTACTGGTCTGGTCTCGTCTCATACCGTGTTGTAGCGTCAGACAGCATTCAGTCATACCACTGTTATATTCATCCTGTTCCCACACTGACACACAGAGCGTTGCTGGCATGAATACTTTAATGTTGATTCCGTTATTTCTCTTTTGTTCCCACACCTTTATCGCCTCTGTGTCTGCCATATTGTTGGTTTTTTATTTTATTTTGCTTTAACACTTTTGTATGTTATGTGTTTTTAGTTTAGTGTGTATGTGTGTCCAGTGATACATTGTTATTGTGTTTATGCCCCTGTCGTTAGTTCTGTGTTTATAAAAAATTTCGTAGTTTCTGACACAGTTTTTTTTTATCAGTCCATTAATTATCAACTTTTCGTTCGTGTTGAGTTCGAATTCTCTTGTTGTTGTTTTATATTAGTGTTGGATAAACTTGGCTCTTGTCTTGATAATATCCTTATATCAGCTCTTTGTTTGTCTACTTTCTCTTCTTTTGTCTTTGTGTGCTTTCTCTTGTTTTAAGTCCTTGTTTACTTTCTCTTTTTTGTTTATTTTCGCGTCTTTTGCCGTTGTTTACACTTTTTTGTTTTTGTTTCCATTCTCTTGTTTTGTTTTTGTGTATTTTCTCTTGTTTTGTCTTTGTTTACTGTCTCTTGTCTTTGTCTACTTTCTCTTGTTTGTCTTTGTTTACTGGTTTTGTCTACTTTCTCATTGCTTTGTCTTTGTCTAAATTTTCCGGTTTTGTTTTTGTTTGTCTACTGATTTTGTTTCTCGTCTTTTTCTTCTTTTATTTCTCTCTGCCTACTTACTTGTTTTTCTCTTTGCTTTCTATATTTTTTGGTGCTTTCTGTGACGACACTGTTCTCGACTACAGCCACAACAGTTCATTACGTCAGTGAAAGTGTTATGCGTTAAGTTGATGTACGTGTATTAGGTTTGAGGATCACATGAAGATTAGCCCACCCCCCCCCCACCTCCCCCACCACCACTTTAAGATTGACCACCCTAACGTTACCTGGGATAGGGGGTATATTAGGGTAGAGTGGGTTAATCTCAGAGGGGGAGAAGGGTAGATTAGCTTAATCTCAAGGTGAAATAAGCTTAGAGGCTGATCATCTGAAAGTTAACTCCCCCAGCTTATTTCACCATAAGATTAACCTCCTTAATGCTAACCTAACCTAAACTACCCCCCCCCCCTCAAAGTAGCGTTAAGGGGCTAATCTTCAGTTGTAATAAGCTGGGGAGTTAATCTTCAAGTAATCCGTCTTGCGTTTGAGTACAGTTTAGTACATCTATATTTGAGCTTAATTATTAAGTCTCTATTTAAAGACAGGCTGTCGTGTACAATTAACTGATGTTTATTGTTCTCGTTTCCTTCTTTGGTTATCCTGGAGAATCACCTTCGCCGAATACTGATAGCAATCTTGGTTTATTTTAGTGTCTGTCTGTCTGTGTGTGTTAAAAAAAAAGAGAACTTCACGACCCTCCATCTGGCCTGGCCGCCGACCACCTCTTCATCTCACGCCTGACTGCCTCCGTCGCCTTATATGACAGATGTAAAAGGGTAACGTAACATGCAGCCGACACTCATTATTTCAACGTCACTCTCCCGGATCATCAACTTTTTTCTTATATATTTTTTTTTCTTTCATTAGAGGAGGAACTGGTTAAGGAGAGGAGGTACTGGTTGAGGAGAGGAGGTACTGGTTAAGGAGAGTAGGTACTGGTTGAGCAGAGGAGGTACTGGTTAAGGAGAGTAGGTACTGGTTGAGCAGAGCAGGTACTGGTTGAGGAGAGGAGGTACTGGTTAAGGAGAGCAGGTACTGGTTGAGGAGAGGAGGTACTGGTTAAGAAGAGGAAGTACTGGTTGAGAAGAGGAAGTACTGGTTAAGAAGAGGAGGTACTGGTTGAGGAGAGGAGGTACTGGTCGAGGAGAGGAGGTACTGGTCGAGGAGAGGGGGTACTGGTTGAGGGGAGCCCCTATCTCTGGTTATCTCGTTCTGGTTGATCTGCCATAGTCCCGGAAGTGAAGCTCCATAGGTCTTGAACACTGAACGTTGCTCAGTTGTCTTAGTGACGTCCCTCGTAGGAGTAATGGGTCACTATTGATTTAGATACTTATACAGATTAAGCTTGTATTTTATACCTCGGCTACTTTTACGCTTATAAAAAACTAAGCTTTTTACCTTTTCTTCAACTCCTAAGGAAATATTGCTCTCCTAATAAAACCATTATGTACTACAGCACAACAAGGGTTAAAATACACCACAAATCTCATAGCGTGAACGACCTACAGGTATCATGCACCTGATCAATTAGGGAGCGTTAGGAAAACAAAAGGTCTGTCTTGGGCGGTGACCGGAGCCGAGATTCTAAAAAGATTCGCCAGTTAATTTTCCGTCTCATTAAGTCAGGATTCGCGAGAACACCTCCCAAGTGACTTTTAAGTTACGACACCGAGTTGGTAATTAAGAGGACATCGAAATTCTACCTGTAGTCTGCCCTTTATTAGTGGCGTCCTCTCATCACCAGGTAGGTGAGAAGAATACTTTACGTATTTTCAAGAATCCTGGTTTGTAGTGTCTGGTGCTGCCGCTAATGAACAAGGCGGCGATGTAAGCTTATCGTCTCACCACGCATTTACACGACTTGCCACCCTAATTTTTTCTTTCCCCAGGTTTCGGAGATATTTTATCCACATCTGCCCTGACCAGCACGTATTTAACTCCATGATGACTTAATATCGTTGTTTTTTTCCCTAAATCATCCTTTTTTTTTTACTCCAGGAAGATCAACATGAACTTCTCTGGTCAAGCACGCACTAAACCAGCACGTGATTTAGATCCATGGTGATTTATTTATTTTTCCCTTTTTTCGAGGTATTTTGTCTAGTGAGAGTCATCCCAGATGTAATCTTATTGGCCTTTATATTTTCTCGATTTTATTTGAATTCAAATTCAGCTTATCCTGACCCGAACTTAACCTGATCCGAACTTATCCTGATCCGAACTTATCCTGACACGAACTTATCCTGATACGAACTTATGTTGATACGAACCTATCCTGACACGAACTTATCCTGGCACCAATTCTCCATACAAGAAACAGGAACTTAAGCTTGTCCTGATGTGAATTTAGCCTGCCTTAACAGGAATTTGGTTGGCCTTGACAGGAATTTATCCACCCTAACAGAAACGTAGCTTGTCCTAACATGATCTTAACATACCCGAACCCCAACTTTACCAACTTAAATACAAATAGGCTTACCCTAACTTAACCAGATGCAGAGGTGTTGACAGGTACCCAGGGGAGGGGAGGGGAAGCGTGACCTAGGATGATCTATATTGGACAGTGGCGGACAAACGTTGTGTCACAGGTTAGTGGTCGAGGTCATTATGTTGTCTCCTGAATGGATGTTGTGGTCAAATTATAATTAATTTTAGAAATAAATGGCGAGAATTGTTTAACATAGCCAAGGGGTTGTTAGAAACAGCCTATATTGTGATGATGATGGATGATTGATATATGAAATACGAACATAGCTTTTCGTGGATCTTACATAACGTTGGTTTTATAATATTAAATGTAACGGAACAAAATGAAAGTAATTTAGGATGATTCGTTTCACCACCACACACTTCAATAACACGTGTTGACACAAGTAAACACCACTCCCCTTGCTGGATTCGAATCTATACCGTACAGATGGCAAGTGAGGGCGCTACCAACTGTACCAGGAATGGCCATTTATGGTTCAATTACTGTCGCCCTCTGTGGCTATCCGAGCGGTACGGCTTCGAATCCGGCAGGAAGCAGTAGTGATGTGTGCGTATCTCACTCACTGTGTTGTGGGGGATTTTGTGTGGAAGTGTATAGAGCTACACAGACACATTCATGAACATGTATAAACAGAAGTGCAACTTTGGTGTACACGGTCAAATTCAGATTCAGTCAATGGCAACAAGAGACTCAAACACAAAGGCGGTGTATCTTCATTTATATACTGTACAATCACGAATGGCGCATGGAGGCAGACGCATACCTGAAGGAGACGTACACACGCTGTAAATAAAAATCAAGACTCATGTAATGTACATGAACAGAGCTCGTAACATAGAAATACACCGAGTTACACACACACACACACACACACACACGAATCAGTTTAAATGTCAAACATTTCACCAGTAAAAGTTCGCAGAATAACTACCTACTTAGTTGGGAATTATCAGTCACATAAACACACACACACCGAGATAACACACCTGGTCTTGGATACTTAAAGACTCTCAAGTTTTTTTTTTATTTCGTCGTAACTTGGACTGAGAGAACACATTCACTCACTGAATCTCATTACCAACGTCACGGACAATTGGGCCGCCATCATTATCTCGTATCTTAAGTAAGCCAATTTGATCCGTTCTCACATCCCCAGTGAGAAAGGAAAGTATTATGGTGACTCATTGAGAAGTAGGATTTGAACTGTTTTCTCGACAAAACTTAATATTAACAATGTCGTGACACAAGAGATAGTGGATTAGAGATGTTTTCTAGTTCCCACTCATAACAGGTGCTAACATACTTCCTTCTAATCAACTCATAACGGGTGCTGACATACTTCCTTCTAATCAACTCATAACGGGTGCTGACATACTTCCTTCTAATCAACTCATAACAGGTGCTAACATATTGCCTTCTCCTTATCCGCAGGTAACCTAACCACGCCAGTCATCCTTGTAGACAGAAGACCTATTATGGAATGTGTCTTCCCCTCCCTCGTCACCAGTAAGTAGATATATAGTTTTGCCTTGTTGACATGTTGCAGGAGTATGTTCGTCTGCAGAAGGTGATAGTAGACACATCATCTACAGCTAAAAAAAGTGCTCTAAGAAATGAGTCTCTCTCTCCTTCGTCAGTTGTAATGGTTGGCTCCCTGGTCCTTATAGGTGCAGGAGGAGGTGTTTGTCTTCGGTAGGTGAGTAGACACATTATCTGCTATAGTAAAAAAAAAATGCTCTGATAAGTGAGTCCTTGTGTCTTCGTCCGAAGTAATTTTTACTGTAGGAGGATGCGCCTTGTTAGTAAGTGTCGGAGTTCCTATTATCGTCTTCTACAAATACCTAACCTAGCTTTAACTCATCATTAATGGGCTAAAAAGTTCTTGAGGACGAGACTGTTATCTTCACCAGAAGTAAAAAAAAAATTATACATAGATACACACACACCTCTCTCTCTCTCTCTCTCTCTCTCTCTCTCTCTCTCTCTCTCTCTCTCTCTCTCTCTCTCTCTCTCTCTCACATGAGAAAAATTCCCGAACTGGCTTTTCATCCAACAGAATGAAAGAAAAAATGAGGGGAAAACTTTCATTGCTTTCATCTCGTGTCCCTGCCTGACTCTCACTTTTATCGTGGCTCTCAAAAGCTGCTGAAAAAGTCTCATGTGTGACAGCTGATGGCGGTATGGTTCACCTGGGCGGCGCCGGTCAGGTAATGTAAAGTCCGCTGTGCATGAAGTTGGCCCTTCGAGTAGAGTTTACTAAAAGTGAGAGGTATACTAGTAGAGTTTACTATAAGTGAGAGATGTACTACTAGAGTTTACTATAAGTGAGAGGTATACTAGTAGAGTTTACTATAAGTGAGAGGTGTACTACTAGAGTTTACTATAAGTGAGAGGTATACTAGTAGGGTTTACTATAAGTGAGAGGTATACTAGTAGAGTTTACTATAAGTGAGAGGTGTACTACTAGAGTTTACTATAAGTGAGAGGTATACTAGTAGGGTTTACTATAAGTGAGAGGTATACTAGTAGGGTTTACTATAAGTGAGAGGTATACTAGTAGGGTTTACTATAAGTGAGAGGTATACCAGTAGAGTTTACCTTAAGTGAGAGGTATACTAGTAGGGTTTACTATATGTGAGAGGTATTAAATATTTACCTATCAAGTGAAAGGCATACCAGTGTAGTTTATCCCTCCAGTGGAAGGTATGCCAGTGTAGTTTACCACTCAAGTGACAGGTCTACCAGTATAGTTTAGCGCCCACTTGAGAGATACGTATATCAGTGGAGTTTACCCCTCAGGTGGGAGGTATAGCAGTGTTGTCAACGTTACCAACTGGCTATGTTTACACACTTAAAAGACCTAAGTTATCGAAGCACAGAATCACACAACTGTCAAAACGTATAACCCTATCGTTAATACAGACCCTGAACTAATTGCATTCCTTAAATTGGTCGTAAGATGATTAATACCCCCCCCCCCCCTCTTCAGTGAGTTCCTGTGGTAGTATTTTGACTGTGTGTGTGTGTGTGTGTGTGAGAGAGAGAGAGAGAGAGAGAGAGAGAGAGAGTGTCTGTGTGAAAGTGTGTTTGTGTGAGAGAGAGAGAGAGAATGTGTGTGTGTGTGAGTGTCTGTCTGTGTGAGAGAGTGTGTCTGTGTGAGAGTGTGTCTGCGTGTGTGTGTGTGTGTGTGTTTTTATGAGAGAGAGAGAACTAAAAGGAGGGAAATTATAAGGAACACACAAGCAGTTTGGTACTCTAAAAAATGCCCTTTGGCTAGATTAGTTGCTGTTACTGCTGTGGCCCCTGTTTGTGCTGTGGCCCCTGTTTGTGCTGTGACCCCTGTTTGTGTTGTGGCTCCTGTTTGTGTTTTGGTTTCTGTTGTTGCTGTGGTTTTTGCTGCTGTGGCTTCTACTGTTGTGGCTACGTGTTTGGACTCCGCCTCGACTGTCTCTGTTCGGGTGTATGCAGATGGCGTATTGCTTGTAAAATAAATCTGCATTCTGTTTTGTGTTCGTGTGTGACTGAATGTGTCTTTTGGGGAAGAGTGTGTTTGGATGTGTGTGTGGAGGGGAGTGTTTTTGACTAGATATTTGTATGTGGGGGAGAGTGTGTGACTGGATGTGTATGTGTGTGTTTGGAGGGGAGTGTGTTTGACTGGGTGTGTATATGGTGTGTGTGTGTGTGGTATACGTAATATCTGCATAATGTTTTTTTTCAATATAAACCACGCGTCATATCAGTACTGACGTTTTTGCAAATTTAATAATTTACGGTTCATCTCTCAATTGATGGACTTCAGAGAGAGAGAGAGAGAGTTATTGAATAAAAGAGAGTGGGAGAGATAGGAAGGGAGTGAGGGCTTAAGGAGAGAGTCAGGGAGGGAAGAAGAGAAGGAGGGAGGGAGACCAGTAAAAAGTTGACGATTCATTCATAAAATAGACACAGCTGCCCACAATACCCAACGCCAGTTTTACCACAGCTGCCAGACACACCAGGAACACACCCAACATCCTCCTCTAGCAGGTTATGGCCATCAACACACTCCTGGTATGTATTATCGCGACATCCACGCCCAGGGGATGAGGGTGTGTACTGTTCAATTAACTGATCAATCTCGGTCAGGTTCCAGTGCAGTAGAGTAACTGACACTGGATGATGACATGCACATTCTGCGTCACACACCTGCACTGGCTCTCAGGTGTGTGTGTGTGTGTGTGTGTGTGCGTGCGCGTGTGTGCGCTGGTTGGCTCCCCGACCGAACTCAGATAAGTTACCTAATTTTACAGTTAAGAACATAAGAACATAAGTTTGGAGGAAACTGCAGCGGGCCCATTGGCCCATACTGGGCAGTCCCGTTTACACCCAACCCCTATTGCTCATATAAGCATCCAACCTATGTTTGAAGCTATTCAGCGAATCCGAGTTAATGATGATATTTGGTACTTGTTCCATTCATCCACTACTCTGTTTCCAAACCAGTGTTTACCTATTTCACGCCTAAATCTAAATTTGTCTAATTTAAAACCATTGTTGCGAGTTCGCTCCTGGTTGGATAGTTTGAGTACCTTTGTAATGTCCCCTTTGTTTAGCCCTGACTTCCACTTATACACCTCTATCAGGTCGCCCCTCGCTCTACGTCTCAAGAGGGAGTGCAAATTAAGATGCTTGAACCTGTCTCTATACTCAAGGTTCCTAATGCCCGGGATTAGTCTTGTCATTCTCCTCTGAATTCTTTCCATTGATTCTATATCCATCCTGTAATACGGTGACCAGAACTGAACTGCGTAATCCAGGTGTGGTCTCACAATCTCAAGATACAGTTTTAGGATGACCTCGCTAGTCTTGTAACTAACACTCCTTTGTATGAACCCAAGTACTTTATTAGCCTTGTTACGAGCAAAAACACATTGTTTACTTGGCTTGAGGTTCCTACTTATCATTACTCCTAAGTCTCTCTCGCAGTCGGATTTCTCTATGGCATTGTTGTTCATCTGGTATCTGGTTTCCCTGTTTACATCTCCTATACTGAGTACTTTACATTTGTCCACATTGAATTTCATCTGCCATTTTTCAGACCATTCGAAAAATTTGTTTAGATCTTCCTATAGTTTTGCGGAGTCCTCGTCAGATTTAATAACACGTCCTATTTTAGTGTCATCAGCAAATTTACTTATGTTGCTGTCTATGCCGATATCTATGTCGTTTATGTATATAATAAATAATAATGGTCCAAGTACTGAGCCTTGAGGAACTCCACTTGTGACGTTGCTCCAATGGGACTTAGTGCCGTTAATGCTCACTCTCTGTTTCCTGTCCTGTAACAACGCCCTAATCCATTTAAGGATGTTACCTTTGATGCCATGTGCTTCTACCTTTCTAATTAGTCTTTCGTGGGGGACTCTGTCGAAGGCTTTGCTAAAGTCGAGATATACCACATCATAATTGTGCCCCTCATCCACCGATTCGAAAACTGATGAAAAGAATGTTAATAGATTAGTTAGACAAGAACGTCCGCTTGTGAAGCCATGCTGGGAATCATTGATCAATCTGTGCTTCTCCAGGTGATTTCGTATAGAGTTTGAAATGATTGCTTCCAGTAATTTGCCTACTATTGATGTTAGACTGATTGGGCGGTAGTTAGAGGATAGTGATCTATCCCCCTTCTTGAAAATCGGTATTACATTCGCTATCCTCCAGGATTCTGGTACTACACCTGTTTATAAGGACATGTTAAACTACTTTGCTAAGGGCATACTAAATTGGGGAAGTGAAGGTGGTCGAGTGCAGTGCCGACTACACAAGCTTCTCGTATACCATAGGCTTAGTATTCAGCGGGCTGTATCCGACGTTTGGCCGATTGGAACCAATTTCAATAGAAGTTACTTTCCAATTTTTTGGTTGGATGGTTTTCACCCTAACCAAATTCAACTTTCCACTTTTATTTTTCGGTAACTTTTCCAACTGTAGTTTACTCCCCATCACTAAGTGTGTGGGGCCGGGTGTTGTCTGGGGTGTGTTCTCTAAGATGGGCTCCAGAGAACTATAAGCATCTTTATTTTATTTAGTAGAAATACGCGTGTTAGCGGTGGTGTGTGTGTGTATGTAATAATAATAATAATAAACGGTTTATTGAAAAAGTTTGCAGCCCTAAGGCTGAAAATATACATTGGACATAAATGACTTATTTCATACATTGGTGGTTTAACAAAAGCCTTTATTAGAGAAAGGTGAAGGAACATACAGTGAACAAACAGATTAATGTTTACACACGTAGATCATGTGAGCTGAGGTGTTGAACAGCAGACACGTAGTGTAGTAACATACAAAGGAGTGTTAGTTACAAGACTAGCGAGGTCATCCTAAAACTGTATCTTGCTCTTGTGAGACCACACCTGGACTACGCAGCTCAGTTCTGGCCACCGTATTACAGAATGGATATAGAATCCTTGGAAAGAATTCAGAGGAGAATGACAAGACTAATCCCGGGCATTGGGAACCTTGAGTATAGAGACAGGTTAAAGCATCTTAATTTGCACTCCCTCGAGAGACGTAGAGCGAGGGGCGACCTGATAGAGGTGTATAAGTGGAAGGCAGGGCTAAACAAAGGGGACATTACAAAGGTACTCAAACTATCCAACCAGGAGCGAACTCGTAACAATGGTTTTAAATTAGATAAATTTAGATTTAGGCGTGAAATCGGTAAACACTGGTTTGGAAACAGAGTAGTGGATGAGTGGAACAAGTTGCCAAATATCATCGTTGACTCGAATACTCTGAATAGCTTCAAACATAGGTTGGATGCTTATATGAGCAATAGGGGTTGGGTGTAAACGGGACTGCCCAGTATGGGCCAATAGGCCCGCTGCAGTTTCCTCCATTCTTATGTTCTTATGCTAACTCCCTCACAGATGGCGTTATGAGGGGCATCACGTGGAGTACTAGTTCCCTCACAGGTGGTGTTATGAGGGGCTTGACGTGGTGTAGTAATTCCCTCACAGATAAATGTTACGAGGGGCCTGATGATGTAGTAATTCCCTCACAGATGGTGTTATGAGGGGCATCACATGGCGTAGTAATTCCCTCACAGATGGTGTTATGAGGGGCATCATGTGGTGTAGTAATTCCCTCACAGATGGTGTATGAGGGGCCTGATGTGGTGTAGTAATTCCCTCAGAGATGGTGTTATGAAGGGCATCACATGGCGTAGTAATTCCCTCACAGTTGGTGTTATGAGGGGCATCATGTGGTGTAGTAATTCCCGCACAGATGGTGTTATGAGGGGCATCATGTGGTGTAGTAATTCCCTCACAGATGGTGTTATGAGGGGCATCATGTGATGTAGTAATTCCCTCACAGATGGTGTTATGAGGAACTTCACATGATGCTGTAGCAACTCATTCACTATGTGGTGTCGTAGCATCATGGGGACACCACGAGGTCTGTTGTCACAGGACTTCACTCACTCAAGTTGGTGAGGTGTGGTCCCAGGCCTCTCTATCGTGGAGTCTCAGGGGAATTATCACTGGGTACCTGGGACCTCACTGTGTGAAGGTTAGCTTGAGTAAGACTCAGCTGCCGAGTTGTTTTTCACTGTTCACCACTATGCAACACTGGTTCCATTCCTTTCCCAAATGAAATAGTAACTTCTGGCGAGAACATGTTGATATTCCGGTGGGGAGGAGGGTTCAGGGGAGGGAGTTGGTATGGGCCAACATAACAGTTGACGTGGCTGCTGCTGAGCAGCGCCAGGTGCGTCTGACCCGTCTTGACCCGTCGGTGGTCAAGGATGTAGTGTGTGTGTGTGTGTGTGTGTGTGATTATCTACCCTCAACCTAAACAATTGACTGACTTAAACGAATTATAACCGTTCTAGTCCCTGAAAAATAAAAATTAGAGTCGCTGAATGATGAAACTTAATAGCTGATTTATAAAACAATTACCAGAAGAAAAAAGACTAGTTCGCTGAAAAAATAGAACTGCAGTCAGTGATTTAATTATCAAAATAAACTCAGGTGTAGTGGAGGTAGGAAGTGTTGTAGTCTGGCCATAATTACCTTACTGTGTCTTAACGACCACAGGTAATTAAGTTGAGTAATTTTTTTTAATGTACTCAAGTGTGTACGCTGGTGTTTTATCACGACACACGTTAGCATGTATAAAGGTAATAATTCACCGTCCTCCATTTGATAATTATAGAGACAAGTCGAATCTTAAATAATTGTTTTATTTTTTCGTAATTTGTTTTTTTGTATGAATTTGCATTGATTTATTTTTACGTTTTCTATTTCACATTTACTTTATTTTTTTTTAATTGTTTATGTGTGTATGTTATGTACAGTACAGTCACTAATAAAAGTCATGTCGCCTCTCCTGCTGATCCACGACGAACCCCGGGATCCAGGCTCGTGACCCCAAATCATATGTGGACAGAATAATGCATCAGGTTCTACTGCTTCGGGTTCATGAATTTGAATCTCGGGGTTCATGGAGAGGCGGGAGGACCTTTGTTCATGACTGTACTTAATATCTTTTCTTCTGTATGTATAATGATTTAATTACTTCATTTCCATCTATAGCTCACTGTCTTCATCATATTGCTGTTAAATTCAGTTGAGTTCAGTACATAATGTGACGCATTAATAACAGAGCCAGACATACAACTCCTAACCTCCTAAGCCATACAGCTCATACAATTTGTTGCGTAATAATAGACACCGAGAACACACACACACACACACACACACACACACACCGAGGATGCATAATAAACTCGCTACCGTCAGCACTTAGATTATATAACGTATCTCCCTGGGCATGGGCTGCGTCAGGCAGTGTCAGTTAGCGTCAGGAGGGCGGACGTCTTTATCACCGTCTCCTCCCCCTGGCTCCAGTCTTTGAGGAAGTTGCGTCTCTCACGTCACCACACACACGCTGGGATACCATCTTGTGTAGAGAGAGAGAGAGAGTTTGCCTTCGATAATGTAGTATATCCCATTGTGAGCTTTGATGGCGATAGTGAGTATATTCTTGGGTGTAGTATGTGGGTGTGATGAATAAGATGGGTGGGGTGTAGGGTGAGTGTGGGGTGGTGTGTAGTGTGAGCTGGGGGTAGGTGGAGTGTAGTGTAAGCAGGGTGTAGTGGCGGGTGGAGTGTAGTGTAAGCAGGGTGTAGTGGTGGGTGGAGTGTAGTGTAAGCAGGGTGTAGTGGTGGGTGGAGTGTAGTGTAAGCAGGGTGTAGTGGTGGGTGGAGTGTAGTGTAAGCAGGGTGTAGTGGTGGGTGGAGTGTAGTGTAAGCAGGGTGTAGTGGTAGATGGAGTGTGGTGAGCGCCCCCAGGTGGAAGAAGGATGCATTTGTCATCATCATTGGTGGTCGTCCACATCCTCTCTCCACTAGCCTTCCTCCTCTTAGCGTCTATTGGGTCGTGTCTTCACCAGAACAACACTTGCAAATTAATTCAAGTGCTGTACCTGTTTGGCGCATTTACCTGCCTGTTATGTATATGTTAGTGTTAAATGTTGAGAAGTGTTAATGTGTGTGTGTTGTTAACGTGTCTTTTGTGATATATTAGTGTTCAATGTTTTATGAGGTGTCGTGTTTTATCCCCTGTGTGTCTGTGTGGATGTTTATTTTAGTAAAGTTGTGTTTGTCAGTGTGTTAGGTTTAGTTTTCCTTTTATATATATTTTTTTTCTTCTAATAATGTGTTACATTTGTAAGATGACTTATACTGTTTTGTTATAATGCTAAGGACCGGATGACATTATATCAGCATTATGACGGAACATTATGACTGTCTTTTGGTTATCACAGTCATTAACAACACTCGAGTGCTCTAAAGTTTTGTATATTAAGAAAGCCACTGTGGAGTTAGGTCGAATTTCTCCACTTGTTCGTTGCTTATAAGGTATAGCATTTAAAAAGAAAACTCTCTCTCTCTCTCTCTCTCTCTCTCTCTCTCTCTCTCTCTCTCTCTCTCTCTCTCTCTCTCTCTCTCTCTCTCTCTCTCTCTCTCTCTCTTAGTTGACTTTTTTAAGAAACTCAAATTCACAATCAGGTATCGTGTGTTTCAGAAACGTGTGATTCCAAACTTAAACTTAGTGAGCATTTTTTAGTTCGAGCAACAAAACAGGAGTGAGAAGGAGGCATGATAGCGGGAGTGAGGAGTCAGAATAACACGTGTGAGAAGGAGGCAGGATAGCAGGAATGTAAAAGTAGACGAGGTTGAGTAAAAAAATAGTTAAGGTACACCGCAGGGAAGAATATATCCTTCAAGCGCTACAAACATCCATTATTCAGATGACCGAAGGCGTACATACATTGAGCTGACTTAAGTATACCGACTACATTAACTCCTCCTTGATCCCGCTAATGTATCTGAATGACTCCCAGTTTCTGATCTCCCGGTAGAGGAATGGTTATATGTTACGACAAGAACTGTTTGGTGGAGGTCTGGTCGAGGTCAATAGCCACACCACATATTGCAGAGATTTATTATAACACACACACACACACACACACACACACAGGCACTGAGTAGGAACCCTACATCCGTCCCCACTCCTCTAATCTTCTCCCGCCCCCCCCCCCCTTCTCCCTCCCATCCCCTATCCTCCCCGTCCCCTCTCATCCCACCCCCACTCCTCTCTTTCCCTTCCTATCCCCTCTACGCCCCGTCCCCTCCCCTCCCCTTTCCTCTCCTCTCTCCCCACCAGCCTCCCCCCTTTCTCCCTCTCCTTTCCCCTCCATTCTCCTACTCTTCTCCCCATCTCTCTCTACTCTTCCCCCTCCTCCCTCAACTCCTGCTTCCCCCTTTTCTTTTGCTTTCCTGTTCCCCTCCACCTTCTGTTCTCCTCCCTCCTTCTCTCCTCTATTCCAATGTTTCTCCCCGCCTCTGCCTTCTTCCCCTTTTCTTCTATACCTTCCGCCCTTCCATTTTGCTTACCTCCTCCTCGCATCTCTTCTCCCCGCCTCCCTGCTCCCCCCCCCCTTCCTCTTCAATTTACAATATGGCACTAATGAATGAGACCTGTTTTATTATCTCTAGCGTATGAACCTCTGTCTTATGTGGCAGTGATCAGTGTCCTTGGTGCAAATACCTAACTGAACTACTCAGATTAGGCACAATGGTACCCTAATCTTGCCCATGGAGTTTTTAAATTAAAACGCTTCCGTTCCATCCCACTTACCCTCCCTTCCAACCCTCCTTCTCCCTTCCGTCCTTCATATTCCCCTCCTTTCTACCCTTCCCTCTTTCCCCCCTCCCCTCCTTCACATTCCGCCTCGTCGCTAACGTCGTAAAATAACGGATCTGGAGCAGGTGTGAATAATGGTGGCCCTTACTCTGGCTCCGGGGGAATCTGCCTACTTGCATATGGGAGTCTCGTGGGGTCCTTTCCTCCCCCTCCCCCCCATTCCCTCCGTCTTCCTGTGGGGCTTCGAGTTCTCAAAAAGTTGGCACGTTTAATATCCCTCCTGATTAGGGGAAATGAGAACGTATCTTAACTAGGTCACCTGAAAGTTTACCACGGCGAAAGTGACTGAATTATTGTTCCTAAGACTCACCGTAACTTGGTGCATTCGTATGTAAATTTATCCCCTTACCCCCTACCCACTCTAACTGGAGAAGTGAGAAAGCAAGTAACTGTCTTCTGGAAGGATGATAGTGAGCAAAATGGCTTAAAGATTGCACCAAGACTATAACCTAAATCCTGGTTCTCTTGTTGATGTGGATTTTAAGGTTAATAGGTTGATTTTTCTCCCTCGACAAGAGACGATAAAACTCATATACTGAAGCTACTGCGCCATAACGGAGGCCGACTGCCATAGTATATTGTGCGATAAAACTCAGCCACATGCTTCCTCCCTATATTCAGTTATGGGGAATATTTAATGTGTTATTTGTTGGCGTTACTATTTTATTGCCATCCTTCCTCCTTACTTATATAATATGAGGCGGCGGTTTGCTTGTTATAATTTTCAGCTCGGTATGATGCCCTCGTCCGATGGATGTTTTAACAGGGCCTTCTGCAGTATTGTGTTATATTTATGGATCATTGGCTGGTGTCCTGCATGTGTTGAGGGACTACGAGCCAGTGTTTTTCAGTGTGTGATTATGTGTTGTGATTCACTGCCTTCCTCGCCTGTGGTGGTATACTTTATGACTCTCTCTTGTCTTCATTACAAAGGAATGTAAACAAACTTCAGTATATGTGCGAGATTCGCTCTCTTTTTTTTTTCTTGCACAGGACTTTTGGATATGTTTACTTGTCGATTGTGCGTGTCAGTCTGTTATGGGGTTTCTTTTCTGGTGATTCGCCTTTAGGCTTTTGTTCGTGCTCACAATAATAATAATGGTTGCCCCTCTTGTTCGAGGATGGCCGGCCCTCTGGTCACCTAGGCGTGAATTTGTTTAAGGTGAAGAAGCTGTCGCCAACACAACAACCACACCCTATGTTAACGAGTTGTATGACCCAGTGTCAATGAATAATCCGAGAAGACCGGACAACTCGCCAACTACACTGGCTAACCGTTATCCTAGAGCACGATCAGCAAATCGATTAATATTCAGGTTTCCAGTAACTGCCGGGGAGACAGAGGCAAATGGAGGAAAAAAATTTGTCCATAGTATTCAGTCAGTGAGGTTCTCATGTGCTCAAACATATAAACAGTAAGTGTGGAGAGATCGAGATATCAACATGAGAGACCTGCCATATAAGGTTCCTGGTGTCCTACTCTTCTTGGCGTGTGTTGTGATGTATATGATTATATATATAAAACAAAAAAGTATGTCTGTGTGTTTGTGTGTATGTGTCCGCACGGGAATCTCGGAAAGTACTTTACCGATCTGTATGGTGTTTTATGTAGTGAGGATGGATGGTGTTATATGTAGTGATGATGGATGATGATGTTATATGTAGTGATGATGGATGTTGTTATATGTAGTGATGATGGGTGGGTGGGTTCTGACCTCAGAGTTGTGTTCTGACCTCACTAGGGGAAAGGTCACGGCAGGGTTAGCTCCCGAGGGGTAATTATCAGATATGGCCAGTGCTATGTGCAGTCTTGGGTATGTGAGTTTGTTGACCAAACTGGAGTGGTCCATGGAAGAATTGGCGAGGGCCAAGGAAGAAATTGAGACGGCCACGTTGGAGAACCTGAAATTAAAGGAAGAGCTGGCGAAATTAAAAGGGGAGCCAGTGTCTGACGAAAACTCAAGCGAGTGGAAGGTGGTGAGTAGTGGGAAGACGAAGCTGGTGGTGAAGAAGTACACCAAGGATACGACAACAACGACAACAACAGCTAAGTGTACCAACCCGTTCAGTCCCTTGATAGACGAATTGGATGTTAGTACAGTCAGGGACAGGGATGACAAGGAAGGTATAAAAACTTTAATTGTTGGTGACTCACAGGTAAGGTACATGGACAGGGCCTTTTGTGGTAAAAACAAAAATAGGATGAGAGTGTGTTTGCCAGGAGCTGGGGTGGGGGATATAATTCACAGGATGGACAATATCTTGTCTGGTAATGGGAACAAACCCATTATCTGCCTCAGTGCAGGAGGCAATGATATTGGCCGGTGTAGGAGCGAGGAGCTTCTTGATAAGTTCAAAGCAGCTATAGATCGTATTAGGACTAAGGGAGGGATCCCTATCATATGAGGTGTCCTGCCTAGAAGGAGAGTTGGCAGTGAATGGTTGTCAAGGGCAGTTGGTGTCAACGACCGTCTTGGCAGATATTGCAAGTCAATATCAGTCCCATTCATTGACAACTGGGACAACTTCTATGGCAGAAGGGACCTTTATGCTAGGGATGGGGTGCACCTGTCTAGGGATGGAGTAGCAACCCTGGCTGGGGCTCTAGAGGGGGCAGTTCAAAAGATATCGAAGTCTTTAAACTGCTAGGAGAACATATGAACACGGGGGTGGAGGAGACTGCAGTGGGAGCGGGTAAACAAAGTGAAAGATTACAGGGAAATAGTGTCAGGAATGGTAACAAAACTAAATTAGACAGGGAGTTTAAAACTAAACGCGGTAAAGGGAGGACTCAGAACACGACTAACTTAAATGTATACTACACGAACAGTAGAAGTATGAGAAACAAAATGGATGATATTAGGGCCTTGGTATGTACCGAAAAAATCGATATAATAGCATTCACTGAAACATGGATCAACCTAGACACACGTGAGTTACCAGTCGAATACCAAATTGCGGGTTACAAACTGTTCCATACCGATAGGCAGACCAGGAAAGGAGGCGGAGTAGCAATCTATGTTAGGGATAATCTGAAGTGTGAAATAAATAAGGAAATAAAAACTGAGCGGAATACAGAAACAATTTGGATAGAATTAATCGACGGTAGGGAAAAATTAATCATAGGAGTAATATATAGACCTCCCAATCTTGATAGAGTCAATGAGTGACTTATCTGGGATGAAATGCGCAGGGCTTCCATACACAACAAAGTCTGTATAGTAGGCGACTTTAACCTTGGCCAAATAGATTGGACTGACCTTACGGGTAACTCAAAATCAGAGGATTTTCTCGAGACGATCCAGGACTGTTTTCTAAGTCAACATATAACCGAACCCACACGGGGTAATAATATACTCGATTTAGTTCTAACAAACAGAGAAAACCTCATTAGCAGTGTCGAGGTAGGGAACGAACTTGCAAACAGCGAACTTTGACAGTTTAAAGAGGCAGCTGAGAGAGGGGGTGTCGCACTTGGCCATAGGCCTGACAGATGACACCGACCTGATAACGAGATCTGAGATTGCCGAGTTCCACAACAATTTAAATAGTGAGTTACTTAATGCACAAAGGAAGAACATACCATACAAAAAACTCAGATCAGACAACAATGACCCTAAATGGATAAATAATTATTTAAAGAACATCATTGGCCAAAGGAAGGCTATAGGTAGAAGGATAAATTGTGGCGAAATTCACCTCCGGGACTATTATAGGGTATTGGCGAGTAGGGTTAAAACCGAGATAAGGAAAGCAAAGAGGAATAATGAGGTAAGGATAGCAAGGGAGGCGAAGACAATCCCCAAAAAATTCTACCAAATGTATCAAACTAAAACAAGAGAAAAGATTGGACCAATACGGTCAGACACGGGCAAGCTCACTGATAACGACAGAGAAATGAGCAATAATTTGAATAAATATATTTCAACAGTTTTCACCACCGAAAATTTAAACATGATACCCGAGGCACCGACTCTATTCAGAGATAGTGAAGAAAACAAATTAAGCGAGATAGTAGTGACTAGTAACGATGTTAGTAAGCAAATAGACAAACTAGAGCCTAATAAGTCACCTGGTCCCTATGAGATATTTGCCAGAGTATTAAAGGAGTGTAAGGAAGAGCTTAGTATGCCCTTAGCAAAGCTGTTTAACATGTCCTTAAAACCAGGTGTAGTACCAGAATCCTGGAGGATAGCGAATGTAATACCGATTTTCAAGAAGGGGGATAGATCACTATCCTCTAACTACCGCCCAATCAGTCTAACATCAATAGTAGGCAAATTACTGGAAGCAATCATTTCAAACTCTATTCGAAATCACCTGGAGAAGCACGGATTGATCAATGATTCCCAGCATGGCTTCACAAGCGGACGTTCTTGTCTAACTAATCTGTTAACATTCTTTTCATCAGTTTTCGAATCGGTGGGCGAGGGGCACAATAATGATGTGGTATATCTCGACTTTAGCAAAGCCTTCGACAGAGTCCCCCACGAAAGACTAAATAGAAAGGTAGAAGTTCATGGCATCAAAGGTAACATCCTTAAATGGATTAGGGCGTGGTTACAGGACAGGAAACAGCGAGTGAGCATAAACGGCACTAAGTCCCATTGGAGCAACGTCACAAGTGGAGTTCCCCAAGGCTCAGTACTTGGACCATTATTATTTATTATATACATAAACGACATAGATATCGGCATAGACAGCAACATAAGTAAATTTGTTGATGACACTAAAATAGGACGTGTTATTAAATCTGACGAGGACTCAGCAAAACTACAGGAAGATCTAAAAAAAATTTTCGAATGGTCTGAAAAATGGCAGATGAAATTCAACGTGGACAAATGTAAAGTACTCAGTATAGGAGATGTAAACAGGGAAACCAGATACCAGATGAACAACGATGCCATAGAGAAATCCGACTGCGAGAGAGATTTAGGAGTAATGATAAGTAGGAACCTTAAGCCAAGTAAACAATGTGTTTTTGTTCGTAACAAGGCTAATAAAGTACTTGGGTTCATACAAAGGAGTGTTAGTTACAAGACTAGCGAGGTCATCTTAAAACTGTATCTTGCTCTTGTGAGACCACACCTGGATTACGCAGTTCAGTTCTGGTCACCCTATTACAGAATGGATATAGAATCCTTGGAAAGAATTCAGAGGAGAATGACAAGACTAATCCCGGGCATTAGGAACCTTGAGTATAGAGACAGGTTAAAGCAACTTACTTTGCACTCCCTCTTGAGACGTAGAGCGAGGGGCGACCTGATAGAGGTGTATAAGTGGAAGGCAGGGCTAAACAAAGGGGACATTACAAAGGTACTCAAACTATCCAACCAGGAGCGAACTCGTAACAATGGTTTTAAATTAGACAAATTTAGATATAGGCGGGAAATAGGTAAACACTGGTTTGGAAACAGAGTAGTGGATGAATGAAACAAGTTACCAAATATCATCATTAACTCGAATACGCTGAATAGCTTCAAACATAGGTTGGATGCTTATATGAGCAATAGGGGTTGGGTGTAAACCGGACTGCCCAGTATGGGCCAATAGGCCCGCTGCAGTTTCCTCCATTCTTATGTTCTTATGTTCTTATTTGCAGTGATGATGGATGGTGTTATATGTAGTGATGATGGATGATGTTATATGTAGTGATGATGGGTGGTGTTATATGTAGTGATGATTAGACAATAAAATAATAACAGTTTAATGCTAAAAAAATATACTTTGCTGTACCGCTGTAGTGAAAAACATGGTGGAACTTACATACACCGTTAATGAACTATTGATGGAAGAAGAAGTTTTGGGGACTGAACAGTGAGACAATGTGGAGCCTCCCGGAGGGTGGCGTCCTACCGTTTTTCTAGTGGATGAGCCACCCGGAAGGCGGCGATTCTGCTAGTATTAATATAAAATTGACTTAGTATCAACAAATCACGGCTAACGAATATATGGACTATGAATACTGCACCATACAAGATCTAACGATAAAATTTTCCTGCGGGTTATGAGTCACGATCAAATTAAAGTGAAGAGTTAGTATGTGCTATCGTCGCCGCCGGCGGGTGTACTGTACGTGTACAGTGTGGCACAGTTGGTCTCAGCGTGGGTGTTGACCTGGTCACGTAAGGCCGCCAGCCCCTCCTCCTCCTTCTTGTAAAGTTACTGTGGAGGAAACTTTCTCCAACTAAAATTAAGCTTTTTTTCGTGGCTCACAGCCACTCGTGCTACATTCTCCATGTTTCAAAATATTTCACATTATTATATGTATTCTTTCTATAAGTACACTCGTCTGTCTGACCATTCATTACATACAATTTGGGGATTTATTCGGCCTGATGGGCCATTAGGGGCAGCACGGTTACAGCACTCTGAACACCAAGCCTTTACTATATAAGGAGACAGTGCATTCAAACACCTTCCCAATTGTAGAATTAGGGAGCCATTCACATCTGGGGAGACTGGGGTTGCCCCGGGATCGAAGCAACGACCATTAGGACAAGACGAGCGCTTTACTTGCAAATCCACTGCGAGAAACGCTCTTATGTGTCAGTGTGTTGCAGTTGTATTGATATAAACAAAAAGTAGTTATGGAACAATAACAGTAACACGCTCCAATACCAAATTCTTACTGATATATTTTGTTCACTCATGAAAACTCGTAGTTTTTAGGATCTACATAAATTAATAAATTTCACATAACTGTCCCGCCTGTACTAATTTACATCAAAACTTAAAATTAACTTTATGGAAAATTCATATTTCTCGGGAGTTTACAGCAATAGCTACTGAACACTTACCATCAGTTTCATCAGAATAGCTCAAGAGTTTATACAAATTGTTAGTAAATTTCCACCTCTATTATATATTTATCTACACTGTGTTAACACTAAAAATATTAAATAAATTTGTCATAAAGATGCGTAGGATTTTTTTTTGGAAGTGTACGAAAAAGAAAAGATCTTATTGTGATAAAAAAACAACAACAACAGAATTTCGATTGTACATAATGTAACTGTCGGGAATCCTTGTTCGTCAGGTTGTATTGACTCACTGAGGCTTACATAGCTACTGCCTCTACCCTTGACCTCTGTTCGCTCTTCTCTCCTTCTCTCTATCTCTCAATTACTTCTTTCTTTACTTACTTGAATCTTTGCCTATTTCTTTTGTGTTTTACCCTCCTTATATAATCCTTTCGCCTTCTGTCTCGTTGTCTCTCATTCGTACCTCCTCGTGCACTTCTCCCAGGTGTTGTTCCTTAAGCGAACATCTTTTATCGTTCTATTATTAGCATTCCTCACTTGTCTTTTATCTTGACTTACCCTTTTAGTGGAATATTCTCCTTCTTGTTGTCATCTCAATGTCTCTCTTCTTCTCATTCACTCTCTTCCTGTGCCTCACCTCCCTCTCGCTTATTACTCCCTCTTGCCATTCATGTCTCTTCCTCTTTCCCTTTACCACTACACCTTCTTCCTCGTCCTATCACTCTCCCCCCTCTCCTCTTTGCCTCTTATCACTCCCACTCACCACCTCCTCCCCCTGCCACTCTCCTTCACCCTCCATTCTCCTCCCCACCACCTCCTGTTACACTCCCTCTCCCTCCCCCCTACACTCTCCCCTCCTCTCCTCCGATCACTCTAGTTCACTGGTTTCTATTGTCATTGTGTTTTTGTACCACTTCCATCTCGGCCTTCTCTCCCCCTCCACAATATTCAGCTTTCTTGCTATCTGTTCCCCCTTTACCGCACACAACGCCCCTTCCTCTTTCGTTATTTCTTTTCTCCTCTGTTCCTTCACGCCGCTCCTTTAATCTTTTATAACCTTCCTCGTTTTCCATTTTTTTTTATCTCTCTCTCTCTCTCTCTCTCTCTCTCTCTCTCTCTCTCTCTCTCTCTCTCTCTCTCTCTCTCTCTCTCTCTCTCTCATCATGACCCAGCTCCGCCCTGTGTGTAGTAGAGTCCCTGCAGCTATGTAAGCCGCAGGTCTGGGGCGGGAGTAAGCGAGGATCAAGCTACTGAACACTGATACTGCAATTTGCCGGGCCAGCGACCTCTCGTCGGCCTGACGCACACGATGACTCTACGATGGCGCTGCCTCCTGAAGCAGAGAGGTCTTAAGTGAATACTGCCCTATTGCGGTTATGGGAGGGCTGTGGGTGTATTGTGGCGGAATGCTGGGTTCTCTACAGACATTTAAGATCAGGATGGGAGCCGTAGATGTTATCCGGGATATTGGAGCTGCCCTGCGTGAACGGCGTCGGGTAGGGGCTTGGGACGTTGTTGGAGTGTGTACAGTCTGGTGAGGTAACCGTAGGAGGGAACTGGTGAAATACTGAGGCCCAGTGTAAAGGGTCAAGGTGGACTTCATGTGGAATGCTACCAGAACTTTGTGGTTGACGTTAACGTATAAGAGAAGACGTGTTGTGACACACTTGAAAGGTCAGTGACCCTCTTCAGGTCTGTGGGATGTTTGACAGCCTGGAACACTTCCTCCCTTCCTCTTTGTTGTTTCTCTTCCCTCACGTTTTCCTTCTCTTATATTCTCTCCCTTTTTAGTTGTCGTACACCCATTCTCAATCCTTCAGTTAATACCTTTATCCGTCCATTCCTCTTTCTTAATCCTCCCTCGTCAACCAACAGCCCACCCCCCCCCCCCCTCCCTCATGGCCCGGGTGGCAGTGAGGTGGGGCAATGTGGTGGTGGAGAGGTGGGGCAGTGTAGTGACGAGGTGGGACAGTGTGGTGGTTGTGAGGTGGGGCAGTGTGGTGGTGAGGTGGGGCTGTATCGAGGCAGGGTAAAACAGGCAGTAATGAGAACGTTTGGATCCCCCCCCCCCCCCCCCCCCACACCTTCCTTCCCAAATTAACTCTCTCTCTCTCTCTCTCTCTCTCTCTCTCTCTCTCTCTCTCTCTCTCTCTCTCTCTCTCTCTCACTCATCAAAGACGCCCGTGTACGCCCTCATCGCTACCTTGGGTATTTTTTCCCCAGTTTGACGGATTGGTTGAGTCACCGCTCGAATACGACTCACTCGCGATATTTTTTTTCTCCAGGACGATCAAAGACATTTCCTCGTAACATCTTGGCCGCGTGTTGCGAGAAATATACTTATACGTCACATAACCGTCAGACTGGATATTAGTTGTGATTATTTTAAGGGTCAACTTGATGTAGTGAATGATAAGTTATGGAGGAGTTAGCTTTCTTGGATTGTATACGAGTTAGCGTGTTATTATTTTTAAGTTAGCTTTGAAGTGCTGAATGATAGCTTATTTATGACTTAGCACTGATGTACTGAATAAATACAATACATTTTTAGAAGTTAGCTTTAATATTGAATTATGTAATATACAGGTATATAACATAGCTTTATAGTATATGACTTAGCTGTATCTAATGCTTATTTTCTAGTTTGTAAAGATAAAACTTTGTATAATATTATATTTACTTTATTTTCTCATTTATTAGGGATACAAACACACACGTACAACATTTAAGCTTATATTGTTCTTTCTTACGGACGGTATGAGGTAGTGTGGTAATTAGGCTGTGTAGACACCTGTGTTCACCTGCCCGACATACTGTACACTAATTAGCGATGTTGGGCGATAACCATTCAAAGTCGGGCTAGTTCCGGGTTCCCAAGAGATGAGTTCTTTTAGTAATTCACCTTAAACTAGACACGAGAGGGCGTAGCTAGTGATGGTTATAGTCTCAGTGCAGTGCTTACGCCATTGTATTCACTTATCACCAGTGTTCGCAGTTAGATACGTTTTGAGATGTCACCAGTTAGGGATAATTTTCTGATGTGTGAACTTTTGATCATCCAATGTTCTGTTGTAGTTTAAGTGAGTTAGATACGTCATTCATTTCATCAGCTACGGAAAGTATTTACACGTACAGATAATTATGAATCTATCGTTGTATCGTAGTTCAAGGAAATTTGTTAAGTACGTTCTCATATCATCATTCAACGGGAATTTTGAAATGTGCGTAATTTTGAGAATCCAATTTTGCATCATATTTGAACCTTCTGAGGACAATTTTGTAACTCTTTGAGGATGATGGTTTAACCCTTTGATGACAATAGTTCAAATCTTAGAGGACAATGATTTAACCCTCCTGGAGTCAAAGGGTTAGAGACATTCTCACATCACAACTACGGACAATATTTATAACTTTCGAACTTTTGAGAATTCACCTTTGTGCCGCAGCTAATAATAAACTGGTTAGATAGGTTCACTTATCACCATTTAGGGGATAAATTTAACTTAGGGAGCTCTGAGGGTCCCGCCCTGGGCTCTAACAGCGCTATCGACCGGCCCAGATTGTGTAATTATAACCTGTGAGTGAATCCCTTGGTGGCTATACGAGAGAGAGAGAGAGAGAGAGAGAGAGAGAGAGAGAGAGAGCAGCTTCATGTATTGGACAAGACCCCCATGTGATGGTCTATTGTCTGGAAGTGTAAATCAAAAGACTGGAGTTGATTAATCAGGTGTTCTGTATGTGGTCAAGTGAGTTAGGGTACACTATGTTCCACCAGCCAAGGTGTACTAGAGACCTCGTACACTGATCAAGTATCCCCGACACTGTCAAGGACTTCAGGCCACCTGACTTATTGTATCTTGAACTTTGTAATTACTACATTCAATCGGGGGTGCTTGAGGACATTCCTGCTGTTTATCCCAAATTTGCTAGCCCACACTGATTAGTCTTCAATTAGAATATGACGTCCAATGTATGTGAACCAATGACCTATATATACTGCTACTGAATATGATGTATTTCTGTGTACGAACCTCTGTCCTGCATGGCAGTGAACAGTGACATTACCCACATGAATTTGACCTATATGTATAGTGTCAATGAATATGATGCATTTCTTTGTGTACGAACCTCTGTCCTGCATGGCAGTGAACAGTGACATTACCCACATGAATCTGACCTTTATATAGTGTCAATGAATATGATGCATTTCTTTGTGTACGAACCTCTGTCCTGCTTGGCAGTGAACGGTGACATTACCCACATGAATCTGACCTCTATATATATAGTGTCAATGAATATGATGCATTTCTTTGTGTACGAACCTCTGTCCTGCATGGCAGTGAACAAGTGACATTACCCACATGAATCTGACCTTTATATAGTGTCAATGAATATGATGCATTTCTTTGTGTACGAACCTCTGTCCTGCTTGGCAGTAAACAGTGACATTACCCACATGAATCTGACCTCTATATATGTAGCTGTTAATGAATATGTTGTATTTCTCTGTGTATGAACCTCTGTCCTGCGTGGCAGTGAGAAGTGATACCACCCTCAGTGTCAAGACCTGACTGAATTACTCAGAATAGGCAAACTGTACTACAAGCTTTGCCAATAAATTTGTTAAACTAAAAGCTCCCCCTCCCTCTCAGCTTATTGCTTTCAGGACTCTCGTGAGTTGATGGCCTTAAAGAGATTCTCCTGACGCTGACTGTGTCTTAAACTGACAGTCTCTTAACCTGACAGTCTCTTAACCTGACAGTCTCTTAGCTGTCGGTCTCTTAACCTGACAGTCTCTTAAGCTGCCAGTCTCTTAACCTGACAGTCTCTTAACCTGGCAGCCTCTTAAGCTGACGGTCTCTTAACCTGACAGTCTTTTAAGCTGACAGTCTCTTAACCTGACAGTCTCTAAAGCGGGGTACTGGTGGTAGAGTGGTACCGCTCTTGCCTTCTGCCTTCGCAAGCGAGATGTCACGGGTTCGATTCTCGGGCCGGTGGAAGTTGTTAGACATACTTCCTAGCCCCCATTAGTCCCTGTTCACCTAGCAGTAAAGTAGGTACCTGTTGTAAGTCGAAAATTGCGAATTCATATTCAGGGACAAGTTTTTGGCGCTTCCAATAACTTGATGACATAAACCATTGACTCTTCAGGCTTCTATGTCCTTGACTCTTCAGGCTTCTACGCCCTTAACTCATGAGACATAAAGGCAAGCATGAACTTAACATGCTTCCCGTTGGGTGCTGTAAACGCTTCTGCGCTTCACCTTACACAAGGATGTAGGGGGGTGCCCAATAAATAATATAAAAAAAGGTCTCAAGCTGACAGTCTCTTAAGCTGGCAGTCTCTTAAGCTGACAGTCTCTTAACCTGACAGTCTCTTAAGCTGACAGTCTCTTAACCTGGCAATCTCTTAACCTGACAGTCTCTTAACCTGACAGTCTCTTAACCTGACAGTCTCTTAACCTGACAGTCTCTTAACCTGACAGTCTCTAAAGCTGACAGTGTCTCCTTCCTTTTTGCTTCTGTTAGTACTTGTTAAGAATCACCAACTTGTTCATTCGTTCGGTTATATTTCTTTATTATTGTTGTTGTTTCTTATACTTGTGTGTTTCGTTACCTACTAGTTTGTTCTCAACCTATAACTTTCATAGTTATAGTATACTTTCATATTGGAATATTAAAGATTATCCCTGGCCTCGTATATTTACTAGGATATGATCTAAAGGCAATGGAATTTTTACTCCTCTCTCTCTCTCTCTCTCTCTCTCTCTCTCTCTCTCTCTCTCTCTCTCTCTCTCTCTCTCTCTCTCTCTCTCTCTCTCTCTCAATTTATATTTTTCATGTATAAGCTTAGCCCATACTATTCATAATAGATCAAATGCATTTTTTTTAACTACCAAGGTCAGAGGACTTGACCTTGCAGACGAGACAGGTTAAAGGTCACAGGTAATTCGGCTGGGTTTTAAGCTGCTGCCTTTAAAACTTAAGGATTAGATTCTTGTCCTTAACTTATGACTTCTGCCCGAGTTATGGCGATTATTGCCAAATATTTCCTGGAGAACGGCCTTCCAGTTCCCTCTCATATTTCAATTTTTTTTCGTATCATATCTTTTTTTTTCTTCGTCTACTTCTTCCTCTTCTTTTTTTCCTTCTCATTTGCTTTCGTTATTTTCTACTTTTTCTTGCTATTGGTATTATGGTTGTTGTTCTTATTCTTCCGTCTTCTTTTTTTCTCCTCTCCTCCTCCTCGCTTAGTACCCTTCTTCTTCTTCTTTCTTCTTCTTTCTTCCCTCTTTCTTTCTCCATGTTTCACTTAATACAGAATGAGAAATACACTTTTAGTTCGGAGAGTAATTTGTGACACTGCCTTGGGTTGTTTACATAACTCACAAGCCTATACGTAATATGAGAACCGTCAGATTTATGTATCGGAGTTTCTGAAGTTGTCAATCGAATCTCCTACACGAAATTCACTCAAATTACTGCTCCGTATTCTCAAAAGTGTATGCTATTAACATTCCTGGTTGACTTAAGATCTAGGAATGCACGTAACTGGTTGGCTTATGAGTTATGATATACGAATACATCTAACTGGTTGACTTATGATGTATGAATACATCTAACTGGTTGACTTATGATGTACGAATACATCTAACTGGTTGACTTAAGATCTAGGAATGAACGTAACTGGTTGACTTATGATATACGAATGATCTTAACTGGTTGACTTGAGCTGAATCTTACTAATAATAATATTAAAAAAATAACATTAGAATGACATTTAAGACAATACCTTAATTAGATACGTTTACTTAGCACAAGTTAAGGAGAGAATTAACTCATGGGAACATTCTTTGTGTTTATATTAAGTTACTCTCCAGTTAAGAGAAAAATAATCGTAATTCTTTCTAATGATCTTAGAATCCCTGAATCTTGCCTCATAATGAAGACTAAATACAGTTTTTATCTTGTATAATCAGTGACGGAATATTACGTCTCTCTATTAAACTAAACTTGTGAAGTTGAATGTTTTTGATGTTGTAGTTCGTTCTGTGTGTCTCCCCCTCTCTGACTGTCTGATGCACTGAAAGAATTTATTCCTTCCCTCCATCCCCGGCTTCCCCGCCGCTGTTGACTACGTTGCCATTATTTTTTTTTTTTTTAGCTTAAACTCGAATAGAAATCTCATATATTCACATTAACCACAATGAAGTGGTGTAGATATCTTCTTAGTTAATCATTTAAGTTTGTGGCGGGGTCACTGACGGACGACTTATATCCTGGAGGGAATTTTTATTAAAGAATGTGGTATGTTTACACGACGCGGTTGCCACATCAGCTGGTCTCCTTCCCTCTGGACTGACGTAAACAGGAACTGACGGAATGAATTTTAAGACGAATATTAGATTTTGTTAAATATTCCGTAACTTAAACTTTTTTAAAGGAATAATTTAAGAAGCGTTTCTCTAAGGATCGTTCGCTTTTGACTTACTTCACGACTATTTTTTCTTAAACTGAGTATAATGAACCAAAAAAAGGGTGGACAAGAATTGATCATTGATTGTGTTAAAACGCCTTTACAAAGCGTCCTTCAGTTGAAAAATATCCCTTTACTGAGACCAGGGAGGGCGTGTATTGAGCTCACACTAAACGCAGCCACCCTAAAAAATATATATTCTCACGGCAAGAAATTAAGGTCTTCCCCCACCACCAGCCAGGCAACAAACTGATCTCTGAGTGTAAGCACTAGATGTCTGACCTCCCCGTGACTTAAGCTATGTTACTTTCTACGTCCACAAGTTACAGTACAATGTCGTAGTAGCAGGGACACCTTGACGTAGATATCAAGACACTTTCATTTCACTACTCGTTGATATTTGTCACTGTTAGTAAATTATTTATTTTTTCGAAAGACTATATTTAAATTTACAAACATTTTTATGGGGCTAATAACGAAAACAACAATGTATATAAGATAGTATTGAGGAATATAATAATCACCGATATACTGTATACCTTGTGTGGGCCAACCTTTAACATGAGTCTCCCGTTTTCTTACTTCACGCACAGCTGAAGATTTTTTTTTTTTTTTAGTTTAACAAATTTATTGGCAGAGCTTGTAGTACAGTTTGCCTATTCTGAGTAATTCAGTCAGGTCTTGACACTGAGGGTGGTATCACTTCTCACTGCCAGGCAGGACAGAGGTTCATACACAAAGAAATACATCATATTCATTAACAACTATAAATGTATAGAGGTCAGATTCATATGGATAATGTCACTGTTCACTGCCATGCAGGACAGAGGTTCGTACACAAAGATTTGCATCATATTCATTGACAGTACATATACATATATGTAAACACACACACACACACACATATACATACATATGCGTATATACATACACATATACATGTACACGTACATATACATGCACACACGCACACATACATACATATACGTCGGTCAGATTCATGTGGGTAATGTCACTTTTCACTGCCATACAGGACAGAGGTTCGTACACAAAGAATGCATCATATTCATTGACACTATATATAGGTCAGATTCATGTGGGTAATGCCACTGTTCACTGCCACGCAGGACAGAGGTTCGTACACAAAGAAGGAAATGCATCACATTCACCAGCAGCATATATGGGTCAGTGGATCACATACATTGGAGTCATATTCTAGTTGAAGACTAATCAGTGTGGGCTAGCAAATTTGGGATAAACAGCAAGAATGTCCTCAAGCACACCTGATTCAATGAAGTAATTACATAGTTCAAGATACAGTAAGTCAGGTGGCCTGAAGTCTTTGACAGTGTCACATTCAAGCTAAAGATGATTAAAGAGTTTAGGTGTGAAACAACAAGATAAATAAAAGTTTCATTTCTGCCACGACAAAAATCCACCAAAACTAACCTAGCCTAGACGAACCTGGTTAACCTAATCTAACTTCATTGAAATGTACTGTAGGTAGGTAGAAGGCAGTTATTTAAGCTCCAGATTACATTAATAACTCACAGTAAAGATAACAAAAGAACTAATAACCTTAAAACTAAATCATTGGAACCTTGATAGAGCCAGAATGTCAGAGAATTTTAACATATAACAACAACGACAAGAAACAGTAGACAGACATTCAGTAAAATCGTCCTGTAAGTTCACTGATACACTCAAATTCTTATAAATGATCTACTGTACATGAGTAAAGAAAGAGGTGTAGTTATCAAGTGTCCGATCTAAGGGGATGCTGGTTCGCTCCCGGGCACCGCTAGTTCTCCCAGGTGTGAATGGGAACCTGACTTTACGGTTCTACCCAAGGTCTCGTAGTTTTTCCCGAACTTCTCGTATAGTCTATGGAGCCCATTTTCACTTGAGTACCAGAGTTAATGTCACAAACTTGCACACACATATCATGAATTAACGTTATCTCCCGGCAAGAGCGAGTAATCAGTCAGTCAGTCAGTGTGTGTCTTTTCGCAATTTGTTGCCAATCAGAGTTCTCTGTTTGTCATCAGAACTTTCAAAATCAACTCCACCAAAATTTTATTAAGCGGAATCTCACGAATCTTGGGTCAGGTGATATGTATGAGTGAGTGACGTGCTGGTGCTACGAAGGTCCTCTCCTGTTGTTCCTTTTTTTTTGAGGGGGGGGGGGGGAGGGGGGGCCGCCAGATTTTTTACCCTTTGTTGGCTATGTGAATGTCTCTATTTACATAAAGATATTACACGAGGTTTAAGAAAACCAAAGTCTTCGTTTGAAATAAAACAATAAAGCATTAAATATTTTCCCACCACCTTCATAACAGTTTCACGAGCAGGTCTTCGTCAGGCTGTGTTAAAGAGCTTCGCCTAGCGACGCCTTCAGGCCATTTATTTCCCTCTTAGAGTTTGGACAAGTTTGGTCGTCCCGTCGAGTGTGAGTTATTGCCGTCAGTTGTGTCCTCAGCCTCGGGCTCTCTCCCTAGCCCCAGGCCCCCACCCGCCTAGCCCCGGGCCCCCACCCCCCTAGCCCCAGGCCCCCTCCTCACAGAGAGAGGGATTGCAGTAGGTGGCCCGCGTAATACCAACGTCGTGCCAAAAGGGGGTTTATATGATGCCCGAATCCTGCTGGCCTCCTCCAATAGATTGTCTACTGGATGTTTAAGGGTGTGGTGTAGTGATGTGTAGGAGTGGGGGGGTGTGTGTTGGGGGTGTAGGAGTGGTGGGAGTGTGGTGTAGTGATGTGTAGGAGTGGGGGGGGTGTGTGTTGGGGGTGTAGGAGTGGCGGGAGTGTGGTGTAGTGATGTGTAGGAGTGGGGGGGTGTGTGTTGGGGGGTGTAGGAGTGGTGGGAGTGTGTGTTGGGGGTGTAGGAGTGGTGGTAGTGTGTGTTGGGGTGCAGGAGTGGTGGGAGTGTGTGTTGGGGGTGTAGGAGTGGTGGGAGTGTGGTGTAGTGATGTGTAGGAGTGGGGGGGGGTGTGTGTTGGGGGTGTAGGAGTGGGGGGAGTGTGTGTTGCGGGTGTAGGAGTGGTTTGTAGTGTGTGTTGGGGGTGTAGGAGTGGGGGGGAGTGTGTGTTGGGGGTGTAGGACTGGGGGGAATGTGTGTTAGGGGTGTAGGAGTGGTGGGAGTGTGTGTTGGGGTGTAGGAGTGGTGGGAGTGTGTTTTGGGGGTGTAGGAGTGGTGGGAGTGTGTGTTGGGGGTGTAGGACTGGGGGGAGTGTGTGTTAGGGGTGTAGGAGTGGTGGGAGTGTGCGTTGGGGGTGTAGGACTGGGGGGAGTGTGTGTTTGGGGTGTAGGAGTGGTGGGAGTGTGTGTTGGGGGTGTAGGACTGGGGGGAGTGTGTGTTGGCGGTGTAGGAGTGGTGGGAGTGTGTGTTGAGGGTGTAGGAGTGGTGGGAGTGTGTGTTGGGGGTGTAGGAGTGGTGGGAGTGTGTGTTGGGGGTGTAGGAGTGGTGGGAGTGTGTGTTGAGGGTGTAGGAGTGGTGGGAGTGTGTGTTGAGGGTGTAGGAGTGGTGGGAGTGTGTGTTGGGGGTGTAGGAGTGGGGGGGAGTGTGTGTTGGGGTGTAGGAGTGGGGGGGAGTGTGTGTTGGTGTAGGAGTGGTGGGAGTGTGTGTTGAGGGTGTAGGAGTGGTGGGAGTGTGTGTTGGGGGTGTAGGAGTGGGGGGGAGTGTGTGTTGCAGGTGTAGGAGTGGTGGGAGTGTGTGTTGGGGGTGTAGGAGTGGTGGGAGTGTGTGTTGGGGGTGTAGGAGTGGTGGGAGTGTGTGTTGGGGGTGTAGGACTGGGGGAAGGGTGTGTTGGGGGTATAGGAGTGGTGGGAGTGTGTGTTGGGGGTGTAGGAGTGGTGGGAGTGTGTTGGGGGTGTAGGAGTGGTGGGAGTGTGTGTTGGGGTGTAGGACTGGGGGAAGGGTGTGTTGGGGGTGTAGGAGTGGTGGGAGTGTGTGTTGGGGGTGTAGGAGTGGTGGGAGTGTGTGTTGAGGGTGTAGGAGTGGTGGGAGTGTGTGTTGGGGGTGTAAGAGTGGTGTTGTGTGTGGGGAGGTGATGTGTAGATATGGAGGGGTTTGGGGGAGGTGTGAGGAGGGTGTATGGGGACGAAGACCAGGAAGCAGCAGTAAAAGCTTAGGACGGACGTGTTGTTGAGGGTGAAGTAACTTGTGTGGAGTGTCGAGAGAGAGAGAGAGAGAGAGAGAGAGAGAGAGAGAGAGAGATGCGTCCAGCTGGCGCATGTTTACCAAAGGTCCCGTCTACAGGGGCTCATCACTGTCTGGGTCGCTCAGGAGGGAAAGAGAATTTTATCCCTTGTGTTGTTCGGTAATTTCCTTTATTTTAGCTCCTGTTTTTCAGTGATTTAATTATCTTATGCCATTCCAATTATTTTATTACGTAGTTGTTTGGTTTTGTTTACTTCTATTGCTTTCATTAGTGTTGTAGTAGTAAAAATAATGTCTTCCTAGGGTTAATGAGCGTGTGATCCGTTGTGACTTACATATTGTTAGAAGTTATCAAATTATATCCATCATCGGCTGGTTACTCATCACCACACAATCATCATCGGCTGGCCACTCTTCACCACACAATCATCATCGACTGGTCACTCATCACTACACACACATTCCATGCTGGTCACTCATCATTACACACACATTCCCTGATGGTCACTCATCACTACACACACATTACCTGCTGGTCACTCATCACTACACACACATTCCCTGCTGGTCACTCATCACTACACTCGTGTGTGTGTGTGTGTGGGGGGGGGGGGGTGTAAGTGTTGGGGTTGTGTATGTGTATATGTGGCTGTGTGTTTGTATGTGGCTGTGTGTTTGTATGTGGCTGTGTGTTTGTATGTGGCTGTGTGTTTGTATGTGGCTGTGTGTTTGTATGTGGCTGTGTGTTTGTGGCTGTGTGTTTGTATGTGGCTGTGTGTTTGTATGTGGCTGTGTGTTTGTATGTGGCTGTGTGTTTGTATGTGGCTGTGTGTTTGTATGTGGCTGTGTGTTTGTATGTGGCTGTGTTTGTATGTGGTTGTGTGTGGCTGTGTGTTTGTGTTTGAAGTGAGGCCAAAAGTGTGTCGGGAAAAGCCCCCCCCCCCCCCCCCGGATAAAAAAACCCTTGGAAGATTGTTTTCATGGTATTACTCAACCCAATATAAGCTTTTCTGGCCTGACTGATGGATATATTACGTGCCCGAGGGATATATTCTCAACTGAGGCTTAACGCAGTTTTATTTTCTTTCGTCAAAATGAAGAGCACAAGAAATATAATGTGATCAATCATAATAGTAATAATAATAATAATAATAATAATAATAATAATAATAATAAACTAACAATTTGTTTAGTTACTTTAAATAAAAATACTGTATATTATTAAACAAAGTAAAGAAGAAAGAGGACGAGGTAATAATGCTGCTATGCTTGCCGTCCTCTCCTTGTTCCTCCTGGGAGAAGTACCATCCTCGGAACAGCCAGACGGGAGGAGATGTGTAAGGTTTCTCTATAAAATTTTAAATAAAGGGGAAAATGCCTCACGTCTGGTGTGTCAGATGTCAGCTGGTGAAGGTTAGCGACCCGACCCTCCACCTGAGGCGAGCTGACTCTTGTGTGTCTTCCCCGCCTCCCGCTTTAATAGATAACGATTTGATATGGTTTCTCGGTGTTTGTGTTTCTCTTTCTGTGTGTCAATCGGTGTAAGTCCTCTGTAACTCTTGTTGAGGTTGGGTATGTTTGACATTGGTTGAGTTACGTAAGGATGGGTAAGGTTAAGTAGGGTTAAGTTTGGGTCAGACGTGATCAGGTTTGTTTGGCTACCTGGATCCCGTTTTTGTTCATTCTGTTACCTGGTCTACACCTGCCCGTGCCAGCAAGGTTTAGCGTGCCATGCTGAATTATTATTATTTTGTACCAGAACAAAAATCGCTTTCACCCTCTTGGCCATTACAATAAATAATAGGAAGAAATACTCCAATTAAATTTGTACTATGGAATTGAACAAGTTAGAGAATAAAATTATCAATAAAGCAATGTCACGAGAAGAGTCTTTTAACCCCTTGAGGATGATGATTTAGGCTCTAACGCTCTCAGACTCCATTGTTGACGCTATAATCTTATTACGGCGTAACAAGGTTAGTAATTACACTTGTCCATCATCAATTAAAGAAACTGTGAGGTAGAAAACTTGATTAAATTAAGCCATCCTCTTCAAAGGCTGACAACTAGAATTACCTCGAACAAGGGATGGCTGTCTATAGGAACAAAGGATTATCACCTCAAACCTAAAATAAGTTTAAGAAAAATATAGAATTTGAATAAAACTATTAACGATGAAATAAAAGAAATTCCCAGATATTAAATTGATAAAAGAGATTTAACAAAGATACAGCAAAAAAAAAAAGTCTTGAAGTGTATAGATAAATCCATAATGATGGTATATGATAATGATCCATAAATAGAATGTTAAATATTTAGTCCACAATTGTAGTGTATGATATATAATCGCCCATTATAATGTTTAGCATGTATTCTTCAGTTAAAGTATACCTAATCCATGTTTTATAATATTTGCTATGTAATCCACAGTAGAAATATATGATACTTATTTCAAGCTTAAGATACTTAATATGTAGTAAACATTTGAAACATAATTTAGAATGTTTAATGTATAATAGATCCACAAGTGAAATATATTAAATGCAGCATCGAACAAAGAAAAACGTTAATAATGGTATCGACGACTGAAGCTTAAAACGAGGGAATTTCTGACAGATCCACCATCCTTTCCTCCACCAAATATGATCTCACTCTGCCTGTTGCATACATTTGGTTATATTTAGCTCCAGGAACGTTTACGGCTATCGGCACACAAGACCTGACGGCGAGATGGGATCACTGGACATATTTTCCAGCTCGGTAGCTTGTCTGGACGTGCTGGGGTCAAAAGTCACGCACGTAAAAGGTCAGGAATCTCGAGAGGGGTCACCGAGGCGGAGTGAGGACCAGGTTCTCTTCCTTCCCTTCCCCAGAGAATATTGCCTTGATAGAGTCGCAGGCCTGTGTGTGTGATGAGGGGGAGGGGTGTGGGTGTTTGTGTGGGGGGGGGTTGTGTGTATTGGGGGTTTTATGTGGAGGGGGTACTAGGTTGTGTGGTGTTGTGGTTGCTGGGGTTATGTGTTTAGTGTGTGTGTGTGTGTGTGTGTGTGTGTGTGTTTTAAGGCATGTTCAAAGGGTGCGGCACTAGCCTCCTGTCCCAAAGGTCACTGTTTCGCCACACTACCCAAAGCATACTATTCAGTGTACTGTATCCACACAGCCCTTAACAGACCGCCAGGCTTATGGGACCAAGTTTCATTGCCTATACCTCCTTTAATTCCACACGATAAATAAAGCAGTGACCTCAGATTCCATGCTTAATAATTTGTGTATATTTCCTCGCTCTGCGTGAAAACCATTAAGGTCAGGATACACATTAATCTACAACATCCACTAGTTTGTTTTTTATTCATGTTATATTCAGTTACTCGTGAAACTAAAGAACACAAACTCCACCAACACGGTACAACACATACACAGTTCTAAAGCTACACACTCATTGTTCCAACACACCATTAACACATCAAACCCACCACTTCACCAACACCCACTAACACTACACCTCTCCAATACTCAGCACCACTACACTGCATCAACACCCACCACCACTACACCTCATCAACACCCACCACCACTCCTACTCCCCTGGCTACCACTCGCAGCTCAGGTGGTGTCTGCAAGGGGCCAGTGAGAAATGTGTTAATTTTGCGCGGAGTGAGGGAGGGGCTGCTGGCCGAAGGAGAGTGTGTCTTGGTGTCAGGTGTTGGCCAAGAAAGCTGGAACATCTCTTTGTCTTCAGACGCTGGGTTGAGGCTGCTCAGGTGTTGTTCTATTGGAATCCAGTCATGTTTATTTGTCACCCTTGCCCCGAAAAATACGGTAAATTACGAGAAAATCTACACAATTCTTGATTTTTTTTTTTACTCGTTTGGATGTATATCGAATGTAGTTTATATTTCCGTGCGTTGAAATTCGTTACTATGAAAATATGAAACAATTCGGGTTTTCGAATTATTGAACTTTTAAAATATAAATATCAACAGGTCTCACCCAGGGTATTATTCCGTATCACACACACACACACACACACACACACACACACCAATAGATCTGTCCTTATAAATCAAAACACAGGGCAAATGTCGTACTGATGGTGAAAATGTATCCTGTGAGATATGAAGAAGATATGTACTACAAGATTAGGTTAGATTTCATTGGGTTTGGTTAGGTTAGGTTAGGTTAAATTAGATTAGGTTGGGTACGGGTGAATATGTAAGCTTCTTCTGTTCTTAAATAAACATATCTTAAGTGATTTCTAAAAGTTGTTATCTGGAATAAAAACTAAAACTTAAGAGTGAACATAACTAATATTTACAGTTTATTTCATTTTCCATTTACCTTCTTCATGTCTCCTCTATTTCTTGTTTCTTCCTATACCCCTCTTCCTTCTTTCTTCACTTCCTCTTCCTGCTTTCTTCAATTCCTCCTCCTGCTTCTTCACTTCCTCTTCCTGTTTCTTCACTTCCTCTTCCTAGTTCTTCACTTCCTCTTCCTGCTTCTTCACTTCCTCTTCCTGCTTCCTTCTTCTTGTTTCCCTCTTCTGATTTTATCTTCTTCTCTGCTTACTAAATCGTTTTTCTTCCTCTTATTTGCTTCGTAGTCATCTCAGTGTTAATTGTTTTGTTTTTTTATGTTTCCCTCCATGTTTATTCTCTTCCTGTAAGTGTCTCTTTGTTACATTTTCCTCATTTCTCTATTCACCTTTTCTCTGTTTATTGCACTTTCTCCTCCTCTCCACTCTTTTGTTTTGTATTTTCTCTCTTTTGTTCTTTATCCTTTATCTTATTGGTCATTTCTCTTCTGTTTCCTTCTTCTCTCCTCTCACTCCATATCTTCTTTATCTTTATATTTCTTTCGGTTCAAAACTTTCTCCTTTTACGTCTTCCACCTTTTTACTTCCTTCTTCTTCTTCTCTCTCCTACATCATCTTCCTCTTGTTTGTCTTCTATTTCTCTATCATCATATTTTTTTGTGCCTTTCCTGTTTTTAATACACCTTGATATAGCAACTAATTGTTATGAAATATTACGAGATGTTTATTATGATATTTAACTACACAAGAATGATGATTGTATTGAAGAGGTGGTATTCAGTGTGTGTGTGTGTGTGTGTGTGTGTGTGTGTGTGTGTGTGTAAGATGCTATGTTATATTATTTTACCAAACTACTGCATGATGTCTTAAAATTTTGCCAAATTCTTGTGTGATATTTTGTCATTTATGTTTTAGATTCTTCACTCCTTTATAGGATCTACGTAATTATATAAAAGTAACTTATTTTTTCCTCTGTTCCAGGTATGGCTGACGAGTCTCTGTCCAGCTGTTGAGGTAAGGACAAAGTAACATGTTCTGTGGGTTTAGGACACAGTGACTACCTGCGTCTTGCACCACCCGTGTCCTGTCCTCTCCTTGCCTCTTATACCACCTGTGTTCTGTACCTTCATCCTGTACCACCTGTGTCCTGTACTAGCGTTGGTGCCGTCTTATAACACCATGGTAGGTTAATTTAAGTAATTGTTTGCATGTTTTGTAGACACCAACACTATTCAAGATGATTTGAAGTTCTTCACTGTTGGAGAATGTTCTCTCGAGTTCTACTTTGTTGGAGAATGGAAAGTTCTCCACATGGTCACTTAAGTTCTTCGTTGTTAGGGAATAGTTAAATTCTCCACATGTTCTCCCAAGCTTGGTACCACTCTAGTATTACGCTGGAAGTCACATCAGACGGTGTGTGTAATGCTTGTTGCGGATTACCTTAATGTGGTTGGTAAGATATACATTATATACTAAACTCAGAGGTCGAGTAGTCTCACTATAGCACAGGATCAGTGTGACTCAGAGAGATTAGTAAGGTCGAGAGATACAAACCAAACGTTCACTTAGACGCGGTCTGTTGAGTGGCACTGAACACACAATAGGGTATTCTAAGTAAATCTAAGCAACTCTGTCTGAACTGAGGAAAAAACTCCGTCATGTCTGAATTGGAAAAACCATCATATCCTAACTGGAAAAACAACTCCACCATGTCTTAACTGGGGGAAAATCCATGATGTCTTAGCTGGGAATAAACTCCATCATTTTTTAATTAGAAAAAAACTCCATGTTTTAACTGGGGAAAAAACTCTATCATGTCTGAACTGGGAAAGAACTTCATCATGTTTTAAGTCGGAAAAAAATCCACCATGTCTTAACTGGGGAAAAATTCCATCATCTCTGAACTACGAAAAAATACTATTCCCTGCCTGTGCCGCTGATGACAAATACGACTTTAGTTCATTTATCTTTGATGTTGTGGGCGTGAGTGTTAAGAAAGATTTAGGCTTCCCTGTCACAACAACCATTTATATCACAATGTTTTATTTTCTTCCATTTTTCACGTTTTTTTTTTCTCACTTGTTGTCTACCAGAGAGCAAGACATTAATATAACCTCACATGTATTGCCAGATCGCTGTTCTAGAAGTGAAAAAAAACTAAAAAGTTATAATATGAACACGAGGTCAGATTTTTTTTTTTTTTGCTGTAATTCACATCTATTAATGTCACTTGTTGAACTTTTCGAATGGAATATTTATTAATTCACTTCAAACATTAATTAGGTAATTTAGATCGTAAGTCTAGTTTATGTGTTGTTTTATAAGTATTTTTTTATTAGTGTTTGGCAATTTTGAATTTTTATTACACTGTGGTACACTAGACCCGACAACGGGGCGACAATCTATCACTTGTGTCCGTCACCACAACATCACATTTCATCATCAATCTTGTATTGCAACACCAGTCAGTTACCTCCCGTATCTCTCTCTCCATTCCTCCACCCTCTCTCCTGACTAACTCGCTCTCACTCCTTCCCTCTATCCCTCCATCCTCTCTCCTGACTAACTCGCTCTCAATCCTTCCCTCCATCCTCTCTCCTGATTAACTCTCCCTCAACTCTCGTTAGCCCTCCCTCTCCCCTCACCACCACCACCTTCCCCCTATCCCAATTCTCGCTCACTGCCTCTCCATCTATCCTTCGACCCCCCCCCCCCCGCCCCTCACAACCCCCCCCCTATACTATCCCCCAATCTGTCAGGGACATCAGGTGCTCCCTAGATATATCCCCGGACGATCTCTGGGGCTCTGGGAAGGATCACCCCCTGATCTCAGTTCCTGGGGGTTCGTCCATCAACTTCCGGGAGACGAAGACAGTGATGCCGGCCAGTGACGTCTGCTGGAGATGTTAGTGAAGGTTTCTCCCAGTAGCTCAGGTGTTAGTTAATAGCTCAGGTGTTGGCTTAAATCTCATGTATTAGCTAATAGCTCAGGTGTTGGCTTAAATCTCAGATGTGAGCTAATAGCTCAGGTGTTGGCTTAAATCTCAGGTGTTAATTAATAGCTCAGGTGTTGGTTTAAATCTCAGGTGTTAGTTAATAGCTTAGGTGTTGGCTTATATCTCAGGTGTTAGTTAAAATATTTTTCTGTTAACCGTTAGTTCTATCAGTTTGCCGTTATTTTGAGCTCTTTTACTGTTTCACTGTTATTTTTACCGTAGTGATTATATTATTATTCTAAGCTGCTACATCATCTGTTAGATTTTACCGTTACTTGTGGTTAATTTAATTTTGTCTGGTAAATTTATTTTTGTTTTTGGTTGATTTACTTTTGTTTCTGGTTGACTTACCTTCATGTGCGGTTAATTAACCAGCATTTGTCCTATTTTTTTTTCTTATGGGATATACAATTCATTATTTCTTACATGTAAATTTGGGATTTTTTTTATACATTATATAATTTATTGTGTGTGTTTGAAGATTTTGAGTGATAATCTGCTTCTCGCGTCATGATTAAGAGAGGACCTTTGGTAGACTCCACTGAGCTATCAGTGTTTTTCTCGTTTTTTTTTTTGCTGTTGATGTTGTTCGTCACTGTACGTTGGAAACCTCCTCCTTCTCTTCCCTCGTAGAACCCAGTTTATCGCCTATTTTATTAATTCCATCTTTAATGGTGTATAGTTCAATCAGTTTCATCCCCAAATTTGTTGGAGTCTTCTCCTGTTCCATTGACCCTTTATATGAGCGTAAACTCACTTATATTGAAAGGTGTGGACGTCTTTCTTGTGCAACTAAAGCTCCTTCCTTGGCTTATTATCTCCTCGTTATTTCCGTGTTTTTAGTATCAATTCTAAGTTGTGTCTCTTTTGATATCTTGTTTATATCCTTGTTGTTAGTTATCATTCCTAACTCGTGCATTCCGGACTCTCCAGTAATGTGTTGCCCCATGTAGCCTCCACAGACGTAAAACATTTCTCATCCGTGAATAACACAGTTCTCCAATAGCTGGGTCCACACAGAGAAGCTGGAGGGCAAACCACAGACCTTATATTGCCGGGAAATAGCAGTGTACAGTATGTTGTTTGGGTGAAAACAACGTTGTTGTATTACCTCCAACATCCTGTGATCGTCCTCAGGCGTTATAACACGTGCTCTGCCGCTGCCTGGCCTCGTTTCTACACTTGCCTCCGTTTCCTATCTTGCAGTCCACTTGAGGGTAGTTACCCTTTGAGAAGAACGATTTCTCTCGCTGACACACCCCTATAGTCTCCGGCAACACACACACACACAGACAGATCAAGTCAAGCACGACTCCTTGGTTAGGGAACACCTCTACATCCACTGAACTAATTAAAATGATTCCATCCATGTTATAACTCACAGCATCTTTTTTGTGTGTATTGTGGACATGAAATTTAATTTTAATTTACAGACTTTTTTTTTCATTAATAAAAGAATTTAAATTACAAGACAGTTTATAGAATCAAAAACTCTACTCTTTTATCACATTAAAGACAACACTACACAGGCCATCTTCCACACCCGCCACCACGCTGTTCATGGACATATAGGAGAAGAGAGATTATGTATTCAATTTTAACCAATTTACAAGAAAATTTTTGTTCACTCTTCCCTAAAACTGGTGGGACTCAGTCGATTATCGAGCGGGTATAAATCACGGGTATAGAGTTAGCCCCGTCCAAGGTGTTTACGAGGTGGCCATGGTGAAGCGTCGTCGACACAACTCTTAGTTAATGAGCATCTCTTCGTCACCAACCGAACACCTTCAGTCATACTCATTAACCTTGATCGAGTAGCTAATAGAAAATTACAGTGCGAGGATTATATAATTAAGATGATAATCCCATACAAAGGTAAATAATTCATGGCAGGTTATTACAGGGAGGTTAAAGGATCCCTCTGGAAGCCCCTTGTAAAACTGTACATTTTACGGTCCTGCTCAGGGGCCTCATCCCCATATGACCGCTGCCCTTCACCCCTTATAAGGTTGTTTATGGCTGACCGTCCTTAATTATTTATTCAAACTTTCATTTCCCGTCTACATTGTTTGTACTTGCCAATGAATTATCCTTAATGAGACTTACATCACCAAGACGTCGTTGTTTAGGGATTACGACGTAGTTAATTCTTCATTTTTTTGACGTGATACGCGTATATAAATGTCTGTGCTCATGTTTATAGAGAGCATTGTTTACTGTACGAAACTTAAGAATTACTCAACGGGACTCCGGAGTATCCTATAGTGAACCTCATGCGGGGCACAAGTCGTAAAAATTTGATTTGAATTGTTTTATGTCCTCTTCATGCCCCGGACCCCCAGTGAATGTAGTGTTCATCCTCCGTGCCCTCACCCACGTTTTCCATCTGTGTCTCGCTACCATAAAAAAAATTATCATTAGTTTATGAGTAAGGCGTTATAGGAGGTAGACAGAAGTGTTTCTTTATGTTGCTGTAGTGATTCATAATGAGACATAATCAAGTGGGCGTTACATGTCTAATGAAACTTTTAACTGAACGCCATATACACGAAATATAGTTACATATATAACCAAGTGAACAAGAGTTTAAGTAGTGGGAAACGTATGGCATTTAATAGTTAATATCACATATTGCATGGTTCAATACTTCAGGTTTCTTCTTTACCAAAGGAGACCGATAACTATTGGCATGAAGATTACGTCTCTTATGATTAAACAGATAAATTTAGTCTCATAAGAATCAGTAATATGTTTGAAAATACAACTCTAGTCAAAATCAAATGAGACAAAAATTGTCAGATGAGTCAGCCAAACAGACTGTGTTCTTCCTTGACTATAAGTGAATTACCCCCATTAACTTGTAGCGATTAACATGTAACAATTAGCGGAGAGTAGAGTGTTAACAGGTTGGCGTGGGTGTAGTGTTAACAGGCTGGCGTGGGTAGAGTGTTAACAGGCTGGTGTAGGTGTAGTATTAACAGGCTGGTGTGGGTGTAGTGTTAACAGGCTGGTGTGGGTGTAGTGTTAACAGGCTGGCGTGGGTGTAGTGTTAACAGGCTGGTGTGGGTGTAGTGTTAACAGGCTGGTGTGGGTGAAGCTTTAACAGGCTATATCTATATCCGTATTATTTATGTTTTATAACTTTTATAGAAAATTTAAAATTCTGGCTGGATAAACTATTTCAATTCCATATCGTTTGAGATGTGCAGTTGAGAGCAGGTATCTGGCTGTCTGTCTCAGTCTAGCCCCAGGTCTTGTGGAGTGATGGGAATATCAGGGGGAGATGGTTGTGTTCAATAATGTACTGACCTTCTTCCTGTGTCGGTAAATCCCTGAAGAGAACAGATTAGCAAATGGTGGCCAGTGAAAATGACAAACAGTGAACGGAAACGACGTATAGTGAACGGAAACAACTTACCGTAAACGGAAACGGACTTTCCGTAAACGGAAACAACTTTCCGTGAACGGAAACAACTTACCGTGAACGGAAATAGCATACAATGAACGGAAACAACTTATCATGAACAGAAACAACTTACGTCAACGGAAACAACTTACTGTGAACTGAAACGACATACAGTGAAAGGAAACAACTTACCGTAAACGGAAACACCTTACCATGAACGGAAGCGACTTACAGTAAACGGAAACGACTTACAGTTAATGGAAACGACTTACAGTGAACGGAAACGACATACAGTGAACGGAAACGAAATATAGTGAACGGAATCGACTTTTAGTGAGTGGAAACGACTTACAGAAAACGGAAATGACTTGTAGTGAACGGAAACGAAATACAGTGAACAGAATCGAGTTACAGTAAACGGAAACGACTTAGAGTAAACGGAAACGACTTATAGTGAACGGAATCGATTTCATAAGACCTGATTGATGTTTGTGAAGGGAGTTTAGTACGATTAGTAACTTACGAGGGTTGGTAGGTTAGGGCTGAAAGCTCTGTAATGAACGTAATTAATTGGTGGGCTGGCAGGGTGATGAATGAGGGTCCGTTTGTTACTGAATATATCAAAATAGAGGAGTAATAAGAAGGAAGCGCTATTAATACTGGGGTGAAATTCCCTTGAAGTAGAAATATAGAGACACGTTTGTACTCGTTACACAAAAGGATCTTTGATGTTTGTGAAGGGAGCAGATTTGCCTGTGACAGTTAGTGTGTTTTGATGAATATATCTTAAAGATAAGGTTTATTTTTAGTATCTGAGAAATGACACTGATGAGATGGCTGCAGCGATGTACACTATTTACTCACTGAATAAAAATTAATCTATTTTGTTTTAATATGTCATAATATCATATAACCCTTGATGATTATCCTGTATATAAAACGAAAAAAATAATTATTAATACTTAGGTAATATTCGTTAAGGTTAGGTTAAGTTAGTTTAAGTTTTCCATTAAACAGTTTATTAATACCTAATATGATGAAGTACCTGATCGCCGATGGCCAGTTAGAAGCTTAAAATAATACATAAAAATTATCGATATTAGGCAATTATCCCTATTTAGTTTAATGGCCGAGATTATATAGTCTACGATTAAGCATTTACAAATCATCAGTCGAAATATAAATTCAGGAATCGAACCCGAAACCTTAGGGTGTGAACAGGGAGCGCTACCACGGCACCACAAAGACAACAAAGCTACTTTTGGCTTTGTTTTATTTCACACAAAGGCTCTTACCTTGTCTTATTCTCAGTGTGAAATACAACAAAGCCTAGGGTAGCTTTTGTTGTCTTTGTGGTGCCGTGGTAGCGCGCCCTGTTCACACCCCAGGGTCTCGGTTCGATTCCTGAATTTATATTTATTTATGAATGAAAACATTAGGATTAATAAGATGTTTTATTTATATAATATTTTAAGGAAAATAAGACTTACTAGGAAAGACATTGATCACATAATGATAAAAGTTGGCTATGAATAAAAAAACAATAGTAATAATGATAATAATGATAATAATAATAATAATAATAATAATAAGTAAATAAACAATAGTCAAAGTTAACCCCAGACTGATCAAACAACTCGGTATCAGAGAACATCCCTCACCACTGTTAACAAACACACACATGTCATTTTCAAAGCGCCTAACTGGATGTGGTAATACTGTCTCATAATGATAAGAGGATATATGAGTATTAGGGTGTAAATATATATACTAGTATTAAATTTGTCCTCGTTACCCTCTTAGTGTTACCAGATAATTATATACTGTATCACAAAAGCTTTAAAGGAGTATGTTAAAATGGACAACATATTTATTGGTGCTTTTGTCATTAAATGCAAATTATTTCTATTATATGTAAGAACAAATCAATAGTGTTGTTGTTTACTCTGCAAATGAACTACATGTGTGAAGTAACAAGCGCAATTATTTATTTATTTATTTTTGTGGGAAGATTAACCATAAAAATCAATTAGTTTAACAATTGCATAAAAACGACTGCGTTTTTATTATTATTTCTACGAATCAAAATATTGCTAGAAAATAGTACATAGGCCTATTAGGTATTTTATCTCTTTAAATTCTGCTTTCTTTTGATTGTGTATCGCCAGTAAAAAAAAAACAAGAAAGTGTCACTAATGGTTATTAAAACAAAGAACAAAAATATCCCCCAATTACAAAAAACGTCCATCAGTCAGTTCAAGAAAAACAGGGAATTGGGCTGACTAAACGAGACGAAAAAACAACTATGGCATGAAAAAAGCATACAAGAGAGAGCCGTGTAACAGGTGGACGACCTTGTGTGAGAGAGAGAGAAAAATCGATGGCGTGAATGGTAAGAGCATGTGTTGAGGGCGGCTCGGGGAAATGTTGGAGGCTGTGTGGTGGAGAGAGAGATGGGGAGAGGGAGAGGGAGATAAAAAGAGAGATAGAGGGACGTGTTGTCTGTCCCTCCCTCCCTCCCTCCCTCCCTCATTCCTTCCCTCTTGTCCGTCCGTCCGTCCGCCTATCCGTCCGTCCCCAAATTACCAAAGAGGGTCCTCACTCTTACTGATATCGCCTGCTTTGTTTACCTCACAGTGCACACACACCAAAGACCTCAAGTTATTCCAGTCGAGTGTTGCTCAGTAGAGATGTGTGACTATTGAATTATTCATTGTGTTTCGTTCATTTGTTTTTCATTTAGTTTTACACAGAGTTTATTTGTTCTTGGTTTTCGTCTTTGTTTTGTAATATTCCTTTGGTGTTATAACTTGTCATTACTGTAACATCTTTAGTTCTTGTGCTTTTCCATTATTGTAAAACCTTGTAATTACTCTAACATATTGTCATTATGGTAGCAACTATGTCATTCCTGTAACCTATGGTCATTATTGTAACTCCTTGTCATTACTGTTGCTCCTTGTAATTACTGTAACATATTGTCATTTACTGTAAGACTTTGTAATTACTGCAACATATAGCCAATATTCTAACACCTTGTAATTACTCTAACATATTGTCATTTACTGTAACAATTTGTAATTAACCTGCTGTAACATATTGTCATTATTGTAACACCTTGTAATTACTGTAACATATTGTCATTATTGTAACACCTTGTAATTACTGTAACATATTGTCATTATTGTAACACCTTGTAATTACTGTAACTTATTTTCATTATTGTAACACCTTTGTTCCATGTACTTCCCCTAGGCGTCGAATCCTCGTTTTAATTCACCATAATAATAACAATAACAAAAGGTATCCAGGCTTGGGCTCTCATGACACAATGGTCCTCGTAACTCTTGACTAATAGCCTCATATATATTGATCCCTGGAGCGAAGTGATCCATTTAGACTCGGCTACATGATCACTAACACTGCCATTACATTAACTCAGACAAACAAGGTTATTAATAAATGCTGATTGGATGCTGGGGGTAAAGTGATGTAAGAAGTACCATTTATGAAGAGAAGAATCTTATCTCTTATTGTTAATTATGTCTCTTGTGTGTTTATCGGTTGTTGCTCTTGTTGCCTCCATTCACAGCATTGTCTTATGCTATAGTGGAGGTGTTGTGGTGATGAGTGTGCTACAGTAAATATGGTGAAGGTAATCTATGGTATGACTATGTTAATAATGATAATAACTGTTAGGTTCTGAATAATAAGTTCTATATACAGGAGAGAACACAAACACCTGTATAGTTTTGTAGGTTCGGGTTACTGAATAAGAGTATGTACACAGAGGGAAGCAGCACTCTCCCTTACCTAGGCTCCTTGTCAACTGCTATAGGCGACGTATGGCAAGTGATACATTAGCAGCTTCCATACGTCGCCAGGCACATTAATTAGGCATGTGGGATATGGTAATAACATTGCCACACGCTGCTAGCTACATAAATGGAGCACATACATAATATACATACATGATATATAATCCAGCATACATAATATACATACACCTCCCTCCCCCCTATACGCTCATAGCAAAGTCTTGAGCGGACCTTTTCTTTTGGATCCGTTCTGAGCGTCGAGGGACTTCATCACTGGGAAGGGTATGGGACTCAACACTGGTGGCGGGGCCAGCAGAAGGCATTGTTACGGGGCGGAGAAAACGGCGGTTCCTCCACCACACACGACCACTGGGTAACCGCACCTGGTAGTCCCGTGACCTGCCGAGACCCATAACTACGCCTACTTTGTCCCAACGTAGGGAGGTCGGGTCCTGAACACGGACTTGGGTGCCGACACTCAACCTGGGGAGAGAACGGGCGTGGTCATTGTAGCCGTCGGCGACGTCCTGAACACGTTCGGCGGCTCGGCGATCACAATCCTCTGTCTTGGCCTGCCACTCCTTGGAGAAGGATTGAGGGTGAGCAGGGACACAAGAACGAAGGGGGCGTCCATACAAAACCTGGGCAGGGGAGCGTCCGGTGTAGTTAGGTGTGTTGCGGAGTTCAAGAAGACCCCTGTCGAAGGCCTCGCAGTCAATGTTCCCAGAAGGGGCCACCTTAAGGATGAGGTGCTTCAGGGATTTGACAGCAGCCTCAGCGTGGCCGTTGGACTGCGGGTAATGGGTCGAGGAACACAGCAAAGTCCCGGCTTGTGAACTGAGGCCCTCCGTCGGTTCGCAGGCATACAGGAACGCCCACGTCACGGAAGTAGTGGCGGAACTTGCTGATGGTGGCGGCAGACGTCGTGTCATTACCGCACTTGATGACAACCGGCCAACCAGAGAGACGGTCGACGATAACGAGGAAGGACTTTCCTGACACACAGAAAAAGTCGGCCGACACAGACTCAAAGGGGCGGGTGGGGTTGTCGTCACTCATAAAGGATTCCTGCTGCTGGCTGGGTTGTAATACGCGGCGGGGCTTACACACCCGGACAGCATTGGAGATGTCGGGGTCGATGCCAGGCCGGAACACAGTCTGTCTTGCACGCCGTTTGGTGGCCTCGGCTCCACAGTGACTGTCGTGGAGGCGAGCCAAGGCGTGGAGACTTGAAGCAGCAGGGACAACTACCGAAGGAGAGGTGTCACTGGCCAGAGGTAGGGGCAGGGCGGCAGCAGGGTAGTTGCTGCTCCCTTCGTGCACCCTGTTGGCGTGTTTTACCTCGAGAATCGGTGTTGGGAAGTCCTGGGGGATGATGGCCAACTCTTGGCAATGTCTGTAGGACAGCAAAGGAGTCGGGACGCCATTATGCACATCAATCCAGGCTTGACACGACCTGTTGCCAAAGGTGACGTGTGCATAGAGTGAACCTAGGGCCGGGGTCATCTGTGAACCATCTGCCATAAAGCGGAGATCCTTGGGGGACGGTCCTAGATCACTTGGAGAGAGCCCCAAGCATTGCAAATGCTGGGGACCGATGACTGTAGCATCAGCGCCGGTGTCGGGCAACATCTGAAGACGGGATGACACATCGCTGTAGGTCACGATGACGCTGATGTACTGGGGGACTTTGATCCTGGGACGCGGGGGGGAGCACACATTCCTAATGTGGCTCGAGCGTTGTCAGGAGTCGTCGTGCCTCTGATTGGAAGACTGTGGGCGGCCCTCTCTGGTGGAAGGGTGCTGAAGCTTCCGCCGACGCGGTCCCTTGGGTATGTTGGAAAGGCAACACTTGTCATAGTGGCCCAGACGACCACACACATTGCACTGGACGCGTTTGGCTGGGCACCGTACTGTGAGTGACCAGTGGCCCTTACGGTCACAACTGTTGCAGGTAGACTGAGCAGCTGGACACACCTGTGTTCCGTGCTGCTTACCACAGTTGTTGCAAAATAAACCAGGCGTGGACGTGGTGGGCGAAGGCGTAGGAACGGACTTCTTGTCCTTCTTGTACCGGGACACAGCGCGTACAGCTGTAGGGGGAGCACGGATGGCAGAGGTGGCACACCTGGCAGCCTCATAGGAGCGACATATCGTCAACACATCCTTAAGAGAAGAGGAAGAGTCGAGGGAGGTGAGGCGTTGGACAAGTTCCTCGTCCTTAACACCCATCAGGATCACCTGCCTCAACTGGGTCTCCTCGCACTGCTGGTGGTGGCCTGGACATATATCTACCTCTTCCGAGGCTCTCTTAAGACGTACGTAAAAGGCGTCAAAAGACTCACCCTCCAACTGTCTGCAGCTAAACAATTCCCTCCTGCGCAGAGCTTCATTCTGCTGTCCTTTGATGTGCCGTTGTAGAACGTCCAGTACCTCCTCTACAGACAGCGAAGAGGTTGGGGGTACCTGCAACGTATGTTCCAAGACACGCTGAATTTCCAAGGACAGGCACATACGCAGCTGGATGAGTTGTTTAGGCTGTGACAAACTCTGGAGATCCACCATTGTAGAATAATCAGTCCACCGTCGCCGCCATTCACGAAAAGTCTGGAAATTCACATCAGGCTTCAAGATGGGCGGCGTTTGAGCTGCTGCTTTAGGTGGGGCTGGGGGGCGTGAAGGAAGCATGGATGAGGTATCTGAACCGGTCAGTACCGAGGCAGTGTTAGAGCCAGGGGCTTGGTTAACAGTGAGGCGAGATATCAAGGCTTCAAACCGTTCACTGTCTTCCAATCTCCGTTGGTTGTCTCGTTCTGCCTCTGCTTGCCTTCTGTGCTCATCCGCCAAACGTCTGTGGGCTTCATCCTCGCGTTTCTCATCTCTCATAAACTTCAGTAAAGCAATTATCTCTGGAGACAACGCTGAATATTGAGGTGAGGGACTGCGCGATGTGGGGGCTGGAGCGTCGTGGCCGGCCTGGTCATCCATCTCTGCGGGGCTATCACCCGCCTGACTCATCCAGACGCTGGGTCCACGGCTACGTAAGGCGTGAGACATAACTACTTCCTCTGTGTACTATGTCTTAAATCAGTGTTGACCGGTCAGCCCGTCGTATCAACAAGATTTCAGACAAAAAATTAATTAAATACACAGACAAGTAGATTATATATATAAAATATATATAAGGAAGCCGCGCGGTCAGCGAGTGTTAGTACATGTATGTGTGTGAGTGTGTGTGTCCCGGGCGGGCAAAGCGTCTCGCCCCAGCTGTGAGGGGGGGTGGAGGCGGCGCTGTGAGGGGGTGGAGGGAGAGGCGCGGCGACTCCCAGTCAGTCCAGTTACCCTCAGAACGCGGTCAGAGACGGGTGCACTGAACTCTACTCCTTACAAATGCCCAGAACGTGCCGTATACCTTGGGAATCCTTTAGAACAAGGTCACACATGAATGGCACGAACACACAATGCACTAAACACTTCACAGAAAATCACTGTCACTGACACTGCTCAAAGTTGCTGAGATTCTTCGAGGAGAGCTGACGCGCGGGAGTTGACCCAAGCGAGAGAGTCCATAGCCGGCTTTTCACAAACTTTGCACTATCACTCGTAATTATCCAGTAAGATCGGATCACTGCGCCATGTTAGGTTCTGAATAATAAGTTCTATATACAGGAGAGAACACAAACACCTGTATAGTTTTGTAGGTTCGGTTTACTGGATAAGAGTATGTACACAGAGGGAAGCAGCACTCTCCCTTACCTAGGCTCCTTGTCAACTGCTATAGGCGACGTATGGCAAGTGATACATTAGCAGCTTCCATACGTCGCCAGGCACATTAATTAGGCATGTGGGATATGGTAATAACATTGCCACACGCTGCTAGCTACATAAATGGAGCACATACATAATATACATACATGATATATAATCCAGCATACATAATATACATACAATAATAATAATACAGATTATGATCATCAGTAGTCGTAATAATAATAATAATAACAATAGTTACTAATGACAGTAATTATAAAGATTTTAGATGTAATTCTTTTATATCCATCATTAGGGTCAGTGCGGAATAAAGTTGTATAGTAAGCCTTTGGTACACAAGGAGGCAGTGTGGTCTCCAGCGCCTTTGCACTTACCAGCTCTAAAGTTAGGTATCCATTTGCGGCTAAGTGCCTTTAGGACAGGAAACATGGCCTTGTAATAGGAATTCAAATTGTAAGTCAATATTCGTGTGATACCTTTGTGTGTGTGTGTGTGTACAAGGAGTGGCGGGGAGGGTGGGTGGAGGCGCATCGCTAATTATCAAGTGACAGGTAGATGGGGCAGGTGCGTCTTGATGGCCTTACCTGGCATAATCTCCTCCTCTTGGTGACTAAATATCTCCCTGTCTCATGTTGCTCCGTTATATATCTCCCTCCCTCTTAGTGCCCTGTTATATTCCTCCCTCCCTCATAGTGCCCCGTTATATTCCTCCCTCCCTCTTAGTGCCCCGTTATATTCCTCCTTCCCTCTTAGTGCCCCGTTATATTCCTCCTCCCCTCTTAGTGCCCCGTTATATTCCTCCCTCCCTCATAGTGCCCCGTTATATTCCTCCCTCCCTCTTAGTGCCCCGTTATAGTCCTCCCTCCCTCTTAGTGCTCCGTTATATTCCTCCCTCCCTCTTAGTGTCCCGTTATAGTCCTCCCTCCCTCTTAGTGCCCCGTTATATTCCTCCTTCCCTCTTAGTGCCCCGTTATATTCCTCCCTCCCTCTTAGTGCCCCGTTATATTCCTCCCTCCCTCTTAGTGCCCCGTTATAGTCCTCCTTCCCTCTTAGTGCTCCGTTATATTCCTCCCTCCCTCTTAGTGCCCCGTTATACGTATTAGACTCTTCATACTTGTCAGAAACTTTGTCACAAATATCAGACTTCGTGAGAACATGATAAATGATCATGACATAAATTTGACTGTTCTGATGCGTGATGTAACGCAGTTGGTTTACATGTCAGTCTGTTAGTTTACTTCAGCCTGTTGGTTCATATGTCAGACTGTTGGTTTGCATATCAGCCCGTTGATTTATATGTCAGACTGTTGGGTTACGTATCAGACTGTTGGTTTATGTCAACCTGTTGGTTTATATGTCAAACTGTTGATTTGCGTGTGAGTGTCATTCCTTTGACAGTGGGTGTCGACTTAGTACAAAGCTCTTCGGCTAAAGCATGTGTCTTGTGAGTGTCAATGTTGGCACTTACTATGTGTCCTGTAACAGTGCTATTCTGTTTTGGCATTCTCCCATCCTGTTCCATGAGAGTGACGTCATTTCTTGTCACAGAAGTCACGGTGTTCTTTATCAGTGTTTTAGGTCAGTCAGTACTATATAAAAGTCTGTGTAATATATCAACATCCTGTTCACTCGCGCTATAATTCGACAACAGGGAAATATGCTACAATATCCATACTTCGTGTATAGATGTATAATGATCCAATATTCATATTTGGTGTATATACAGTATGCATATCATCACATAGGCAACCTTAGATTTGCATCCTGTGCAAGGCTAAGCGCAAAAACGTTTACAGCGCCCAACAGGGAAGCATGCGGAGTTCATGCTTGCCTTCTTGACTCATGTAATTTCGGACGTAAGTATCTGAAGGGCGATGGATTATATGGGCAAGTTACACATAGTGATAAGATGAGTGTGTGGAGGAAGGATTATCTATACAATGCATCTGTTTAGATCAAGGCGTGGCAGGTCCCCAATAAGTCAAGTATCAGGCCTGTCTGCAGGGAGAGGGATGTTTGGGTAGGAGGAGGGGGTGTTGGTGACGGCTGGGGACCTGTGCTTTGGTAGGATAGACAAGGTGGAGTAGAGAGGGGCATTGACTAAAGACAACCTCTGGAGCTGGTCTTGTTGTGGAGCTCGAAAGGTCATGGATCGAGGTCACAGCTTTGAGAGAAGGCATCGCCCGGCGTGAGTCAGTGCCTCCCTCGGGTCCCGTCTGGCTAGCACTTGTACTCACTCACTCAATGACTCACATTACTCATTCACACTCACTCACGCAATGACTTACTCATTCACTCAGACTCACTCATTCACTCACTCAATCACTCACTCAAAATCACTTCTTCACTCACTCATTGATATATTCTGATCAGCAGGAGGAGTCTCGCAGCTCTGGGATCAACTACTGTGAGCCAAAATGTTTAATCTGATCACGTTTGCTTACATGTGACGTGTGACGGTAAATTCTGGTCACACGACACAAGCCACGTGATACGACACACGACACGCGACACGGGTAGTGTTTAAAATGTAGTTGTAAATGTGTAGGTGAAGGAGAGTCTCACTGTACCTCTTCCTTCCCCCTTCCCTCCCCTTCCCCTTCTCTCTCCCCCCTCCCCCTCTCACTTCTCCTCGCGCCACCAACTGCCCCCGCCAGGAACTTGTCGGATTAGTAAGGATATAAAACCACAAAAACACGATGAGTCAGAGAGGCTACCTTATTTTTTACACTCTCCGGGTTGAGGTAAACTAGCCGAGATATTTGTATGGGTGGGCGGCCACACATCCTCTCAGAGCGTCTCAGGGGGCGTGGAGAGAGGTGAGGTAAGTATGGGTAAGTGTAGGTGAGTGGGAGGGTGAGTGGTTTGTGCCAGAAACACACACATACTTCAGGAGCTTCTTCAAATACTCTCGTCACTACAGTCTTGGGACTCAGAAGTAAAGTGGTTGGCAAGAACACCCCCATACATATTATAACCACACACACACACACACACACACACACACACACATACAGTCTCTCAGAAAAAACAAACATGGATGCAACAATTATATATATCACACTTTGTAGGTAAGTCAACTCTTATGCACAGAACTTCAATTGTAGTGAAAATACTCTGTAACATTGAACGCCACTTAGAAGATGGGTATTGGGTGCACAATAAACTAGCTACTGTCCGCGGAAAGAAATCAGATTCACCACACCACACACCACCACACCACACCAAACCAAACCAAACCACACCACACCACACCACACCACCAATACCATACCACACCACCAACACCATTACCTCAATACACCACCATACTACACTACACCACACCACCATCATTCCCCATACTAGGAGACGGCCACACGCCTCACTCCTCCACAGGGTGAGTTATGACGCGGGAGGAATAAAACAAATGTGCCATTTATTCATGTCCAGTGTTGTGATGTGCGGCTCTGCCCCGTCCACCTCCTGGCCCGCCCTCCACGCTGCCCCTCCACCTCTCAGCCCGCCCTCCAAGCTTCCCCTCCAACTCCTGCCCCCCCCCCCCCAACCTTTTCCTCCTCCTCCCGGTCCTCCTTCCAAGCTGCCCCTCAACCTCCCGGGCATTGGGGGTTAAGGGAGGTGGTTGAAGGGGATGGGGGATTTGAGGAGGGAGATTGAAAGGGGTTAGGGGCTTGGAAGAGGAGGGTTGACAGGGCTTGGGGGAAGGGGATTCATATAACGCCAGTTGATAAACAAAACTTACTCAGACACACATGATTTTTGTACCATAATTTCGTCCATTACCTGTAACTAAGGGGAGTTATCTAGTGAAGGTAGAGTCTTGGTACCATTTCAGTGTCAATTTTAGAAGTTTTATGTACTTAAGTTAATCAGTCAATAAGTTAGGTGAATTCCTAAATATTCAGTAGACAGGATCTTTCACCGTACAAAGGACTTGAGATTGAATGTCCTTAACTGTGTATATCCCTCACTTGTCCTGGGAGGTAAGAGGGACTTGTGATGAACTTTTTGCTTTCCAACTGGAGGTGACTTATGTTTTACAGTGATATAGCTCTCTCTCTCTCTCTCTCTCTCTCTCTCTCTCTCTCTCTCTCTCTCTCTCTCTCTCTCTCTCTCTCTCTCTCTCTCTCTCTCTCTCTCTCTCTCTCTCTCTCTCTCTCAAGCCTCCTTCTATGGCCGAGAGATCTTATCTAACCCTATTACATGAGTAGAAATACACAGCTCATCATAACTAATTGATACATCACATGAATCACTGCCAAGACTGATTGATGAGAGAGTTCCTTTGGTCGGATGATTGATCATGAAGCTTCACCCTCAGTCCCTCCCTCCCTCCCTCTCCATCCCTCTCTGCCTTCTCTCCCCGTATCTCGCCCACCCGTGGTCTTATTCCTTCCCTCTTAAGGCCAACATCACCTTCCCTGCTTCCTCGTGGCCCCAGACGCCCTACTCGTGGCTCCAGACGTCCTCCTTGTAGCTTCAAACGCCCTCTTTGTGGCCCCAGACGCCTTCCTTGTTGCCCAAACGTCCTCCTTGATGTCTCAGACGCCCTCCGTGTTGCTCCTTGTGGTCCCAGACACCTTCCTTGTGGCCCCAGAGCGCCGTCATTACTGCCTCGAAGCCCTCTTTGTGGCCCCAGACGCCTTCCTTGCTGCTCAAACGTCCTCCTTGATGTCTCAGACGCCCTCCGTGTTGCTCCTTGTGATCCCAGACACCTTCCTTGTGGCCCCAGACGCCCTCCTTGTGGCCCCAGACGCCCTCCTTGTGGCCCCAGACGCCCTCCTTGTGGCCCCAGACGCCCTCCTTGTGGCCCCAGACGCCTTCCTTGCTGCCCAAACGTCCTCCTTGATGTCTCAGACGCCCTCCGTGTGGCTCCTTGTGGCCCCAGACGTCCTCCTTGTGGTCCCAGACGTCCTCCTTGTGGTCCCAGACGTCCTCCTTGTGGCCCCAGACGTCCTCCTTGTGGTCCCAGACGTCCTCCTTGTGGCCCCAGACGTCCTCCTTGTGGTCCCAGACGCCCTCCTTGTGGCCCCAGACGTCCTCCTTGTTACCCCAAACCTCCTCTTGTCTTGCCTGCCTTCCTGTTTGTGGTCACAATTACCATTTCCGAACCTGTGCGACCAAAAGATGAAAACCGTTATCTCTCTCTCTCTCTCTCTCAGAATTTCCTCATCTACTTTTGGACTTGTATGAGGGTGTGGAAGGTAAAGCGGCCACTTTATCAGCATTTACACACCTCCACCGCGTCTTTACAGTTAATTCAACACTCAGGGGTCGAGAGATTAGACTCATATAGATCTTCGATTTATGTTTGATGGCCACTAAAAACCTAAACCACTTATTTTCGCTGCTGAAGGCTTTAATATGAGGCTTTCTGATTGGTGGAGATGTTTTGTTTGTTTGAGTGTAATTGGTGGAGTATTTTTCATTGGTTGAGATTGGCGGAGTTAATTTTCGTTGTTTGAGCGTGAGTGGTGGAGATATTTTCGCTGTTTGAGTGTGAGTGGTGGAGACATTTTCGTTGTTTGAGTGTGATTGGTGGAGATGAGGTTACTCTGGCTTTGTAATCGGTAGTTAATAATCTGATATCTGACGGTCCTCTATATATACAGTATGTGCGTGCGTCCGTCCGTCCGTCCGTCCTCAAAATAACTCCAGAATGAATTTGTGGATTAGCACCAAACTTGGAACATACTGTAGGTTTGATCGTTGTGTGACAAAATCAACTTTTAAATATTTGATCCAAGTTAACCAAGTGTTTCTATGGTTACGGTTTCCGAAATAATACCAGATCTGGTTTTTCCCAAGTTAAAGAAAACGACAACAAAAGTCAGTTTCTAGCGGTGACTACATTAATTCACAGTAATAGCGTCACTAGTTCCATATTTTTCCTGCCATGGTAATGATTTGCTGATAAGGTTTTAATCCGCTCGTGTATTGTTCAAGTTTTAGTTCGGTGATTGATTTGAAGATCATATATGCCAATAATCAAAGTTGACACACTAAATCAACAAGGAACCAGACTAACGAGGCACTTAGAGGCACTGAGGAGAGTGCCACTGATGCCAAACCAGTAGATCTTCCTCTTATTATTTATCTCAACTGTCCCCCCCCCCCACCAGATGTAAAAAAAAAGTGCCGTACGAACAATGAAAAAAGAGAGAGCATTATTTGCACCATCCTAGTCGTACACCTATCGTGGCATATCAGGTAAAAGTATCACACTGCGCTACTCTAACCCCGTAAGTCCCTTCATCTCATGTTATAACCCAACTGAGTATACAAGGCTTACTGATGTCATCAAACCTGTAAAACACAAAGACGATATAAAGTAAATTGTCATTCCTTATTCCTCAGACACAAGAAGTTTACCGATCTGTGAGTCATGGAGTACGATACCATGGTGATGCCACAGTCGCCCGGTTATGGTGCCATTGTCATTATGGTGTTTCTCCCTCCTCCTCCTCCCCCCTTACCGCCATGTCTTACCTACCAGCCAACAGTTGTCATTACGTAGGGAACATTATCGTTGGTGAGGTACTTACGTATTATCTTCACGGAAATTGTAGAGGTCCAGAGGGAGTGGGTCTTGTGTTACGTGGAGAAGGTAGTGTAGTGGTGTTATTGGCTACTGCTACTCTCTCTCTCTCTCTCTCTCTCTCTCTCTCTCTCTCTCCTCTGACAATAAATAAGTAGTTTTATGGCATCTTGGACTAGAAAGATAATTTAATAGGACAAAATACAAGGAGAATATAAAATGAAGAAAGAATTGGAGAGAGAAGAGTATATAAGAGAGAGAGATGAAGAAATGAATGAAAGGAAAAGAAGAGAGATGTACAGAGAAGAAGAGTAGATAAACGTATATAGAGGAAAGATAAACAAGATGAAACACAAATAACAATAGAAGTAAAACGAGGAATTCCAGGATAACCGAGTAAAGGAAGAACAAAAACAAAGAGAGATGTAAACAAAAACAGAAAAAAATATAAGAAAACAAAGGCAACCGGATAGACAGATAAACAAACAAACAGCGAAAAAGTACACAGGGACGTCACCAGGGAGGAAGGGAATGGGGGGGGGAGGGGAGGGAGGGGAAGGGGATAAGGCCTCACATCCACCCACTCTCAAGATGTTAGTGGTTGAAGGGGAGGAGAAGTAAGGGGTTAGGGGGAAGGGGGGTGGTAGTGAGGAGGGGGGTGAGGGGGAGGTGGATGTTGGAAGAGTTAGAGGGACAGGAGGGGGGGGGGGGGAGAGGAGGTGGTAGAGGAGAGAGGGAGAGAGACTGAATATTCATCAAGGGAGAATACTGTTTTTGTGTGTGTGTGTGTGTGTACTTTGGTTATTTTCAGTCTTGTATATAGTGAATTTTTTTCTCCATTTTTTTTCCCGAGCGGCGAGTTTATGGACTTGGGTGCGAGGGTGGCGAAGAGGGTGGAGGAGATGGTGGGGGAGACGCAGGGATGAAAGGAGGTAGAGGAGAGGAAAGAGAGAGAAGATGAGTCAGGGAAATAGAGAGAGAGAGAGAGAGAGAGAGGGAACAGCTCTAAAGCAACAGAGATAGAAAGCTAGAATGGATACGATAGCAAATAGAAAAGTGAAAAATAATATATACTAGAAAGACGAATAAACAGACAGAGAAACTAATACAAACACATATAACGAGACGCTTCCAACATGCACATTCATCTTAATATTTTTGTGAGAATTATTTTAATGAACTTACTAAGAGATTCCCGTCAGCAAAAAACAAAACAGCAACAACAACAACAACAACATAATTATACTTTTCCCTGATAATTTATACTAAAGTTAACTTGACTGTTTACATAAGCAAATTAAGTTCCTGAAAATTTAACTAGAATGAAAAAAACAAAATTGTGACATGAATTCAGAGATAAAATATTTCGCGTATACTCTAGTTTCCAGAATTTTACCGGGTATAATAAATTGATTTAAATTTGTTGTTTATATAATTAAAATTTCATGGACTACTTGTAACCTACTTTATTTATTTTTATAACTTAGTGTTTTGTTTTCGTATTGTTTTTGGCAGCGTTTAGTTTAGTTTAGTGGCGTGGTGTGACGTGGTTCATTGTCAACATTGTCTTAGTGCTACTAGCCAGTCACCACTCTCTTGTTTCGGCCTCTCCTCTCTACCTCGGTTTCTCCTCTCTCCCTCGGTTTCTCCTCTCTCCCTCTGTCTCTCCTCCCTTGGCCTCTCTTCTCTCACCACCTTCTCCATCCTTGGGCCTCTCTTCCCTCTCCCTCTCTTCTTTACTTACACCTACACCACTCTTTACTTCTTTCTCGCCAGTTTTCTCTTTTTAATCTCCACTTTACCAAATTTGTTAAAGTTTTTAAAGTCTTCCGTTTACGAAGTTGTTAAATTAACTTTTTTCCTTTAAGTCTTGCGCTTACGGAAGTTCTTACGTTATTTTTGTCAAACTTTACCTCCATCTTCCCTCCCAGGTGTGGCTGTACCTCCATCTTCCCTCCCAGGTGTGGCTGTACCTCCATCTTCCCTCCCAGGTGTGGCTGTACCTCCATCTTCCCTCCCAGGTGTGGCTGTACCTCCATCTTCCCTCCCAGGTGTGGCTGTACCTCCATCTTCCCTCCCAGGTGTGGCTGTACCTCCATCTTCCCTCCCAGGTGTGGCTGTACCTCCATCTTCCCTCCCAGGTGTGGCTGTACCTCCATCTTCCCTCCCAGGTGTGGCTGTACCCCCATCTTCCCTCCCAGGTGTGGCTGTACCCCCATCTTCCCTCCCAGGTGTGGCTGTACCCCCATCTTCCCTCCCAGGTGTGGCTGTACCTCCATCTTCCCTCCCAGGTGTGGCTGTACCTCCATCTTCCCTCCCAGGTGTGGCTGTACCTCCATCTTCCCTCCCAGGTGTGGCTGTACCTCCATCTTCCCTCCCAGGTGTGGCTGTACCTCCATCTTCCCTCCCAGGTGTGGCTGTACCTCCATCTTCCCTCCCAGGTGTGGCTGTACCTCCATCTTCCCTCCCAGGTGTGGCTGTACCTCCATCTTCCCTCCCAGGTGTGGCTGTACCTCCATCTTCCCTCCCAGGTGTGGCTGTACCTCCATCTTCCCTCCCAGGTGTGGCTGTACCTCCATCTTCCCTCCCAGGTGTGGCTGTACCTCCATCTTCCCTCCCAGGTGTGGCTGTACCCCCATCTTCCCTCCCAGGTGTGGCTGTACCTCCATCTTCCCTCCCAGGTGTGGCTGTACCCCCATCTTCCCTCCCAGGTGTGGCTGTACCACCATCTTCCCTCCCAGGTGTGGCTGTACCCCCATCTTCCCTCCCAGGTGTGGCTGTACCCCCATCTTCCCTCCCAGGTGTGGCTGTACCTCCATCTTCCCTCCCAGGTGTGGCTGTACCTCCATCTTCCCTCCCAGGTGTGGCTGTACCCCCATCTTCCCTCCCAGGTGTGGCTGTACCTCCATCTTCCCTCCCAGGTGTGGCTGTACCCCCATCTTCCCTCCCAGGTGTGGCTGTACCTCCATCTTCCCTCCCAGGTGTGGCTGTACCTCCATCTTCCCTCCCAGGTGTGGCTGTACCCCCATCTTCCCTCCCAGGTGTGGCTGTACCTCCATCCCAGGTGTGGCTGTACCCCCATCTTCCCTCCCAGGTGTGGCTGTACCTCCATCTTACCTCCCAGGTGTGGCTGTACCTCCATCTTCCCTCCCAGGTGTGGCTGTACCCCCATCTTCCCTCCCAGGTGTGGCTGTACCTCCATCCTCCCTCCCAGGTGTGGCTGTACCTCCATCCTCCCTCCCAGGTGTGGCTGTACCCCCATCTTCCCTCCCAGGTGTGGCTGTACCTCCATCTTCCTTCCCAGGTGTGGCTGTACCTCCATCTTCCCTCCCAGGTGTGGCTGTACCCCCATCTTCCCTCCCAGGTGTGGCTGTACCTCCATCTTCCCTCCCAGGTGTGGCTGTACCTCCATCTTCCCTCCCAGGTGTGGCTGTACCTCCATCTTCCCTCCCAGGTGTGGCTGTACCTCCATCTTCCCTCCCAGGTGTGGCTGTACCCCCATCTTCCCTCCCAGGTGTGGCTGTACCTCCATCCTCCCTCCCAGGTGTGGCTGTACCTCACTTTACATTCTGCACCCGTAATCCTTTTAGCCGGGCTGGTGGCGGTCGTGTACACCCCTTAAGGGATTATGTCTGAATCCTGAAGTTGCCGAAACATATTGGTTGACTTTACCCTAAGCCTGAAATAAGCCAATTTTGTATATCATATTTGTTATCTTCTTGTAATCTAACCACGAGTTACAAGTTGATTTATTCAGCTTCCAGAACTGTATAGATATCTATGTTATTTATTTATTTTACCTAGCCGAAGAAATTCAAAGGGCATTAAATTCCTCTGACTTGTTTGTCTATTATAACATTACGCTGAGTCCTTTTTACAGTATGTTATCTCAACAGACTCTGCGACTCGCTTCTACTCTAAGAATCACATTATACCTATAGATTCTAGAGTCAGAATCAAGATGACGTAACAAAAGATTTGCCTTCGAGTCAGTAAGTAATTGTACTGTGTGTATAGACCAGGGGACCTCGATATATACAGTACACTCCCACATTTGCTTCCATCAGACTTTACAAACACCCATGTCTACATCACTATTTTTCTGGCATGGACAGACTGTATGTATATTTTACCTACGTGAAGTCTTTTGTTGGGCCAGTTCGCCAGGGAGGCACGGATATCCCTCCTTTAATACGGATATTCTCAGATCGCTTTGTGTTTCAGCGAATAGTTCACGCAGTACCTTGGCATCGCTATCCTGAAGCCAACTGGTGTCCCCTGAAGCGCACTGGTAACCGCCTGAAACCTATTGGTGGGGCTGAGATGATACTACAGTAGTGGGGCTCACATGCAACAGGAACTCCCCATGAGTGACTGAAATGCGTCGGTAAAATTTCACTCCTCTTCTCCGTCCTTCTCAGCTTTCTTCTCTTTCTCCTCTTTCTTTTTCTCCTCCTACTCCTCCTGCATATCCTACTGTTTCATTTTCCTCCCCCCTTTTTCTCTTTCTCTTTGTTCTCTTCCTCCACCTGCATCTACTTCCCCCTCCTCATCCTCTTCCGTCTTATCTTACCGTATTCCTCCTTTTCCAACTCTTCTTCATCCACCTACTCTTCTTCCTCCTCCTCCTCCTACCCAGGATTTTTACTGCCAAAAAACACTGTTGCCAGAACGACGCCAGAACTGTGTACGTATTACCAGGTTAAAAGGGCAGTCCTTCATTAGTATCTCTCTTTCGAACGGGTGCGCTGTTTAATTAGTCCGAGGTATATACCCGTACATACTAGTATATTCCGTGGTATATATGCTCGTATTCCTCGGTGTTACATACTGGTATACCTGTGTAAGGAGACACCTGGCAACTTTAGCGTCTATGAATATATGAAAACGATGCGAGTTAATTTGGAAATGGTATGTGTATGTGTGTTGTTGGCTGCTGTTTGGGGTGGTTATGGTGAAAACGATATTGGTGAGGGTATTGGTAGTAGTAGTGATGGTGGTGGTGGTGGTGGTAGAAACAGTAGGAGACAGTGTATAGTGTGGTGGGATTATCGAGTTACCACAGGAGCCAGCCGGTTGAATGCCCTAGTGGTGGGGAAGTACTGCAGGCTCTCTCTTTGTTTACAGGAAGAAACTCGATGTGTATCAATTATGTAGCTGTTGCTGTTTTGTGGGTGTTTATAGTTTGTTCTTTGTCTTGATGAGAGAGAGAAAGAGTGTGTATGTGTTCAGCATTATTTAAAAAAAGACAAATATTCAGTATTTTTTAATGTATACATTTCTTTTAAAGCATAAAATTATACTTTACCTCCACGCTCTCACATTAGACATTATTATATAATACTTAAATTTCACCTTTGCTTATAAACTCAGGTTAACTTTTTATCTTAATATAATTAAAACTCACCTATGCTTTTATACTCAAACATTAAATTTAAAAACAGAGAATCTTATTATTGCTTTAAACACTATAAACATTACCCCCAGATAAACACATAAGTCACTTCTGCTCTTGAACACAAACATTGCTTTAAAAAATAAACATAACTTTTCTTTCAATCACTAAACATTATCCCCTAGTGCCTTCACGTCTCATTAAGCAGGTATAATGAAAGTCAGCATTATAGCCAGGTAAGCATCTCAATGAAGGTGGTCTCAGGTCGCCCACCTCACCTGTCTACTGTACAAAGAAACAAAGGATCTCAGGTAGGTCGCACACACACAGGTGAGGGCACTTGAGTCGACCTTGGTGTTTCCTGGTGCTGTGCTGGAGAGTATTTATATTTTGTATTTGTTTTTAATTGTTTTTTTTTGTGTGTGTTGTTCATATGTATGTGTTCTTGTTCCTGTGTGTGTATGAATACTTGAATACATGACTATACTTAGATCTTCATTGACAACAAGTTTACAGATCAGTGTAGCGGTCGACGTTAACCCACAAGACGACGTTATTCAACATAAGTCATAGGAGAGATGTTGTTCTACTCGCCAACGTCCATAACCTGATTGTCTTCACAAACTCTGAATTTTAATAAAGTATCATTTGAGGTGAAAATCGTGTGAACTTTTAAAACAGGATGTAATGAGTCAATTACACCTGATCTACCTGAGACAAACTCAACATTTTGTCTGCTTTAAGTAAACCCTACTTAACCTACCTTAACCAAACTTAACATAACCTCTCACAAGTTTACTTACACAAGACCCCGTCAAACATCACGTCTTTAGATCCTGCCAAACACCGTCACGTGACAAGACTCCGCCAAACATCACGTCTTTAGATCCGTCTAAACATCGTCACGTCACAAGACCCCGCCAAACATCATCACGTCACAAGACCCCGCCAAACATCATCACGTCACAAGTCCCCGCCAAACATCGTCACGTCACAAGACCCCGCCAAACATCGTCACGTCACAAGACCCCGCCAAACATCGTCACGTCACAAGACCCCGCCAAATGTCACATAATTCAACGCAAATAACTGTTGCAAAAGCTGTGGGACACGAGTCTTGCTATACAGCCGTTCTGGCGAAGATTAATGGCGTCTTTAAAAGTGTCATTAACACCTGGGTGTGCCAACTTCGCGCTCAGGTGTACCACTTTCTCGCCCGTGACGTCAGATTATAATATTTATCATGACACCCTGGCTATACTGCGTACTATTATAGGTGTTTTATGGAGGAAAGTACATGTTGTTGTTGATACTTTACGGCGGATATTATATATAAGAGATACTAATTTACCGCAGAAAATAGATATTAATGGGAAAACTTTACTGCAGAATTTGGATATCATAAATACTTTAAGACGGAAAGATGTTGTTGTTGTTATATTATGGCGGAAAGTAGAATATTACTGTAGATATCATTGTCCATATACAGTATAGCATCCTAAACTACCGAAATATTACAGTAGCCAAGATGTAGATAAATTCTGTACTACCGAAAATTTATGTTATGAAAGATAGTTTATGGATGAAACAAGATTGAGAAAATATTTAATAAACCTTTACCGTAAAAAATAGACAGTAAGATTGTGTTCACACGAGCCGAAATATACTACGCTGTTGATTGACGTAGAGTACTTGGGCATCATGATCACATAAATTAATATACATATGACAGGTGAATACTAACCTAATACTTGAGCAGCAGAGAGACAAAAGATGGGGGAGGAGAATGAAAGAGGTAAGAGAGAGTTAACGATAAAAGAACAATGGGGAATAGGAAGGAAGGAAACGATTATGTAAAAAGAACATAAATTGATAAAAAATAAAGAAAATTACAAAATTATTAATGACTCGCGACTCTAAGAGATATAATAAAAAGCAAAACAAAAATATGATAAAGAAATAGATGATGTTCTTACTAGCTGGAAGAAACTTACTTAAGGTCTCAGAACACGTAGCGGGTGGGGCCACGAAACATTAGCATGGCGACTTCCTTGTTGTTGATCTGTACTGTTGCTTCTGTTAAGGGTCGTCACTCCTGCTAGTATGTTGATGAGGGGGAGGAGGCGTGTGTGTTGGGAAGAAAGAGAGAGACTGATATTAGGGGAAGAGGGAGAGAGTGACTTACTTGAGGATGAGAAAGAGAAAGTACCTCAGAGGGAGAGGAAGAATTGTTTTGTTGGATTAATGAGAGAGAGAGAGAGAGAGAGAGAGAGAGAGAGAGAGAGATATGTTAGTGAAAGAATAAAGGGAGTAAAACTCTCAGGGTGTTTTTGTCTAATATTATAATTGATATGTGTATTGTTGTTGATTGTTACCGTCATTATTTATTGTTATTGTGATTTTTATTATTATTATTATTTATTTTTATTATTGTTGTAACAACGGCATGAGTAAGTATTTCTCGCCAAACTTGAGCCAATCGCAGGGACCTGTGAGGGTGAATGCCTTAGGCCTGAACCAATAAGAAAACCTGTGAGACGTGACGTCATGTGGGCGACACAGTTTGAAAAAGACGTCTGGTTTTGGAGAGAGATAAGTGTGGGTGCGTGTGGGTGTCATCTCAAATGGCGGGGTTTAATGTGAGTACCTTTTAGGTTTTATCCCTTTCACCAAATGTATTGTGATTCATGTGACACCTGGTTAGCTAGCTAGGAAGATAGGTTATTGTTTTGAAAGTGTAACTGTTCATTTTGAGTAACGTCATTAATAAACGAAGAACCGTTATGATTAGTTCTCAATTCCCTTGTGTATGGATTAGAGTATTGTCCTTTCTAAATGTCTTTAGTGGTATGCAGTAATGCAGTGAGAGCCATAAGAAATAACATAGTCCTCTTCCCCAGTTATCAGCCTTCCTCTACCTTTCCACCTCCTCAGTCTCCCCTTGGTGTGAGGGCCAACTGTAGGCCTCACTACTGACCACAACCTCCCCTCGTTCCCCCACCACATTCCTTAACACCCCTCAGCCTAAACCACAAACAAGTACCTCCCTCACTCCCTCCTTTCCTCAGTTCTTCCTCCACCTCCACATCTTACGAGTTTTACGAACAGAGAATAAACAGAAATAAAAATCAAGTAAAAGAAAAGTAAATAAGTAAAAGAAAGTAAAAAGAAATAGATAAAAATAAAAATAAATAAAAGGTAAGCATCTATACTACACCAATTAATCTGTGTAAATTTTGCCGGACCAGGTAATGAGTAAAATTATATCATTCTGGTCCCAGGCCACTGTGTGCACCTCACGTCTCACCAAGTAACTGGAGAGGCTTCGGATTCACGATCCTCGGGATTCACACCTCACAGAAAGAGTGAATTGACAACACTGAGTGTACAAGTCGGAAATGTCCCCAACTGTACCTGTTGGCTGTTTGCCTTATTTCATCACTTGGATCACTGTGAGGTGAGGCTGGACGTAAACAGCCCACAGACTTTACACAAGGAAGGAGGGAAACACAAAGTAATCATTCACCGTCTCCCCTGTGTGTGTGCGCGTGTGTTTGTGTGGTGTGGTGTGGAATTTGAATTTTCCCTCGGACAGCAGCTAGTTTATTGTGCACCCCCATACTCATTCTGTGAGCGGTAGCGCAAAAAGGATTACATAGTGTTTATCTGACCCCAGTGATTTTGATATTATGGCAATGAATGTGACAGAGTATTTCCAGTACATTGTTTGTTTAAGTCGGTACAATTTTGAATAGGTACTAGATGCCAAGTGTGGACACAGCCTTAGTATATCGGCTATCTTGTCATCAGAGATAAAGAGCTGTGCCATTGCATACACAGTGTGCCTGGATCTATCTATATAAGGTTCTATTTTTTCACAGTCTAAGACGTAGTGTTGGAGTGTGTGGCCTTATGTCTGGCCACACACTTTACCTTTAGTTTTGTTCACATCCGCCTGCGGGGTAACCTTAGTCTAGCGGTTACAACATCTTGTAATCTAGTGGGGTGGGGTTTGGTGTGGTGTGTAAATTGTGTTTTCGCTGTGGAAGGACTGAAATTATAATGTAATTTCAGTAAGTGTCATCAGTGATGCTTAATCCCCCGAAGGTACATTTTGAGGCATGTGTGTAAACTCCCTCAGGCACGACTCATTTCAGAACTCAGAACTCTGCACATTTCATACAGCAAATTTCCTTTATGTCTTAGCTCGTGTGTCTTCCAAGGGAATGTAAACGTTATTGACACCAGCCTAGCGTCTCCGTCGTCTAGTTTTGCCTTGAAGGGAGGAGTGTTTGTATACCCTGGCGGTGCTGTTGTTTGAGAGGAAAGTTTCAGATGACGTCAACATGTTGTACACCCGGCCAGGTAAAGGTGTGTTCCCAGGAGACCCGACTTGAGGTGTTTGTCGGAGCTTGAGGATCAAGCCATCTCCTTCCTCAGTATGTGTGTTTATTATGCTGTGAACGACCTCGCGCTCTGTAAAAATGACAGATTTATATACTTTTTCCTTGTGCCTGAGAACACATCCTCGCTTCTGTACATTCCAGGATTTGTGTAATCGCTTCAAATAGAATTCACGATCCTCCATGGGAATTCCAAGGTAGAAGAGTGAAAGCTTGATTTCATTCCAGCAAGTTATATTGCTACTCAAGGTGAAGGAACCGCGTTAGCAGTGTCCCAGAGAGACACACAACACTTGTTTACTGCGCCAACACAACGCTGAGGTGGTGATCCCTGCCTGGGGAAATTGAGGCGAGGGAAATCTCCACAAGGAATCTTAGAACCTGATACTGCCTCACCTTAAGTTATCTTTGATCCTATCTGAAGACTTTCTCTCTCCGACAAATGTATCTCTTGTTATATGAATAAATTAGTGAGTGTAAATATTTGATGCAGCATTTGTTCTCGGTAAATGCAAATGGTGTTCTCATTATCTCATTGTCTTGTAAAGCTTTAACCAAATGCATCTTAGTCTTAGACTTTTCGGCTGTGAATAATAAATCTTACAAAAGTTTCGGCCGGGACTGTTAAGAGTGACCCCTGAAGTCAACCTAACCTAAACTAAACCAGCAGACGTGAAGGTGTTCATTCTTTTTCTCAATTTAGACAATAAGTATTGGAAAATGGAAACCTTTACATCTGCTCAGAAATATTTAGGGTTGAAACGTCCTGTGGTACCGACTGAAGCGTCCACGAGTAGATACAAGTAATAAAAACGAATGAAATGTTGAGCAGTTACCACCCATCACCGCCTGAGGACAGAGTATTACACTACTGAAGGTGCACTATAAGTGTCCCCAGGGTCATTGATGGTTTAGCCATTGTGTGTCCCCTTTAAGTGTCTCCAGGAGTTGCTCAAGGCTCTCAGACCGTTGTATAGCTGTGCGAACTACCAGGCAGCCTGGAGTCAGTGTCGTAAAGCAATGATATAACGTCTTACTGTGCAATATATCTATAATTTGAGGCATTCTATCAACTAAATGTCTTGTAATTATAGACAACACAACACCCACCATTAAATATCACAATTACACTGGAAAAAACATCGTGTGTGTTCTATAATTATGTTGTTTTTACCTATGATGTATGTCATGTTGTTATAAGCGTAATCCACAATAAATACTTTGTCATTATAGTTTAAGTCTATCATGAACTCTGATGTGCCATTTAACTGTTAAATTAATTATTGCAAAAATAATAGAAAATTCTCGTTTAATTCTCGGTGCGATTTGACAACAATATTTTATAGATATAAATAAGGCGTGGTAAATGTTTTCATGACAAACATTTTAATGGAAGGTATTTTCATGGTAAAGGCTTCTATAAGAAATGTTTTCATGAAAAATATCAATAAATGTTTGTGGTAAATGTTCTTAAAACGGTAGATGTCGTCTTGGTCACTGTTTTCACGATCATTGGCTTCATAGCAGAATCTGACAGTGAAAATGTGGCTTTACAGTAAAATTTATGAGAATAAAGTCGAAAATATATTATAAATGTCCATAATCACAGGAGTGAAATGTCCAGTTACTGACAGGTTAGATTCGTAGTTAAAATGGCCGAATTGTCATGACCATTTCCTCCTCTCTCTCTCTCTCTCTCTCTCTCTCTCTCTCTCTCTCTCTCTCTCTCTCTCTCTCTCTCTCTCTCTCTCTCTCTCATCCTCTTCCCTCTCTTCCTCTTCCTCCCTCTCTTCCAATTCCTCCCTCTCTTCCTCTTCCTCCCTCTCTTTCTCCTCCTTTCTCTCTTCCTCCTCTTCTTCCCTCTTCTTCTGGTGGTCTTGAGGCGAAAGCATCTTGGGTTTTAATGGCATAAGTTGCTGGTGTCAAAGAGTTAACGAGGGAGGGACATTTATTCTCTCTCTCTCTCTCTCTCTCTCTCTCTCTCTCTCTCTCTCTCTCTCTCTCTCTCTCTCTCTCTCTCTCATTACATCACGGCAACACACAGTAATGTAAAAAAAAAAAATCTGAGCGGCCACTAAGAAATATGATTCATTTTAGTGCCGTTGTGTCGTTATCTCCTGTACTTTAAAGCGCGTACACTTCACACTAACTAGTTCCATTCGTCCCCTTATCTGACCAAAAAAAAAAGTCAACCCATACTGGTAAAGCTTCTCATTCCTTATTCCACAACAGAAAGAGTCTTAATGCAGGCAGTCCTTCAAAATGATTACGTACCACATGTTACCTGTCCTAGTAGTACGAGGCCCCTAATGGTGTGACTCAAGTTAGTGAATGAAAAGACCTGATGACTCATATTGCAGGAGGTCGGGGTCCTGCTGTCAGGCCGTGGACAGGGCACAGATATAAGGTTCCTTGGTGTGTGGTGGGTCCCGGGAAGGCTGGAGTGATGTGTAAGGTAATAATAATAATAATAATAATAATAAACTGTTTATTGAAAGAGCACGGCAGCCAGAAGGCTGAAAATATACAGTTACATAATTGGGAAATGGGTCATTTGAATGACAAATAATATACAAGTAACATATGTGATACAAATATGATATATAATAACTAGGTTGGGAGAAGGTTATACCACAGGGCATTTCAACATTGTGACAGTGTAAAAAGGTAAGATTGACTGGGAGCGAATACACTGGTTGGTTACGAGTTGTTGATAATTTTTACAATGGCTTGGGACTGGGCTATTCTTATAACGATCAGTACGTGCTCGTATGGGCTGGATGCGGTTGTGGTGTCGACAGTAATTCGCGGACGAGGGATCTCGGGTGGAAGTAGGAGCCTGTGTCGAGGATGGTGCAGAAGCTTCTCCCCAAATTTGCAGATGAGGTTGTGGTGATGGTCAGAGAGAGCCGAGAGAGCCAGTGTGTTGAGCACTTCTTGGTGTTTGTGTTCCTCCATGTGCTTGTGTCGAGTATGTGGGCGTATATCCATGTGTAAAGATATACGTATGTGTGGGGATCAAGTTCATTATGTGTTAACTTACACCTTGGTTCCAAAACATTTTTATTGAGTTTAAATGTAAAGTTAATGGCTGTGTTGAGAGACAAGGAGGCACGACTCTCACCTCGACAAAGGCTATCCACATATGGAGACAGAGGACGCTGAAGGAGGCAGTGACCTGGGAGTGTCCTTTAGTCCCATCATTTAAAGTTTTCCAAGCACAGAAATCAGATTACAGCCGAGACACAACACATTCTGAGGTGGGATCATCAAGAGCTGCTTCAATTTGCTAGATCTTGAAGTTACTGTACAAGCTGAAGTACTGCCATGAAGTTTTGGTCTCCTCCGAACAAAAAGGTTTACACAGGACGTCAAGAAAGCACAATTACATGACAGCCTCTAGGTGATTTAATCCTCGTGAACCAGAAGTCATTCAAGTAAAGTTAATTAAGCCACGAAGCAGTAGGACTCAGCGATAGATAATCACTGTCACAGAAAGTCATTAACGCATGAAATGAATTCCCAGAATAATTTGTCATTAGCTCCTTAATTAACGAGTTCGCAAGGTAAGGCTTGACACCAATGTTAAACAGGATTCAGTAAAGTCGAGCGAGATATTCGACCCCCTCAACTTACTTGGATTTCCGAGAATTGATTTGGAGGAAATTAAGTTGGAAGTTTTCAAAGCGGCAGGGCACGAGCTTTGAGATATAATGAAGAAATGTGTTTGAACGTCAGTCTGTAGCTTATCTTTACCTGTGTCTATAGGAACAAGAGTTAACTGTAGAAGAGGATGTGTCTGTGTGAGTGGGGTATGTCTGCTCCACGAGTGATTTTGTGTGTGTAAAATTCTCATATTTTATACTACGCGTGTTTAGATTAGTGTGTGTGTGTGTGTGTGTGTGTGTGTGTGTGTGTGTGTGTGTGTGTGTGTGTGCGCCTGTGTAACTCCTTGTATGTAGCTGTTGTTTGAATGTCTCTTTTATGAATATGTGTGTGTTTCTGTTCATTGTATATATGCATATATGTGCCTCTTAGTTTGTGTCCCATACATATATGTGTTCTTGTATATATATGCATATTTGTGTGCCGGTGTATACGCATATGCGTGTGCTTGTTTGTAAGCATATGTGTGTTCTTATATTCATTCATATGTTCGTGTTCTAATGTATGGTTCCCTGTATGTATGCATTCTTTTGTATGTTCTTATGTATGTTTCCCTGGATGTATGCATGCGTATGTGTGCGGGGGGTATCTATAAGGGGGGGTGACCGCTCGTCCCTCCCTGTTGACCTGAGATAAATCACACTTTCTGGTCACTGGTGTTGGTGGCTGAGGTTATCTGCCCCCACGACCCTCCTTACCTTATACATCCGGCGTCTCTTGACATTATGGCGGTGCCCACTTAGGACTGCCCCCTCCCCCCTACCTCCAATCCCTCCCTGCCACTATACCCACTCCCTCTTTCTCCTCCTCTTCATTCCTCCTATACCACTTTTTCCTGTTCTTCTTCTTCCCTTTCATTTTCTCTCCCCATTCCCCCATCATCCTCTCCATTCCTCTTCATATCTTTTTGTGTTTTAGGTCCTGTCTCTCTCTCTCTCTCTCTTCCTCTCATATACTCAGGATTCCTTTTAATTGTCTACTTCCTTGCTGCCTCTGTCTCTCTCGCTATAGTGAAAAAAAACCCAGACAGATGCTGATGAAGTCGACACATTATAAATTCTTGTGTCTGCGTGATAATGTTGGTCACACCGCACACAGATCATTATATATTCAACCTGTAACATCACTACATATATTAGCCGAGACAGTAGTTGTTTTCATTATCCTTCGGCTGTATTTCATCTGTCTTACATTTTTTTATCATCTCGTGTTTCTCATCTCTACCATCTACCCACAGTATCTGTTTTAAGTTTTTATCTCCCTCTCTACTCTCCTGGCTACTCTCATCCTCCTCATCAATCCTGATATCTAAGTTAATCTCCGTCACTCTCCCTCCTATCACACCGCCTATCCCACCACCACCATGTATCACACACACACACACACATTCGATAACACGACCAATACCTTACGTTGTTCAGGGTAGATGTCGTTGTCTTCAGAATAGACTGCTCAAGTTCTTCCTATATCATGTGAAGCCGGCAATAAAATCTTTTGGGCCAGTACATTATTTTCCCTATCGTACGTTACATTTTGATTCATGCATTGTATTTTTATCCACATCATCCTCGTGTGTATGAAGCCAACGATGGTCCAGACTCTCGCCTTTAAATACTTAAAATGTCAATAGTTTGAACATGAATCCTCGTACATAAATTAGTGCCATGTGGATTGTCCTTTTAACATGTACACTAATGAAACATATTTGTCATTTTTTTTATGTATTAATATATTCATACATTCATTAATTTATTAATTTTGTGGTGTTGAATTGGGTAAAATGATAGGTAGAGTTGTGGATAGTTTACAGTGTTCAGGGCTTCTCGTTTTACTATTCTCATAATCAGATGTGTTTCCGAGTATTTCCCATTATATTTATTAGTTGATATATTTAGGGTATTGATGAGACCTTTAGACTAAGCGCTTAAAGATATTAGTTATTGAAGTGGTGTAATGCATTTTAACATCAACAACATTATGGGGTTATAGATATACAAAAATTCATCTATCTTTTTTTTTTTTAGAATTTGAAATGTTTCTCCGTCACCAGTGAAGTAATTCCGTAATATTATCGCTTTGAGGTTGTGAGAGAAAAAAGTTTGAATAGTAATTGAGAAATCTCCCCATGAGGTTAAATTTACGGTTCACTTTATTAACGCAAAACTTTTCTCTCTTTCTCTTTTTCTCCCTTTGGGAAAACTCAAAGTTTTTCAATTTCTTCACTTTCTTTTTTCTCTTATCTTTTCTATTTTTTCTTCTATTTCTTTTGGGGCTTTAGTGAACTGATAACTTTACTCTCTCTCTCTCTCTCTCTCTCTCTCTCTCTCTCTCTCTCTCTCTCTCTCTCTCTCTCTCTCTCTCTCTCTCCACTAATGTTGGATATTTTTTCATTTATTTTTAGTGATAAAGTTTTTTCTCAATATCGTGTCTATTTATTTTTCTCTGAAATCTCTTGGGGTTATTCTTACCGTGTTGCGCCAAAGTCGTTTCTCGTTTGATGTCTTCTGTTACCGTGTTGCCCCGAAGTCGTTCCTCTTTCCAACATTCTTCCCGGCCTCCCACTCCCTCACAGCCGCCAGCCCCCTAACTCTGTATCACATCTCAGGTTGAAGAAATTGGCGACCAAATATTTTCTTACCTTCTTCAATGACTCTGTAAATCATTTCCTGTCTTGTTTGAAGATCCTCGTTAAATACTAATGATAGTGTGTGTGTGTGTGTGTGTGTGTGTGTGTGTGTGACAGAAACATATTTCGCGTATCTTGACAAGTATTGATGACCTTATTTGTTTGTGTGCGTGTGTCCTCTTGTGTGTATACGTGAAACAGTAGTTATCCATCTTCGTCCCCTGTACTTTGGGCGACTCGTGTCAGACTTAAAGTTTGTGATGATGAAGTTCTGAGTATTTACTGTGTGAGTGTCCAGTGCCTCACCTGGGGGGTCCCTCCTCATACCTCTGCGAGAAACCTGTTATTTTTTTCTCTCTCACACGTAGGAACACACACACACACACTCTCTCTCTCTCTCTCTCTCTCTCTCTCTCTCTCTCTCTCTCTCTCTCTCTCTCTCTCTCTCTCTCTCTCAAGCTTTTAAGAAGAAACACTAAGGGTGAAATATTTGATAAATGACAATACAAAAGTGATTCCATTTAAGTCTTAAAGTGAAAATTTACTAATTAGTTAACTGTTGTCTTGCTTCATCACCCTACGCTGAGAGAACACGATGGATATATTACCCGCATTATATTGTCTGTCTTCCCTTCGAGTTGAAGAACACTTAATATGCGACAATACTGGAGAAATTGAGCAACATATCGAGCACGACAAAAGACAACACTATCAATATCCCTGTTTTCATTTTGCTGCCGAAGGCGTCTCGGCCAATATGAAAGGCACCTTCGATAATGACCATCTTCCACGGCAGTCGTGCTTCCCCCTGCCGTTATTTCCTCATTCATAGCCAACAAGGATCTTCACGGGAAACATTCTGCTCATAAAAGGGGAAAATTGAGGCCAGGAACGCAGCTGCCGTGACCAAATACTCGTTAAGTGTAGTGAGCGCCCACTGTTGACATCAGCCCACAAGTGTTCTTACTCCCTCCTATTGACAAACCTCAGCAACCTGGTAATCTTACTACGCACTAACTTTTATTATACCGTAAGTGAAGCTTATAGACAGTGAAGACAAAAGGACATTCTTCATTATTGTCCAACACTTTTAGCTTTCGCAACATGTTGGCTTTGTCACGACCCTCGTAAATACGTGAGTGTACGGTGAAATCCTTATAACAACATTGAAATCAACTAGGCTATTGGCGTCAGGTTCATACCTTGTTAAATATGAGAAGTAAATGGTTTCAGTAAATGGATATTTATTATTTACCTGAAAATAACGTCAAAATTAATGGCTAACGATAACAGGTGATAAACTAACCCACGCAACTAACAATGACGACGACGTTAATCCAACACGTTAACCCTAGAGCAGTCTGTAACACAATCACCTGGAAGAACTGCCTCCAAAACACTTTGATGACCGGAGTAAACCAAGTGTTATTTGAAACCAGGATGAAGAAGAACCCTTGATATTCTCGTGACCTCCTTATGCAAGCAAACCTTCCACTGGCTGCTGGCAAAATATGAGCTTTTAAGTGCTGACTCAGACACACGAGAGACCTCCATCACCCCACACAGACTGACTCTTAATGTTTGGTAAATGTGAACATAAACGTCTTTGGGTAAAGTATCATTATGGGAGGAGATGCAGGTGTAGTGTTTGTTTATAGTCTATAATAGTTTATCGTTATAGAAGATGTTGGTTGATTATATCTCTGTATTCTATGGATCTTTATTCATACTCTAGATGCACTAACAATAGTTGGGGCTACACACACACACACACACACACTGTACCAAGTCTAGATCCTACCTGCCGATTGTTGGCCACCCTGGGCAAGTGTAATTTTTTTTTTTCATTTATTGGGCACCCCTTACATCCTTGTGTAAGGTGAAGCGCAGAAGCGTTTACAGTGCCCAACAGGGAAGCATGCTAAGTTCATGCTTGCCTTTATGTCTCATGAGTTAAGGGCGTAGAAGTCTGAAGAGTCAAGGGCGTAGAAGCCTGAAGAGTCGGTGGTTTATGTCATCAAGTTATTGGAAGCTCCAACAACTTGTCCCTGAATACGAATTCGCAACTTTCGACTTACAGCAGGCACCTACTTTACTGCAAGGTGAACAGGGACGAAGGGGACTAGGAAGAGTGTCCAAACAACTTCCGCCGGCCCGGGGATCGAACCCGTGACATCTTGCTTGCGAGGCAAGAACGGCACCGCTCTACCACCAGCTCCCCCGGCAAGTGTAATGTTTACCTGTAGTCGAATATTAACCGGGTTACCTGGGTTAGGTGAGGTAAGGTAAATACCTGCTGACCACCTTCCACACGTCTCTGGTACCTCTACTTCACCCTTTAATAGTAAAAGTTGTTATTATGATTCAACCTTTTTACATTGCCCTAATATCGTGATCTGTGATGCAGTGATATGACTTGTATTTGTTCTCTGTTATCCAGGATAGTTAGTTATTACTTTAAATCTTGGCTAAATATTATTATTATTATTATTATTATTATTATTATTATTATTATTATTATTATTATCTCGCCTACAGCAGGTGGGGACTCGGGGGCCCTTAATTACTGTGAATTAAAAATAGTTGTTCACTTGTCTAATTAGTTTGCGTTAATTGCCGACAAATTAATGGTCTAATCACAACAACATCAAAACAATTAGTAAACCTTTAGTGACGGCAAAGCAATTTCTGATTTTATTTACGGCAAAAATCAAATTAATTATATGTTTAATGTGTTCAATACCAGCCTTACACCTCCTGAAGTAAAGCCCTTTGACCCCGCGTATACAAGGTGTCTCGGAAAAATGTATACAGCCTGTATTCCGTGTTGATGTGTAGCAGTGTGTATACATTTTTCTGAGACATTAGTTTTGGACAAGTTGAATGTTTTGTTTTGTCTCTCAAGAGTTTTATCTGTGTTGAAGATGATTATTGTAATATTGTCCCTTCTTAAGTTTTAGTTGTTTATAAGTATGGTGTCTGTCTGTCTGTCTGTGCACATTAAAAACACCATAAATTAAACCAATTTTCAGCAGATCTCGATTAAGCTTGGTACATACCCCCCTGTACACATAGTAACTCACCCATTTAAATCTCGGTACGACGTGACAGTCAATACACCTCCTTATATTCCTGGTTAAGTTATTCTCTGTTTTGTTGCCTCCTTGTCTTCCTTTAGCGATGGAAGAGACGATGAGTTTTTACAGCCATGTTCTTTTGTTTTCAGCTGACCACAAATACGAGGTTCTTACAAATATTTCTTCAGCTGGTGTTAAATGCGGTTGGTGTTGCTGAGGCCTCGTACTGTACCTTACCTAACTGGTGTAGTAATGTCCCTGGTAACTCTCACTCTATCCTCTTGCTTATGGCGTCTGTACCTATATTTCTGCTGGTGGTGGTTGTACGTTGTGAGGAGAGAGAGAGAGAGAGCATGTACAGCCACAAATTCAGTAATATGTGGCTCCGAAGGAGGTGATATGTGGGCTGCAGCTGTCCCCTGTTGGCGTCCCTCCTCAAGGAGTTATAGCCCCTTCTTCAGCGTCCATGGCCGGAGCTGCACCCCCCCCCCCCCCCCCCAGGGAACGCGAGGGCCGTGTACGATACCACCAGAACTACCGCTATTGTGTGGTACTACATACACACGTACCACACAACCACCATATTTATCACATTGTCCTGTGTAGTACCTCTCCCTAACCACCATTCCTTATGTCTGGTTCTACCTGTAAACCCGTACCACCACTCACCATATCTCTCGGAAGGGAGTTAGATAGTGAAGAGGTCTTATATGGTACCCCCCCCCCCTCCCCTACCAACAACCATTGGCTGGTACTTGTAGCGGCTGATATCACAACCTTCCATATCTGTCGTAAAGAGTTACACGGCCCCAAATGTATGTCTTGTTGAGGAGAGTGACAGTCGCTGTAGATAACAAGTGTATCGTTCTTGGGTGTCATCTACAGTAAAGAACTTCCCCGCTTCACCTCACCCTCCCCTACTCTCCCTCTTCCCCTCACTCTCCCCCCTCCTCCTTCCCCTCACCCCTTTCCTTCTCCTCCCAACCCCTTCCCCCTTACCCCCTTCCCACCCTCGACACCAGCCCAGGTAACATTAGCATCTTCTGACCTTCTCGTGACACTGATGGTGTGGTAACACAGAAGTGGTTGACGATAGAGAGGATGATAGTCGTGTGGATGAGTGTTCAACGGGTGACACTGAGGGACCTAATGAGGTGTGTTAGGTTCATCCACTCATCAAGAAAGTTCTCACCTGAAGCGTACGAAGGTGTAGTTTAAAGAGTTTCAGTAGGATGGTCATCTGGGCGAGATGTTGGTCTGGTCGCTTCAGCCAGGGTACAACATTGGTAGTGAGAGAGTGGCTGGCAAGGTTGGTCGACGGGGTCTGGTGTATCACCTATATAGCACTTGTGGTCACGTGGTGGATCCTGTTCGTGTGTGTGTGTGTGTGTGTGTGTGTGTGTGTGTGTGTGTGTGTCCCGCCGAAACTAATGAGCCCATCTATAGCGATAGAGGTGGGTGGTTGGCCCCAGATGAAGCGTCGCTAATGGTAAGATAAATTTCCCTTTTTTTTTTTAACCTACATAGAGTAGAACCTTTACCTCTCCTATCTTACCTTCCTCTTATCTTTATCATGTTAACCTCTTCCTCTCCCCTCCCCTACTTCTGACTCACTCTCACTTCTCACTCCCTTCCTCACCACCCCCCTTCCTCCCCTCCCTCCCTCACCTGTTTAAATGTCGTGAAAAATCAAATAGCATTATGAGTAAAACTTCCTTAAACAAAAATGGTAAAGAAAAAAGCCACTAAAAGGAGACCACATTTGCAAGCAGAGTAAGTCGGCAAGTCTGAAGAACTCTTATTGAATCACTTTAAGTCGGGATATTTTAGCGAGTCCTCGAAGACGCAACAGATTCTGGAAAACAAAATAAGTACTCGCTTCTCTAGGACTGTCATCTCCCTGGTTCTGGTGTGGGTAAGGAAGCCATGTCTTGTTTATGGATTGGGAAGTAATGCCTTGATTATGGTAAGGGAAGAAATGTCTTATTTATGGTAAGGGAAGTAATGCCTTGTTTATGGTAAAGGAAAACATGTCTTGTTTATGGTAAGGGAAGTAATGCATTATTTATGGTAAGGGAAGAAATGTCTTGTTCATGGTAAAGCAAGTAATATCTTGTTTATGGTAAGGGAAATAATGCCTTATTTATGGTAAGGGAAGTAATGTCTTGTTTATGGTAAGGGAAGTAATGCCTTGATTATGGTAAAGCAAGTAATATCTTGTTTATGGTAAGGGAAATAATGCCTTATTTATGGTAAGGGAAGTAATGTCTTGTTTATGGTAAAGGAAGTAGTATCTTGTTTATTGCAAGGGGAGTAATGCCTTGTTTATCGAGACTGGTTTTTCTGGCATTGTTTGTTCAGAAGAAGACAATGAGACTATTTACCACCTCCAAGAACTAGACCAAGCAGAGTGCACTAAAATGGCGCCGTCAAAGTGAAGTATCCTGAGAGACTGTCCTTGAGAGACTGTCCTTGAGAGATTATCCTTGAGAGACTGTCCTTGAGAGATTATCCTTGAGAGATTGTCGTTGAAAGATTGTCCTTGAGAGACTGTCCTTGAGAGACTGTCCTTGAGAGATTATCCTTGAGAGACTGTCCTTGAGAGATTGTCCTTGAGAGACTGTCCTTGAGAGATGATCCTTGAGAGATTGTCGTTGAAAGATTGTCCTTGAGAGACTGTCCTTGAGAGACTGTCCTTGAGAGATTATCCTTGAGAGACTGTCCTTGAGAGATTGTCCTTGAGAGACTGTCCTTGAGAGATTATCCTTGAGAGATTGTCGTTGAGAGATTGTTCTTGAGAGACTGTCCTTGAGAGATTATCCTTGAGAGACTGTCCTTGAGAGATTGTCCTTGAGAGACTGTCCTTGAGAGATTATCCTTGAGAGACTGTCCTTGAGAGATTATCCTTGAGAGATTATCCTTGAGAGACTGTCCTTGAGAGACTGTCCTTGAGAGATTGTCCTTGAGAGATTGTCCTTGAGAGACTGTCCTTGAGAGACTGTCCTTGAGAGATTATCCTTGAGAGACTGTCCTTGAGAGACTATCCTTGAGAGATTATCCTTGATAGACTGTTCTTGAGAGGTTGTCCTTGAGAGACTGTCCTTGAGAGATTGTCCTTGAGAGATTATCCTTGAGAGATTGTCCTTGAGAGACTGTCCTTGAGAGATTATCCTTGAGAGATTATCCTTGAGAGATTGTCCTTCGCTGAAATAAAAACTCAATAGATAACAAAATTATTAAATAGCGCAGAGGAAAAGTAGGTCGAGGGCTGTGTACATGAATATATACAGAGATGTGTAAGTATCTGCAACAGTTAAGGATGGAGATTAAAACATGTGACACTCGTTGAGATAGTGTCGAGTGTGTCGTATGTATTCAGTAAATATGTGTCATACAGTAACTCCTCAGTAAATGTGTTGTTTATACTTAATGAATAAATAAATAAACAAATGAATGAACGATTGAATAAGTAAATGGAAAACACGTACAAAATAATGTACTAACACTTATTGATTATTCTACAAAACATAACACCGGAGCAAAATATTTCAGGAAGACGCATTAAAGAAATAACAAAGCTACACAAATGAGCAAACACAACAACAACAAAAAAAAACTCATCCCTATTGAATTCAGGTAATTTCTCCATACAAACAAAGACTTTTTTCTTCCCAGGACAAACGCCGTCATCATCACCTAAATCTACATAAAATTTCAATTACGGACGACGAGTTTAGCCTCGCCAGGTTCAACGCACACACCAGGGGTAAGGACCGGGTTCTTAGCGAGATTATTTTCCCTCTAACTTGAGATTTAAGAACTTTAATAGTCCGATTAAATTCAGACTGCAGCCAAAATGGTGTGGGAATTGCCCTGGGATTTTACTGTATGAAGGAGTGGTTATGTAGTTCATTGTGCTGGGGAAAAATTGAGTATACAGAGTTTTTAGTTTGATTATCTGCGATTCGCTCAGGTGTCTGTCTGTCTGTCCGTCCGTCTATCTGTCTGTCTTGAAGATAATCTCTGGGAACAATTACTATTTGGTGGAGGACGGTGAGAGGGCAAGAGCAGGCCAAACAGTGACTTTAATTGAACATGGAGGTGAGGTGAGGGTATCGGTCACCACCACCGAAATGCTGTGATCTGTCCCTTCTCAATTATCAGATTCGTTATTTGTTGTGTTATAATTGGAAGCTTCTGTTGTTTGGTCAGGATAGGAGAAAGGTCACTGCCATACGATCTTCCGGTTGACTCGGGGATCTTACCTTCAAAGATTCACAGAAATTTTCATCACGGCTATTGCGATATTTACTAATTATTGTGGCAAGACCCGGGTGTTGAACGCTGCAGTCATTCATTTGAGAACTCACAGGTAAAAATGTCTTTGATATGTCTCTGGAAGCTTAAAGTGCTTTTGCTTGTGACTGGCCATATGTCAAGGTCAGAGGTCATAACGTTATTAAATAATTAGACATCGCAGAGGTCACATAGGCGTTATAACTCACTCTTTCGGTCGTTTTTGTACCCCGTTATTGATAAGTCAAAGTAAAGATATTTTTCACCATAACTGTAAAAACACTTTATTACTAATTACGATTTTCTTAAATATCAACAGGTGTGGGCCAATATTTAAACCAATTTATAGAGATACAAATATGCATTACATTCACTCTCGTTATTTGCTGAGCTCTCATCAGGGATAATAACCTGACAAGTTGCTTAATTAGAACTTTGATTCGTAGTTATCATTGGCAATTAGTTGATTTAATCTCCAATCACACCTGACTTGACACTCACACGCTATATGATAGTAGTGACACGCGCCCTCCACCTGAGAGTCGAACTTATTGAGAAAAATTGTCAGTCGTGGAAGTTGATTGAGTGTCAAACACGACCCGGGGAGTGAATCTCAAATATCCTGCACGAGCAGTTGTTGCCAGAACTCCCCAACACCTAACTGTATCTCACACCCACTTAAAGTTATAGCTGGCGAGCGTTGCCCTTCATCATTATAATAACTACACAAACTAATACACTATAATACAAAATACTTAAATATCGGAGGAAATAAATGTTAAAGTCACAACTAACTTTACTTACATGATCCCACAAGTAAACGAAGCCAAATATTGAGTAAAGTGTCCAGATAAATTTGTCAGTCAACGTTACACAACAACACCCTAGAATGTTCATACTCCCCTCATGTAGTTCATATCATCGTCATGTTCCTTGTTCTTTTTTGTTATCTTTCCCTTTCTCACTCTCTTTCTTCCCCCTTCTCTCATATCCCCGTTTTCTGCTTCTTTCTCTACCTTCCCCTTTTCTCTCTCTTCTTCCCCGTCACCATTTCCTCCCCATCATTGTCTTCTTCCCCATAACCATCCTCTTCACCGTGATATCTCTCTCTCTCTCTCTCTCTCTCTCTCTCTCTCTCTCTCTCTCTCTCTCTCTCTCTCTCTCTCAGTACAATCCCTTCTATCCCTCAGTACAACAGTTTCATTTCAGTCATGGTCCATTTGCTTTCTTTCTTCGCCTTAACTCTAAATAGGGTCTCGCCCCTTTCATACTGCGGAGAGCCTTTGATCCCTTCCGCCCCTCTAAGAACGATAGGTAAAAAAAGAAGCCTTGGCCTCTTCTGCCCCCTTTTGTTTTATAGAAAGTGCTGACTCTTCTGCCCCTTTTAGAACAAGGGATCGTTGTCTCTTTCAGCTTCGTCGGAACTTGAGAGGGTTTCTGACCTTTTCAAATTCCTTAAAGTGGTAGAATTTGGTGCTTTTCATGCTAGAAAAGGTCTTGATAACTTTACCTTTTTCACGCTGGAGAAAAGGACTACCATCCGTAAGCTAATAGATTCTTGTCTCATTCACGTTTTAGAAAGGTATGACATTTTCTGCCCTCACAGACTATAAAGAATGTTGACCTTTTTACCTCCGTCAGTACTGGAAAAATGCCTTTGACTTTCTTTCTGACCTCTCTCACAACAATAGAATTTTGTCTTCTTTCTAAGTGAGGAAAAGCCAATGTCTCCCCGGTCCCTCTCAAGCCAATTAGTTCTCTGCGTGCGCCTCTGCCTTGACGGAGCATGTCACTACCTGTTGAGTTATGTTATCCCTTTTCGAGTCATATCACCACCAATTGATTTATGTCACCCTCCTGCCGAGTCATTTCACCCCTCCAGCTGTTGTCACCTCTATGGCTATTCTTTCATTGTTATGTTGACTCTCTCTCTCTCTCTCTCTCTCTCTCTCTCTCTCTCTCTCTCTCTCTCTCTCTCTCTCTCTCTCTCTCTCTCTCTCTCTCTTTCTCTCCGTCCGTTCGTCTGTCCGTTTGCTCGTCTCTCATCTGAGAATTTGTCTCTCTGTCTGTATTTTTGTGAAAGAGACGCCTTGTCCCTTCAGTGAGAGAGACGGCTTATCCCCTCAGTGAGAGAGACTCCTTGTCCCTTCAGTGAGAGAGACGCCTTGTCCCCTCAGTGAGAGAGACGCCTTGTCCCTTCAGTGAGAGAGACGGCTTATCCCCTCAGTGAGAGAGACGGCTTATCCCCTCAGTGAGAGAGACGCCTTGTCCCTTCAGTGAGAGAGACTCCTTGTCCCTTCAGTGAGAGAGACGCCTTGTCCCTTCAGTGAGAGAGACGGCTTATCCCCTCAGTGAGAGAGACGCCTTGTCCCTTCAGTGAGAGAGACGCCTTATCCCCTCAGTGAGAGAGACGGCTTGTCCCTTCAGTGAGAGAGACTCCTTATCCCCTCAGTGAGAGAGACGCCTTATCCCCTCAGTGAGAGAGACTCCTTATCCCCTCAGTGAGAGAGACGCCTTGTCCCTTCAGTGAGAGAGACTCCTTATCCTCTCAGTGAGAGAGACGCCTTATCCCCTCAGTGAGAGAGACGCCTTATCCCCTCAGTGAGAGAGACGCCTTATCCCCTCAGTGAGAGAGACGGCTTATCCCCTCAGTGAGAGAGACGCCTTATCCCCTCAGTGAGAGAGACGCTTTATCCCCTCAGTGAGAGAGACGCCTTGTCCCTTCAGTGAGAGAGACGGCTTATCCCCTCAGTGAGAGAGACGCCTTATCCCCTCAGTGAGAGAGACGCCTTATCCCCTCAGTGAGAGAGACGCCTTGTCCCTTCAGTGAGAGAGACGCCTTGTCCCTTCAGTGAGAGAGACGCCTTATCCCCTCAGTGAGAGAGACGCCTTATCCTCTCAGTGAGAGAGACGCCTTATCCCTTCAGTGAGAGAGACGCCTTGTCCCTTCAGTGAGAGAGACTCCTTATCCCCTCAGTGAGAGAGATGCCTTATCCCTTCAGTGAGAGAGACGCCTTGTCCCTTCAGTGAGAGAGACGCCTTATCCTCTCAGTGAGAGAGACGCCTTATCCCTTCAGTGAGAGAGACGCCTTGTCCCTTCAGTGAGAGAGACTCCTTATCCCCTCAGTGAGAGAGACGCCTTGTCCCTTCAGTGAGAGAGACGCCTTATCCCCTCAGTGAGAGAGACGCCTTATCCCCTCAGTGAGAGAGACGCCTTGTCCCTTCAGTGAGAGAGACGCCTTATCCTCTCAGTGAGAGACGCCTTATCCCTTCAGTGAGAGAGACGCCTTGTCCCTTCAGTGAGAGAGACGCCTTATCCCCTTAGTGAAAGAGACGCCACATGGTCATTAAAATTCATATATGCATTATTTTTATATTTTTATTTTTCTCTCGTATGTAAATAACAGCAAATTGGATTACTCACCGACTCAAATATTACAGCCTGGATAATTAATTTCGCCCTTCATGACAAATTAATATGTTATGTATTAGTTTTTTCTCAATATTTTGGCTCTGTTTTGTTTAATCATATATAAATTCTCTTGTGTGTAAAGTACGTGAAGTGTTATGTATATATTTATAATACTAGGCAAGTATGTGTATTATAAGTGTTTGAAAAATAAACATGTGTAGCTAAGGATTTTTTTAAACTATTTTAAATTGTTGTTGTTATTCATATTTTTGTCTGTTGCAGGTAAACAAGACGATCCTAGTTGACTGCCAGAAGCTTAGTCACCAAGGTAGACACAATCAACAAGTGCATCAGGTGTGGGTAAATTGTTTTCATCTACCGGTGATTACTGATGATCTCCCGGATTTTAAAGTTATTATGATACAAATAACAAAGCTACAGTGACAAACAAGACATAATAAAGGATTTTTCATGGATTTGTTTTCACTGAGGCTACAACATTCCTGGTTGACTAATTGTTTGTTAGTTACTTCACTCGAGGGGCTATTCCATGGTCGGCTTATTCACCCAATCTACAGTAAGGTCCCTTGATATTCTCCTTTGGGCTTATGTCTTGTCTTGTCCCACCAATACCGCCAACTTAGTATTTTTTTAAGTGAAATGGATACGTGAGGCTGTTAGAAATGTTCAAAATGTATGGAGGGAAGCGGAATACCGCCTTAGTGTCTGCACAGCTACAAATGGAGCTCATATTGAACTTATAAAGGTTTGAAAATATAGTACGCGTTCTTCTTTCTTATACCTTGTTGTTTATAATTGGGGATATTGTTTTTAATTATCCAGTATATCGATTAAAATTTCTAAGTAATCTTTATTATTCTTATATGCTTATGAGTTTCCTTTTAACTCATGCTATTGTTTGCATGTTAATTTGTGTACGTATTACGAAGTGTGTTTACATCCAAATATTTCTTTTTAAATGCAGTTGTCATTTGTTACCCTTTAAAGTAAGGAAAATGGCAGATTTAATGATTATGTTATTGAAATATATTAATTATTTTTGTAGGCGAAGTTATTCTTGTTCATGGTAGTAATAAACAACTCCTATCTATCGTACTTATGAAGTGTACTCAGTAGCGTCATTAACAAAGTAACAAGAGCTGGAAACATCACAAGAGTCACAGTAACTTCACTAGTAACAAGTTACAGGATATATATTAATAGTTTCCCAACAAAGTCAACAACTGGTAGATTTCGTCTTATTGTTATAATTTTGTGTCGTCAGAGAAGTAAGATTGGTGTTAGCCAGAGACTGTCAGAGCTTGAAGCCACCACTTCTAGAATCCAATTTTCTTCCCTCTGAGAGCTGTACAGTACCTCCGCTACCGCAGCGGTGGGCAATTATTTTTGATGGAGGGCCACTTCATGAATGGTGGCACACTTCGCGGGCCACACACTTAATGTAGATGCAATTGTATTATATTAACACAAAGTAAAGCCTTGTATTTGTAAATACAAATGCAGTAGCGGGCCACAGAAATAATTTGGCGGGCCAAATGTGGCCCGCGGGCCGCACTTTGCCCACCCTGACTCTAGCCTGTAGAGAGTCTTACTGTCCGTCGCTGGATAGCCAAACCAAGGCTGATCTGACTGCGTAGTTCCTGCTGATGCGGAATGAACTTGAGCTACAGGTTCAGGACGTGATTGGCGGAGATGGTTTTATTTCTTGGTGAAAACCTTGTCTTACGAGCGGTGAGAGCAAGTCCTGAACACAGTGGCAGGTAGTGTCATCCTCCACCCTTGTTCTGCTGGGTAGCTTCCTCCTGCCAGTCAGGAAAATTGGTTAAAACCTCAACACCTTAACGTCGTCTGATAACACCATCGTGCCCGTAGAGATTCAGTCAAGTCAGTTATACCAGACGTGAGGCAAGCGATGGAGACGTGGGTGGGGAAGACATCAAGGTATCTCGACTGGAAAACTAGCTGGGAAGAGATAATGGCGACGCTTCTCTTAGGGCGAGGGCGACGCTGGTTAAGATCAAGTAAAAACATGGAAAATTCAGGTGCGGTTAAGAGAAGTCAATACAGGTCAGAAAACAAACACCAACATCGCTGAATTCCCCTGCCTAAGCCGAGGTCATCTCAGGTCATCAAGTGCTTCAAACCTGGCTGCTTCTCGGCACGTTTATTTACAGGCATTGGCTCAGAAGGAATAAAATTATCATTGCTAGGGAAAAACTTCGCTGGTTTTCTAAATTCCGTCGCTAAAACGCTGGGATTTATTAATTTTGAGGCAGCTGCTCGAAATACGCGGAAAATTTAATTAAGAAGAAATGCCGTGATTGTATTGGCATATTGTATCAACTATTTTGTCTGCATTCGACAGCTTGTTAATTACTGGTAGGTCTCTCTCTCTCTCTCTCTCTCTCTCTCTCACAAAAAAAACACGTAACGTTGTTGGCTAACTCAGCACCACACACAGTCACACCAATTTTCACACGCCTGGTTAACCTGGTAAAGGCGTCCTAGTAAGCGTTTCCTGCACCATAAACCTTTACCTCCCAGCTGTAATTGGATGACACATTGGACGTAATTCCGCTTAGCGTGTTGAAGAATGTGACACGGTTTGTTGACACTGACGTACAAATGTTGGCAAACCTGTGCTAATAAAAAATTAACACCAGTAAGAGCAAACACAAGCGCCAGGCGATCCTTTCCCATCCTAAACACCGCGAGTGAGAGCCACGCCAAAGAGGAAAACGTTCGCCAGCCATCTGCCTTTATTGACGTTCTTGTATGAAGGGGGGGGGGGGGGTGGAGGCAGTGGAAGTCGAAGCTAGACTATGTAAGGGATTGACTGGCGATGACTTCTAAAGGCGTGTTAACTCTGTTTCATGTGCTTTAAGAGAAAGAAAGAGAGAGGGAGAGAGAGAGAGAGATGAAAGGAAGGGAAAAGCCCCGTGGATGAAGGAAAAGTATAGAAGTTGAGGGAGGAAACGGAAGAAGGCAAGGATGGAGAATTAAATGAAAGAAAGGAGAGAGGGAAGGAGCGTTAGAGAGACTAAGAATGTGGGTGGTAGGGGAGAGAAGAAGGTAGGGAGAGAATGAGTGAGATTGGTTGATTCACTGATTAATTGGTTGAATGATTGGTTGCTAGATTAAGTGGTTAGTTGGCTGATTGAATAATTGATTAGTTGCCAGATGGAGTGATTGCATGAGTGGTTAACTGGGTGAATGATTAATTGACTGAGTAATTGATTTAGTAATTTCATGACTGGTTAATCAATTGACTGATTGATTGACTGCCTGACTGATTGTGTTACAGATAAATTGGTTGACTGAATGATTGTTTGTGTTATTTGTCGATTGACACAGAATGATTGAATATTCAGTGTAACATTGATAGACAGTAAAGCGGTACGTTGTCAGCAGTGCAAATACATGCATACATACATACATACATACAATATAATAATGGTTGCTCCTAGTGTAAAGAGGACGGCCAGCCCAAGGGCCACCTAGACGTGAATTTGTTTACTTTGTAGAAGCTGTCGCCAATACAACAACCACACCCTAAGTTAACGAGTTGCATCACCCAGTGTAAAGGAAATATTCCGAGAAGACCGGACAACTCGCTAACAGCACTGGCTAACCATTACCGCGGAACACGATCCACAAATCGATTAACATCCATGTCCCCAATTACTGCTGCGTAGACAGAGGCAAATGGCGTAAAGAAACTTGCCCATTACACCACATGTTGACATACATACATACATACATACATGATACATACATACATACATACATACATACATATGAAATAATAATGGTTGCCCCTCGTGTAACGTTATAGAATGTGATGACTCAAAGACTTCACACCTCCTGGCTTATTGTGTCATGAACTACTACACTGAATGACGAGTCCTTCAAGATATCCTGAAAGTGTATCCTTACTTTCCTAAACCAAACTGATTTATCATCAATATCACATTTGTGAGAAGGACCCACGTTTTTATTGCCTGTTGTGTGTGAACCTCTGTCCTGTGTATCAGTGACCAGTGATTGTCCTCAGTGTCAAGACCTGACAAAATCTATTCAGATTATATATATATATATATATATATATATATATATATATATATATATATATATATATATATATATATATAGATACATATATATATAATATTAGGGAGAACTAGAGTGTCTGTCTGTAAAGGGAGAGAGAGAGAGAGAGAGAGAGAGAGAGAGAGAGAGAGAGAGAGCAGTGTTCCTGGTCACTGAACATCGGGGACAACACGGAGCGCCTCAGATAACACCATTATATATATGCTTATCGGCGCCATCACTGTCGTCATTATCGCTCGTGTTGTTAGCCGCTTAAAGTGGTGGTCCAGGTATTGGTGTGGTGGTCCAGGTGTTGATGTGGTGGTCCAGGCGTTGCTGTGATTGGTCAGGTGGTGTTGTGGTGGACCAGGTGTTGCTGTGGTTGGTCAGGTGGTGTTGTGGTGGACCAGGTGTTGCTTTGGTGGGCCAGGTGTTTCTTGGGCTGGTAGGTGCTGTTGTGTTTGACTGGTAGGTGTTGCTTGAGTTGTTAAATGTTGTTATATTGAGTCATTATTGCTGTGCCTTGAGGCTTCGCCACAGTATACGAGCAAAACTTCTGAGCGACATTTGTCTGCCACAGCAAACTTGACACCTCGTCTAATAGTGTCAACCTGACCCCCCTGTGCACCTCCTCAAATGTTAACGTTAAATATCAAGTCAATTTTGTTGTGTGTAACTTGGCTGCATGGACACCCTCTCCCTGATAATGTTAACACATATTACATGAAATCAAGAATGATGTGTCTTGGCTTACGAGAATATAAAATTCCATGTTTATATATCTACATATAATTATATACACATATTCACCCAGTCGCCACATCATCGGCACCACCATCTACCACTGTACCACTGACAAACTGAACACAACACTTCCTTTACCACAGCCACCTCTGACACCAGGAGCAGTTGTTGTCCTCTTTCCTCTAAACTCCCACTAGTAGCTGTCGTCATCGGTAAGCCATTGGGAGAGGGAGGGAGCAGTGAGTAAGTGTGTCGATGGACCGGTCCTGGCGGAGGCAGAGGGCCGGGCCACTAGATCAATGGAGTGACCTGCTGGGCGAGTCCTGGTAGTTGAAGGACCCCCTGAGTGGGATCCTGCTAGTTGAAGGACCTGCTGAGTGGAGTCCTGTTATGTTGGGAACTTTCTTATTAGGGTCCCTGTAGATGGGTTACCATTAGAAAGGCGCTTCTGGTTAGGAAACCTACTTGGAGGGATTTTGCTTGGCTGAGGTTCCGCTGGGTGGAAGTCCTACTGGAAAGTGTGTTGCTAGGTGGGACACCTCTGGAAAACTGCTAGGTAGGACACCTCCTGTGACCCTCCTTGATGGAATCAAGTTTGATAGAAGACAGCCTATGAGGTGTCCTATTAGATAAGGACCTCCTGGAGGGGGGTCGTATAATACGGGGACCTGCTAGGAAGAGAAGCTGGCGGAGGAAGTCCTGAGGGGTGGAAGATGTGGCTTACGAGTCTTAGGGTGTCCATGTGTGGTGAGGACCTGGTAGGGTACACGTGGTAGGTGGTGACCTGGTGGGGGGGGGGGGTGAGTTACTTGCTGTTGAGTCACGGAAGAGAAACAATAAGACTGGGAGAAAGTAAAGTGTGCTCAGAGAGTAATGTGGGTCATTTAAAGGAAGACAAAATAAGGGATATGATTTATTATGCAAATTAAAACACTTTCCGTCCTAGAGACCTTCCACAAAACCTTCTTTTTTTTTTTTTTTTTAATTTCAACACATACGAGGTTTTCTGCTCCTCTCGCTTGAGCTGAAGGAGTAGAAGTGACCGCCCCTCACTCTCGACTCATTAAGAGCTTTGCAAGTAACCCAAACCAGATCTCGAGAGACCAGGACACAAAACACAGATCTTTACCCCCCGTCGCTTTCCCCACCCCCGTCGCCTAACCCCACCCCCTTCAGCTTCCCCTCCCACTTCACCCTAAGTCGTGTGTGCCGTACATGTCCACTGCCTCCATCTGCCTGTCGGTCTCAGACTCAAAAAGGTGGAATTATATCACAGTAACAGTGACTCGGGTGTACATGTTCCTTTTTGCTGTACACTCGTCCACTCTCATTTTATTTTCTTCTTGCTTCCCTTCCCACACCCACTTCCTCCCCTGCTGCAGTCTCCAAACTAGCTCTTACTCTACCTCAAGCCCCGTACTAACCGAAGTCTTGCCTCTCCACGCCCTACCCACACCCTCCTAGTCCTGGAGCTACCGTCTCCCCCACACCAAGACCCTTCAAACTATACCTTCATTCCCCTAGGCCATGGCCCCCTCCATGCCCTGCGCCCTCATGGGGAGCTTCCTTGCCCTGGGGGAGGAAGCACCCGTCCACCTTTCACCTCACCTCCCATACGGTCATCACACTGTTGGGCATCGCCGTAAATGGAGTTGTGGGCATCACTTAGCCTCCTTGTTCGCTGTCTTGCAGGCATCCCTGAACTTAAGTGTACACGCTATGTTTTAGGCATAACTTACCCCAGAGTGTAGTATGATGACCCTGCTGAACTTTCCACTTGTCAGTCTGTCGACATCAATTTCATTAGCCATATTGCTAGCTGAATTGTATGGATGAGGTACAGTCATAAACCTCGCCTTATACTGCAGTTTAATGTGTCGGTGTTGCTGGAGCCGCCGGGAGGCTATTCATAATGGTGGCTGACTGTAGAGTATGTGTGGCGTGTGGCTAGAGCTCAGTGAGGCTCTAGTGTTGTGGCTCTCTTACTTCAGTACAAGAAACACGTGAAGAAAAAGCAGGACAACTCTAGTTAGTGTCTGTAGGATATTAATGATACATTCTTCAACTTGTTCAGCTACTGCTGTCTCCTGCACTTGAAGTGTTAGACGCTGTACCGATTCCGACACTCACACATTCTCTTCGAAAATTTACGCTCGCCTACAAATGAAACTTTGTAAGGTCCTGACCACATGGGGTCTCGGGAACTAAAACTATACTTGCCCTGTTATTCTGTCTTCCAAAGCCTTTCCCGCAGTAATGATGGAGTGCCGAAATCAAAAAGAAACAAAGCCTCCCCCTTTATTGCCGTCATTTATTCATTCGTATTGATGTAACAGATGTGTCCTGCCATGGTAATCCTCTCCCATAACAAGACCCCAAATATTTATGTGATTTACCCCTTTGTCTCTTGCCTCACCTGTTTTAAATATTCAGGTGCACCAAACGCACCATGTAACACCAGAGCCTCGGCGTAGAAGTATAATATTTACAGGTTAACATGATCCAGTTTTTTTGTCGAATCCATGATGAGGACGAGCCATATTAGTGAGTACATTGGAACCGTGTGTCCGTCCGTCTGTCCGCTGTATCCAAATCCACGTTAATGCTAGTTTTTGTTAGCGGGCCCGACACGACGCCTGAGGTTAGTCTTATTCATATTTACGCGACTTGACTCTTATATTCATACATTTTTGGAAGTTGTCGTGCCTTGTGATTATTGTTAGAGTTGGACAAGGACACTATTATCAACTCTGACTCATAGATTGTTATAGAAAACGGCTTCACGATATTTTCTGTACTAAGTTTTGGCAAGTTATCTTCGTTAGCTTGGATAAAAAACACAATTTTGGAAAGATTTATAGGCGATCAAGATAAATTTGACAAAGCGTCAGATTGACAAAAACACCCCGAAAACATCTGGAGTGGAAGGCCGTGGTTGTCAACTCACTGACTTGATTAATTGATTGATTGACTAATTGAGTGATTGATGATAAGGATACAATTAAATTTTCACAGTAGGAGCACCTGCGAGACAGTGGTCACTCCAACATAAAACGATGGGGTGCAGTACACCAGCAGCCGTGGACAGGACACCGTGTCATGTACAGTCACTTTAGGAGGTATTTTTACGATTTTGTTTGAGACAATATGACACAACCGACGAAAGATTTTGATAACCCAACCGAGACAACAGGAGCCACAGTGTTCATTTTGAAATTCATCGGACACTCTGTAAAGATACCTTTTGGAGTGACTGTACAGCGCCTGTTGGGTATGACACCAATCTTTTATATGGTGGACTGGTGGGGTTGTGGGGTGGGGAACTGGTCGGAGGTGGACTGGTGGGGTGGTGGGCTGGTTGGCTGGACACCTGGTGATATAACTTGTATTTGTTCTCATTCCCTGGTAAGACCTACACATGGGCCTCGCCGATGGAGCAGGTTCAAATCTTCATAATCCTGAGAATAGTGAACACGTCAAGTCCCTGTGTTGGCCTTAACTTCTTGAGTTCGATGGTTTAACCCTTGAGTACAAAGTGTTTTTTTCCTTAAAGGATTAGTGCTATTGAATTCAAAGGGTTAAGACATGAAAAGACATAAGACAACGTACTAAAGGGATTAAGTTATTGTATTTAAGGGTTAAGATATCTTATTCAATAGGCAAACTCATTTTACGTTAACAGTTAACACCGTAATCAAGGTCTAAGACACAAGAACACCTACAGTACGTGACAAAAAAACATTGGGAGCTAGAAGTAGAAGCCAAGGCTCGGGTGTGGAGACGTACTGTACATAGGTGGAAGGGGTTACGCCAGTCTGTTGACCTGAGAGCGGCGGCCGTAAAAATAATCTGAATAAACTTGTTGCTCATCAGTGTTAGATTTATGGTGGTGTCATCACAAGTGCTCTCTCTCTCCTCGGTGGCTGCTGCATGTGTGACATTTATGCGTGACTGGCAATACGGAGTAATTATTTGTCATACAGACGTACATACATACATGTATGATGGTATTTAATGATCATACATATGCTAGCCAGTATCCCCTGTAAGCTCTCACTGTATTTATTGAGCGTGAGCAGAGAAAACAGTAATCACCTGACCTAAATTTATAATTCCAACAGTACTGTGATCTCATCAAAATGATCAACAAACCATCAATATTCACTAGAGTGATTCCGACTGTCATAGTCACCTTGTGTTAACCAATACTTTGTTCTGGCTGGTGGTCACAACACAAGCTGACCGAACCTCTGCGAGTATCCGTATGCGGGGTCAGTGATGGTGAAGATATCCATAACAGAACATTATGTTTTTCTTCCAACTTATTAGTAAAATTTTATGTCAGTCAGTAACTACGTCACACCCTTTCAGGAAAATCAACCACAACCACATCAACCTCACGCCCCCCCCCCCCCACACACACAGGGTGGTGGATGGAGCTGTATCCTGTCGGTATTAAAAGACTCGCCGGGCCGAGTTATAGGCGGCTGCATTTATCTCCTGCTGTGGCGAGAGGACCTACGTGTTTGTTTTCCATATGCTCCATTGTTGACCCTCTCCCCCTGTCTCTCATGAGCTAGGACTCTTACAATAACACTTACTGTAGTTGACGCTGTTAGTTAGCTCTCGTGTAAATACAGGCAGAGGCGAGCGTGTTGGGGGTGGGGGGGGGGGGAAGAGTTTCGGTGTGAGGGTGATTTTAGATTCGTTGTGGAGAAGAACGTTGGTGGTGGGACGATAACAGTAATGGGTTAAAGATGGGACGAGAGATGTAATGGGATAAAAATAGGACGAGAGAAGTAAAATAATGATAACGATGAGAGACACTCAACTGTGGAGATGAGATTGAATGAGAAGACACCAAAGAGCGAGATTGAAGTTGCAAATTGGCAATAAAGATGAGGAACTGGAAGGCGATAGAGAGAGAGAGAGAGAGAGAGAGAGAGAGAGAGAGAGAGATGTAAGAAAAAGCAGTTTACAAGGAAAATTACTTCCCTCCTTCGCCTTTCATCTTCCGTGAACCGTCACACACCCTTGTTACTGTGTGAAGCTGGGGATCATTAAAACGACAATAAACACGAGACATAAGCAAGAGGGCGAAAGGGGAAACTTGGCCATAATGATGATAAAAACGGGACAATGACTAAGGTGGTGATGATGACTAGAAAATGATGGGAATGATAAGGGTATGTTGATTATGTCTGGGCTATCATCGGTCGAATCAACTTACTGTTTACCATTGTTTGTCTATCAGCCTTTTCTATATATATATATATATATATGCGTGTGTGTGTTTACATACATACATACAGTACATACATACAGAGAGAGAGAGAGAGAGAGAGAGAGAGAGAGAGAGAGAGAGAGAGAGAGCGATATTGTTTATTGACCACAGCAAATTTCGACATTAATATACTGAAAGAAATATCTGCATTGGAACCATCCTCTCCTCCCCTGGAATCTTACCTCCTACCTGCCCTGCCCTCCCTTCTCCCCACCCATCCCCTTCTCTCCACTCCCCCCAACCCCTCACTCCCCCCTTCCCTCATTTTTCCATTTCCCCTCTTCCTCTGATTCTCCGCCTCGTCCCTCAAATCCGCTTTATTCTCCTCCCTTCCGTCCCTCCTCCACTTCCTCTCCCCCCTCCCTCTTTCCTTTCCTCCTTTCTTCTCTCTCGCCCTCCCTCTCTCTCCTCCACCCTTCCCTCCTCCCCTCCTGTCAACTCACCAGCCATCGTTGCAACAAATTCCCAAAGTTTCAACATTATTGCTGTTTATCTTTGTTTCGTGTGTTTTAATCTTCTTTGTTTTGTGTTTTTCCATTTGCAATTTGTTCCTCATCAACCATTATGCCGAAGTTTGGAGCGAGTTTGTTAGTTCACGAGGGTTGGTGGTCTATCTACCTATCTATCTGTCTGTCTGTCTGTCTGTCTGTCTGTTTCATACTCCTACGCCCTCATTCCCCCACATATTCCCTCACTCCCCCACACCCACTCCCTAACACCCGCTCTAACACACCCACATTCCCTCACTCCCCCACACCCTCTCGTATCCTCATTCAGTCACTTACTCCCTTATTCAATCCCTTACACCTATTCCCTCACTCCCTAATTCTCTCCCTCCCTCCCTAACTCTCTCCCTCACTCTCTCCCCCCTAACTCTCTCCCTCCCTCCCTAACTCTCTCCCTCCCTCCCTAATTCTCTCCCTCCCCCCTAACTCTCTCCCTCACTCCCTAAGACTATTTACCTCAACAACGACAAAGTTGTGATGACGAGGTCAGCCAGAATATCTCTCACAGGTGGTCGTCCACATAAAACAACACTAATAATATATACTTATTTCCTGAATCACATCCTTGTCAAACGTCGAAGCTTTATTATGGCCGAAACATTTCCCTGTGACGCCAAGAGGGACATTATGACGTTAGTTTATAACATTAATTAACAAATATGCGATCACGTGCTGGAGGTGTCATATATATATATATATATATATATATATATATATATATATATATATATATATATATATATATATATATATACTGTTATATATATATATATGCTGTATATATATATATATATATATATACAAGTAAATCACTGTAGGTGCGCGTGATCTAGGTATATGCTGATAACCACCAGGAAAGAAGAAAACACGAAGTTCCCAAGCGCTTTCGTGTAATTCACATCTTCAGGGGTGAGTACAGATGTGAATTACACGAAAGCGCTTGGGAACTTCGTGTTTTCTTCTTTCCTGGTGGTTATCAGCATATATATATATATGTGTGTGTGTGTGTACACTTTATCTACGGCTTCGATGCTCTAATGATTTCATGGGAAATATTCTTTCATTTTTCCTTTTCCTTGGAAAAATTATCATATTTATTCTCTCAATAACAACATCGTTTGGTGAGGTGATGTTGAGATGTTACCCAGTAGAACGTCGCGGGATAGTGACGTTGTATGGTGATGAGGTACCCTGATGGTGATGACGTACCCTGATGGTGATGACGTACCCTGATGGTGATGACGTACCCTGGTGGTGATGACGTACTCTGATGGTGATGACGTACCCTGATGGTGACGAGGTACCCCTGATGGTGATGACGTACTCTGATGATGATGAGGTACCCCTGATGGTGATGACGTACCCTGATGGTGACGAGGTACCCCTGATGGTGATGAGGTACCCTGATGGTGACGAGGTACCCCTGATGGTGATGACGTACTCTGATGATGATGAGGTACCCTGATGGTGATGACGCACCCTGATGGTTTCAGCTGTCAGGAGAGAGCTCGTAAGTTTCCTGAATGCAATAATGTGGTGTATGGTGGAGGAGTGGAGGGGTCAGGCGGTGGAGAGGTCAAGGAGGAGATGGAGGAGCCAGAGGAGATGGAAGGTGGGGGTCAGGAAGTGGAGGGGTCAGGGGAAGAGGGGTCAGGTGGTGGAGGGGTCAAGGTGTGGAGGGGTCAGGTGGTAGAGGAGCCAGAGGAAGTGGGGGTCAGGAGGTGGAGGAGTCAGGAATGGAGGGGTCAGGAGTACGGGGGTCAGGGGTGGGGGAGTCAGGTGGTGGAGAGTGAAGGGGGTCTGGGAGTTGAAGGTTCAGTGGATGGAGGGGTCAGAAGGTGGAGTGGTCAGGGGGTGGAGAGATGAGGGGCTAAAGGGGTCAGGGGGTGGATGAGTCAGTGGGTGGAAGGGTCAGGTGGCGGCTACAGCAATGATGGAGGTGGTAATAGTGATCACAGAGTTCGGGTAGACTGTGGTAGTAATGAGAATAGTATTAGTAGTTCTTTCTGGCGATGGTGTTTCGTTGTGGTATTTGTAGGGATTCGTGGGACGACAATTTGCTTGTACTGAGGTTATAGCGACAGCAATGGTTGGAAGTGTTGTTGATGGTTGTTGAAGTTGCCTGTTGTGTGTGGCTATAGTGTCGTATTTTTGTTTATATTTGTGCATCTGAGGTCTCTCTCTCTCTCTCTCTCTCTCTCTCTCTCTCTCTCTCTCTCTCTCTCTCTCTCTCTCTCTCTCTCTCTCTCTCATATAGATAAACACAAAACAACAACAAATACTGACGCACATATACATACATACCCACAATATACATACATAAACACACCACACTTCTCCCCCCACTCCCCACACCTCTGCCTGCATCCTCCTCCCACCCCCCTCTTCCCCCAACCCCTCACGGCTTCCTCGCCTCAAGTGAGCAGCGACTGGTAGATGGTCATGAGCGAGGCTGGGAGAGAAAGAGAATTAGGCCAGTTCACATTGGCTGTAGGGAAGAGGGCGAGTTACAGGGTATGTGTATGATGTATGCCCCGTGTATGAGGGCATCGTGACTCTGGTTAGAGCGGGTAATGATCAGTGCTGTGAGCGTTAATGATGTAGTGCCTGGAGTTCCAGCTTTTGTTTATGACGTTTATGGTGGGGTGAGCACTTCCCTCACCCTCTGCTTGTTGAGGTCGACGGGATTATTTAGATTTTTTAAAGAAAAGTAGCGCGCGCGTGCGTGCTCACACACACACACACACACAGAATGTACCCGGCGCTTCTCTTAGGGTGTTATACACCCTGAGTGAATCATCACTGATAAATACGTATACACACATGATGGTGTGTGTGTGTGTGTGTGTGTGTGTGTGCGTGTGTGCGTGTGTGAGAACAACTACGCTGGACTGGGCATGTTACCCATATGGATGGCAGTAGACTGCCAAAACAGCTACTTTACAGTCACCTAACGAATAGTAACCGTTATGCTGGCGGGCAACTGAATGAAAAGGTATAAGGATAGTCTTAAGACAAACTTGAAAAAGTGCCAGATCAACCTCTCCCCTCCCCCTCCTCACCTGGGAGACGATTACTCCACATCGTAACGCTCGGAGAAGCACCACACAGGTGTCAATGCTTCGAAATAGCCCGACTGCATAGCGAGGCAGACAAGCGCCAACGCCGGAAAGACGCTGCCGCCGCCCTTCCCGCACTAGATGTGGCCCCCCACATGTGCAACATCTGTGATCGACCCTGACAGTCCCGTATCGGCCTCTTTAGTCATCTCAGAACTCACCAACCTAGGTGACATCCTTAATAGCTCATATCATTGTATCATAGCTAAATGATTGTCATACTCGATTCCGAGTGACAGCACAGTAGTGGTAGTAGTGTGTGTGTGTGTGTGTGTGTGTGTGTGTGTGTGTGTGTGTGTTCTCATATATTGCATGAAAGGTGAAGGCAACATGGAGTTGGATGAGTGCGATCGGAAAGTTATCGTGGTTTTAAAATGTGGAAAGACTGGACAAAAGCTGCCGAGCAAGGAATATCACAAACTAAAAAAGTTTACACTGGTTTCTCTTTCTGGAATAGATGAAGTTGCTAAAAGTAATGGCAACAAAGGATCATGTAATGAAGGTAATCCATGGTGTGAGAGTTGTACTAAGACGCAGACAGGACACAGCTTCAGGAACCGTTGTTCGTCCTCTGTCTGTAAGTGATCTGAATGTCGTGGGTTACCGGTTTATTGCACTACGTTGAGTATTTAACTAAATGTCATGTTATCCGTCCGCTGAAGTCCAAGATAGCGGCTGAGGTAGCACACGAACTACTCCCGATATTTCTTGACTTTGGAGCTCCACATTCCTTTCAATCAGTCAATGGCAAGAAGTTTACATGCACACATACATCCTAGTAAACGTGTGAGACAGGAAACACGAGAGGGGATCATCCAGGATGCTTGCCCGCAGTATAAAGTCACTCAGTCCAATTGGCTTAGGTGATAATGTTTCAGTGCCAGTGTCACCACTTGACCGTAGCAGAGGGGATCCGCCTAATCTCATTGCAATTGTACTTTCTAAGGAAGAAAAGTATTCGAGAAATAGTTACCGCACATGGTATCTGTGGTGGAGAGAGAGAGAGAGAGAGAAAGACATAATAATGTCTTGAGCGTCACTAACATGGGACACCACAGCCGAACAACAAGCTGACCCGTCTACGTCCTGAAGGTCTCCGGGTCGTTCAATCCGTATGCGTTTCTTTTGTCGTATTGTATTTCTTCTTCTTCTTTCTTCTTTCTTCTTCTAATTTAACTTCGTAATTTAAGTAAGAAAGGAGGGATGGAAATATATATGTAAGGAAGGAAGGAAGGAAAACGGTAATAAGTGTGTTTGTCTGTCTGTCTGTTCCAGCCATAGCTCCAAAACTTTACACACATGTATTGCACCTTAGTATTGACCACGGACCCCCGGGTGGTCCAGGCAAGAACCAAAAATCTTCCCCGACTTTAATGTTTCCGCGGGGATTATGGGCGGTGATCACCCGTGTCAGGGATGGTAACTGTGGCAGTCAAGGTTAAATAGTATAGACTTAATCTGAGCGAAGCCTGGCAATTATGCTATATATATATATATATATATATATATATATATATATATATATATATATATATATATATATATATAAGCTCAGAAATCAAACTTCAGCCTTTCACACACACACACACCAAAAACTGCTAAGAGAAGCGCGCCATCTGTTGGTAAACATAACAACGTGTTTATGAAACTTCAGACTCAATAGTTCAAATATTCAATGTTTATATACCTGCCAACTTTTGCCTACGACTGTATTATCACAAAAAGTATCTGCCAGGATGGGTCCGATGACTTCCGAAATGACACATGCAACTCGTTATGTCCCGGGAGGGTTGGTGTGCGTGGCTCTGTGGCAAACTGATCCTACTACATTTGGTGTCCGAACATCATATAAACTACGCCGAAATATTTCGGCGTAGTTTATATGATATTCGGTCATTAATTACATTAATTATGTTAAACTATATACCAAAGTTAATGCGTGTCCCAATATCTATCATCCGTGGTCTCCTAATGCTTCACACTTTATTGGGATACTGTACATACACGCGCAAACATACACGCACACACGGACAGACACACACTGAAATACATATAACTGTATAATTAAATGCAAATGCTCGCACATTTAAAAACATAAACTTACACACCTACAGACAAATGAAAACACTCTTAGACACACACCCTACGTTCAGTACAGTACACCTGCCAACACAGGTGAACTTTTAACAAGACACATTACGACACTTGGTAAAAAAAAAAAAATAATTGGAAATAAATAGAAGTTCAGATCCACCCTGACAGTGTACCACAGTCTGTTCTGGTCTGTTTAGTGAGGTGAAAACTGGTTATGTTTTTGCTATTTTTTTTTTAACGTAATTTCTTATAAAATTACATGTTATGTTTTCGATACTTGTTTTTTTTTTTTACCGTCATGGCTATTTATTACGTCCGAATATTTATTACTATGTGTAATACTGATGTAATGTTGTCTTAATGGAAGAGATATGTAATTGTTTTTTGTCTTTAAAGTAATTTTTCTGATATTAACGATGTCATTTTCATTTTTTTTGTAGATGCTATTGGTAATAACTTGGATTATTAAGATAAACATACACGTTCATTCTCCCTCACATGGAGCATTTTGTTGTTGGAAATCTGTGGTAATAAAAGTAGATCCCGTCAAGACCAATGGACTACTTTCATTATCACACATCTTCAACACCAAACTAGTCCACGTGAGGGAGATAAAGAGCATGTAAACCAAGACTTTGTTTTTCGATACAGAAGGAGACAGTGCAGCCAGCATTGCTTTTGACCACTTCACTTCCCACACTGTAAAGTTACTGTTGGTACCCATTCAAAGTTGGGTGAACTGACGGTCCACCAAGCAGGAACTAACGACCTGTAGGACTGTAGGTGAGCTCTGTTCCCTCTGCCACCCCAAACCAACTTTGTTTTTTACTTACATTCACGGGCCTCAATATGATAAACGTCGATATACATTTTCAAAATTTATCTTGAAAATTGAGGCTCCCATATAAAGTCCTCCGGTTTACCAGGTCGCTAATGACGTCACAAGAGGCATCGACGTTGTAGCAGCACTGTAGAGAAAAGGTCTAGAATGCTGCCTTGTGTAAATAATTGATTTTAGTGGAAAAACTTGGATTTCCTTTGCCAGTATTTACTTGTTCCGGCCGTGAGTGACAGATCGATGGTGTTGTGAACCAATCGTGAGCGATATTCACAATAGCAAAGTTTATGCAATGATGTCATTGTATTTTGTCATTAGTGCAAGTACATGATACTCGAAGACAAGATATTTGGACATTATTAAAAAATCACGTAAATATAGAGACTTTTATTAAATAAATCTCGTATGTATGTATCGTTGCTCTTTACAAAATTTAGCAACTGTTTACACGTACAAACTTTATACTTGGTTCAGGGTATAAAATAGGTTGGTCCAAAATGAAAGAGAGACTTACCGATAACTACAGTAACTTGGCGAGCGAAGGTAATGAAAAATGTTCCTAATTGGAGATAAAAATAGAATTTGACTACATTTTATTTATTTATTTATTTATTTTTATTTTTTTATTTTTTTTTTTTTTTGCGAGATTGAGTGACGAATCATATAAGCATTTGGAGCGTCACTTTCATGGAGTCATTCACCACGGACTAACCTGACGAACGCTGCCCAGTTCAGTCTTTGTCAGTCCATCTGTTATTACCATCCTCCACCTGCCTCTAGAATGATTACACTTTCATATTCTTCTCTTGAAATGCCAGAAATGTTCCTTGGATAGTCTTCTCTTAAAACTGTCAGCTGAAACTATGTAAGAGTGTCTGACATCAACCAACCTGGAGTTTCAGTTCTGGTTAATGGTGTCCATTCTTGCTTGTGACGTCATGACGTAATATTTTTGCTAGAAATTACATTTTCTTAATATTGTTTATTTTATGACGAGTGCCTGAACTGACGATAAAAAAGTGGGTCTGGAGTTAACCCTTAAAATCAACTGTACAGTACAAGATGATCAGGGTTGGAGTTACACCTTGCAGAGACATCAATAAAACCCACGACACGCCCCGACGAGCATCAAGTGGCCACGAAAACAAGGACACTCGCCCGCTGAATTGTTTTTACTTCTGAGATTATTCCATTTTCTCAACTATTATTTTATTTTCTGGAACTATCGTCGCTAAAAGTCTGAGGTCTGATTGGTTCAGTTCATCTAGTTGAGTGGTGAGACAAACGACTGATTCTGACTGCAAAAGAAATAAAACAAAAACGTTCCTCTATTCTATATTGTCAGTTAACTTTTTTCTATAACAAGGTGACATCATCACCTCTCTCTTTCTCTCGTCTGTTACAGGTGGCAATTTAGGCATCAAGGTATCGTTTCTCCTCGTCCCCACTTTCACATAGGATAAGATGGCAAGGATCCGGGCTAAACCCATCTTTCTTGCTCACCCAGGAGACACGAGTAGAAGAGAGAGAGAGTTAAACTATGTCTGTCTGTGTTAAGCTGTTCTGTCAAAGTTATGAGTAAATGTTGCCATAGGGAGACTCGCTGCCTCGCCTCTTCCACTTCCTACTGCCGTTCACTCATTCCCCCATCGCCTTATTCCTCCCATGCGCCTCCCCATCTCCCCCTTTGTACCCTACGTTCTCGCTATCATTTACGTCTCTCTCTCTCTCTCTCTCTCTCTCTCTCTCTCCAACAACAGCAGCAGCAGGAGGACCCAGGTGCCGCAGCCTTACACGTCGAAATCAGATAACGCCAAGACCCGTAAATTCGCGCGTAAGAGAACTGTGATTGCAAACGTCTCGAGGACTCAGGCACAGGGCGGGTTCTCAGAAAAGCGTACGCGAGACTTTTCCCCCACCCGGATATCTTAAAACGCATCTGACTAAATCACTGGAGCTAATTTCCGTCTAACATGTCGTCGAAGTCCCACCAGATACGTCATTTTATCCAGAGTTATGAGTGAAAAATATATTACGCGATTTTTTTTTATTGAATCCAAACTGCCGTGCGTCTCCCTGATTGGCTGGGAGAATAGAGATACTGTATCCTGAAGGTGTGACTCATCATGTGACTGACCTGACCTGGACAACTTTGGCTCCTCTGTCTACTCTTGGTTGCTGGGAGACGCGCTTCTTCCTTCACGGCCGTCCACGTCTGGAGGAGCGTGATGGAGGGGCGCTTCACAGCTCACGGGGGAGTTGACCCCCAAAAATCATCACTATTCACCACGATCATTGGATATCTCGATATTTCCTCTGTACGCTAAGGCTTATAACGAAGCCTCCAGATAATGAAATGATTATTTCTAATGACAACAACGAAAAATTGTGTCTTATAAATATTAAAAAAAAACTCGGGTTCAGAGAGAAGTGTATTTAATTTATAGAACTACGCGTCTTATGCTGGTTACTGAATGACTGTGGCAGCCAACACACCAAGCTCTACCAGTGGCCAACACACTAAGCTTTATCAATGGCCAACACACCAAGCTCTATCAGTGACCAACACACTAAGCTTTATCAATGGCCAGCACACCAAGCTCTATCAATGGCCAATATACAGTACCAAGCTGTATCAGCTTCTACTGCTTCGGGGTTCGTGGAGCAGCAGGAGAGGCGAGAGGAGTTTTGCCCGTGGCTATACATCGAACATACTCTTCAACTTGTTATTTTTTTAGTCTCGTAATCTGAGAACAGTCAGACTTCTGTTTATTTGCACCGGAAATATTATTTGTTATTAGTGATTTTTTTTCATTTGTATTTAGTTATTAGTTATTGGTTTTTAAGAGTTGAGCCAATTGATTACTCTCTTAGGCCTGATCTAAACTATTGATGTCATGACTCCGTCGTCATCTCGTTGTGAAAAATGTACAAATGCTCAACAACATTCAGTAACCTGGCTTCGCCCGGGTAGAGTGCACAACCAGTCTCAAGGCTAATCGCACCTACCTACCAAATTGCAGTTGTTTTGAAACCTGTGGAAAAGTATAAGGAAACGCGCGCACACACACACACACATAAATTATTTTACATATTATATATATTTTGCGTTTAACAAGAAATATATTTTTCGCTACAGGGGTTGAATAACTTTTCAATATTATTTATTTCCTGTAGAAATTTATGCGGCCGAGTTCTCTGTAATCTGCTGTGCATTTTAAACTCTCTGCTGCATATTTACCCCGACAGATCAGCTGTTCAGACTTTTTATTTATTGAAACGCCAAATATTCAAATATAAATGTGTGTGTGTGTGTGTGTGTTTGTGTGTCCTCATGAGGTTGTCATCGTACTTAAGGGGCTATCATCATACTCGAGGTATTAATTCATCGTACTCGAGGTATTAATTCATCGTACTCGAGGTATTAATTCATCGTACTCGAGGTATTAATTCATCGTACTCGAGGTTGTTGTCATCGTACTCAAAGGGTTAAGTCATCGCACTCAAGGGGTTACCATCGTTTCCGAAAGTGTTAAGTCATCGTACTCAAACACTTCAAGAAACTGCAGTTGGCATCTTTGCAAAATAAAAAATAAATAAATAAAAATATAGTGCAGAGGAAGAGAACTGAGACGAGTTTGCAAGTAACTTAAACACAATTATAAGTTTAACTGGGAAGAAAGACTTGAAAATGTAATTGACAGTAATGAAGACAATTACTTGACGTGTGGAGGAAGAGGAAGAGCAGGAGGAAGAGGAAGAGCAGGAGGAAGAGGAGGAGGGAGTAAGGGCTCATATAAGCTATCTTCAACAGGCATGACATAGATGGATATTGATGGATATTTTAAGATATATTCTGAAAATTTAATCTCCTAAGAGCTTATTGTCATTACATAGAACTAGATGTTAGATTATGGTATTTTGGTAATACTAGGGTTATAATGGTATCTTGGTAATACTAGTGTTATAATGGTATCTTGGTAATACTAGTGTTATAATGGTATCTTGGTAATACTAGTGTTATAATGGTATCTTGGTAATACTAGTGTTTAATGGTGTCTTGTGAATCACTGAATTATGATTTCTTCACAATTGTTAGCAGTTAGTTATATTGTATACGTTTGATAACAACAGATCAGTTATTAGTTACGTTACGCTCACTTGTCAACACTACGTTAACCGTTAGTTATATTCCCATGATAACATCCAATGGGTGCTTAACTACTAACTGATGCAATACTAAGTTTCGTCTTGATTACTTGAAGTTGTTGAAGGTCAAGACAGGTTTATTCCTCACACCAGGAGTAGGAAACTGGATTTGATTTTAATTATCAAGCTTTTTTTCTCGTAATATCTCAAAAACTTTGTATAATCTGGTAACCATGACAGCGCAACACTATGTTAAAGACAATACTAATATGGTTTTACTCTGGCGACCCGGAAATATAATTCTCTCGTGTGTGTGTGTGTGTGTGTGTGTGTGTGAAAATACCCAGTTATTTCCATACCCAACAAGCGTTCTTTTTTTGAGCGTCTGGGTAAGGAGTTTCCCTCACTTTCGTCACCCAACAGACGCCAGCTGAACGGATAAAGAAAATTTACGCTCGCGTCACGTTCAATCGGGAAGGTTACGTTCGAAGTTGATCGCTTTGTTGTGATGGCAGGAACCGATACAGCGACAAGCAGGCGAAAAGCGTGATGGGACCAAGTACCTTCTTTCAGGGACCAATGTCATAATGGTGCAAACACGCCGTTGTAGTGAGAATCCGCCTGAGTGGCTCTGAGTGTTTTTGTCGCGAAAGGAGGATGAGGGGGAGGGGAGGGGGAGAGGAGAGGAGGAGGGGGCGGGGGCGGGGAAGAGGTAGGAAAAGCGAGAGTTTGGCAAAACAGATAATGAAAGTGAAGGATGGAGAGGGTGTGGGGGTGGGGGGGGGGGCTGCGTGCAGCTGCCGTGATGAGGTAGCCTGAGCCGGTGAAACAGATGTGGATGACCTCGTTAAGTATAAGTATTGAACTTTGGTATTGAAACAGTTTATTTAGCCATAAAATACAGATACAGAGTTGTTAACAATAACAATATTGACATGGCTGAGCTACTTGCCCATACATGAAATGGCATCAGCACTTGGTGTTTAAATCTCTTAAAATGTGTTCCACACATTTACGGGGTGTGATACCACATCAAACATTTGCAGGCGCATTGACAAAGTGTTTTCATATCTAGAAATATTTGCAGTAGTCAAATGTGTACCTGTGTCAAGTCTTGTGCTTGTTTCCCAAAGTGCACAAACATTGTGCTTAGCCTATGGACTATAAGCACAGGTGTGGTAGACCTCTGATGGCTACATCCTCAAGCGAACACACGTCTCCAAATTACGTGATCCAAAATACGTTTACGAAGTATTGCTGCGTATAGAAAAGACCGACATTCCTCTTCCCTAGTAACTTAATCTTCCCTAGTCTTCTTAAAAACTGGCAAAGGAAAATACACATGACAGACAACGATTCACAAAATCGCATATGGAAGCAGCGTTTACTCAGCATTTGTTAGGTGAGAGAAAGTGAAGGATGTTGAGAGGTATTTGTGTGTTATATTTTTGGAGAAGTACGATATGTAACCCCAAAATCCACGTCACTACCCTCGGTCCCACCCCCCACCCCCTTTCCTCCTCACCACCATGGGCGTCTTAAGAACAGGATGATCGTCAGTCCTGCGCGGTTTATGGCATCGGATCGCTGGGTGCTGCGGCCGACCCCCACCCCTCCTCCCCTCCCACCTCCTAAGTCATGATGGCTCTTGAGAGATTGCTTCCCTGGGATTGCTCTTTATCTTATCCTCTTTTTATTCTCCTTTTTATTGGTCTTTCATTTGTCTCCGTCCTCATTTTCTTTTATTGGACTTTTTCCTCACTTACTTTTTCTCGTTTCTTCTTTCTTTCATTTCAATTTTCCACGTGTCTGTTTGTGTGGTGTTTCGCTGTGCGCGACTACAGTTTTAAAGGTACAGAACTGAAATATGGTATGGAGATGTACATGTACCCCTCAAGTGTCACGAAGGTGGAGTTTTTAGGGTTTGGCCCCGTTGTTTCCCCCCCCCCCCCCCACCATAAAGCACATTTATGCGTATGTTTCTTTGCTATGCACTACAGCGGTTTTTATGATAGAGAGATGGATTTAGGTAAGTTTGTGTAAATAGAGGGGGCAGAATCCCCCAAAATGGCACCCCTGTGCACGATTATAATTATTTACTATAGAGATTATTATGGTTAGTTTTCTGGATGTGCACCTAATTTTAGCTAAAGACAAGCACATGCTATATGGCTACACCAATTCTGGTTAACATAACTCGGGCAATCCTGCTGTGGGTCGATGACCTGTGCCGGGGTGGGCTGTTCCCCGTTAAAATAAACAAACAGACAGATAGACTTCTTTGTTTTATTTATATATATATACATAAGCACACATAAACATGCACACAAACACGAGCAAGTATTTACACTAAAGCACAAGCTCACTAAAACGCAATAATGCGCAAAATACACACAATAGCACACACACACACACACACACACACACACGACTACGGGTAAGTACCAACATTATTTACGTTTCAAAGTATCAATTACGTGTTCCTGGGATGCGTTTGATTTTATTTAAGACTTGCAAGCGAAGGGAAAACTAGGATTAGAGAGTTAAAGATGAGAGGAAGAGAAACGCCGTCATGCTTGAGAGATATCGTCTGTGTTTGAGTGTCAGCAGCCGAGATAACGTCTCCCCAGCGTGGGATACCCGTGACGTGAGAGATGGCGCGTGAGGGTGTAGTGAAGGTGTGAGCAGGGAGGGAGTTAGTGGGTGTAAGCAGGGAGGGAGTTGGTGGGTGTAAGCATGGAGGGAGTGGGTCGGTGTAAGCAGGGAGGGAGTTGGTGGGTGTAAGCAGGGAGGGAGTTGGTGGGTGTAAGCATGGAGGGAGTGGGTGGGTGTAAGCAGGGAGGGAGTTGGTGGGTGTGAGCAGGGAGGGAGTTGGTGGGTGTGAGCAGGGAGGGAGTTGGTGGGTGTGAGCAGGGAGGGAGTTGGTGGGTGTGAGCAGGGAGGGGGTTGGTGGGTGTAAGCAGGGAGGGAGTGGGTGGGTGTGAGCAGGGAGGGAGTTGGTGGGTGTGAGCAGGGAGGGAGTTGGTGGGTGTGAGCAGGGAGGGAGTTAGTGGGTGTAAGCAGGGAGGGGGTTGGTGGGTGTGAGCAGGGAGGGAGTGGGTGGGTGTGAGCAGGGAGGGAGTGGGTGGGTGTGAGCAGGGAGGGAGTGGGTGGATGTAAGCAGGGAGGGAGTGGGTGGGTGTGAGCAGGGAGGGAGTTGGTGGGTGTGAGCAGGGAGGGAGTTGTTTAGGTTATTGACGTAATAGCTAAAGCGCCACAAGGTTAACGGTGTTTGTCACAGGCTTCCAATTATATAGTGTACAAATCTCTCTCTCTCTCTCAGTCGCGCGTCAGGTCAGGTCAGGTCAACATGGCTGGCCAGACATATTCTCGGATCTAAAGTGTTATTGGTGGGGACATACTCCCTGTGTGGGAGCGGGAATTTGACAATGTGTCCGTGAATATCGGATGTCGCCTTAAGCATTGCCACCCAAGGTTTCTGCTCATCCCCGACGGCATAAATTGTAAATATTCCGTGTGTTCACCGGCGTTCTCCAAGTGAGTGGTAGGATAATGAGGAGGCTCGGTAGGCCTGCTTTGACAGGGGTGGTCCCGAGACTATCGCCCCTATGGGGCCGAGAGTGCTGCCCATGCGGTCGCCCCCCACCCCCACCTCCACCATAGTAACGGACACTTGATGTAGGGTCTCGACGAACCAAGTGAGGATTTTCTGAGGTGTTGTGCCGTCAGAAAAACAGTTACTATTAAGAACAAGTGAAGTGTAATAAAAGTGCTTATAAACTGAGAATGCACCTGTTACCTTACACCACACCTTACACCTGAACTAACGTGTCGTGGGTTGAGTACTGGGGAGTGGGTCTGCCAGGCAGTAGTTCTATTGAAACTAAAATTGACTTTTATACTGTATCTAACCAGAAAAACAGAGATACTATTAAGAACAAGTGAAGTGTAATAAAAGTGCTTATAAACTGAGAATACGCCTGTTACCTTAGTCCCCCCCCCCCCCCCCGACACCACACTCCCTCCGCTCCCAGGAGGCCTCAAGGACATCGCTGGCCTACATGTCGCCTCTGTGCCCCAGTGTATATGGCCTAGATTCCATCTAAAATCTAACCATGGCAGGAGTCATCGCTGGGCGGCGCTCTGCCTATGTCCTTGATGAAGAAAATGAAGAGGACAGTCATAGCGACACTGAAGCTGGCTTTCAGAAGTTTCAGACACGGCAGCAGAAACGCAAGATGAGGACCAAGGGAAGGAAGCAGAGGAGAGCCAATAGGGGCATCCCCCCCCCTCCCATTGCTCCCCGGGCTAAGTACATGCGCCTTGCCTTCCCCGAGAACGCAACCAATTTGATGAAGATTAATTGGTTGACTGCCCTGAATAAGGATTATGGCATGGCTAAGCTGAATGTTGTCGTGCCAGGTAACACCCCTCGTTTTGTCTATGTAGGCCGAGAGGAGACAGAAGCTATCCAACGCTTCATTGATGGTAGGGTCGGTTCAATACACCTTATTAAGCGAGATGAACCTGTTCGACCCCAAAAAATGAGGGAATACCTTGTCACCCAATTCCCCAAGGGTATTCCCCCCAAGAGAGCTCTGTCACTCCAGGGCGTCCACAGTGCAAGGAGACTTTATAAGGATGGTGCACAACTTAGTAGGATCATCATTGTCTGGAAAAGGAAGGAACCACCTCCTGAGAAGTACAGCTTCTTTGGCAGCACGTACGGCACCCCTAGTAACATCAGTCGGTGGATTCCTCCCCCTGTGGTGTGCTACAACTGCTTTGGGGTCAATCATGTGGCGAAATACTGTCACAAGCCAGCCACCTGCGGCTACTGCGCAGGAATGCATAGCACAAGCAGCTGCCCCATCAAGGAAGGTGCCTCTCAGGACGGAAGAGAGCAGGACTCCCCATCTGAGTGGCAGTGCGCCAGATGCAGGAAGAAGGGTGTGACGGCCTGGCATCCAGGTTGCCTTGGGAGCCCGCCTCCACCCACAATAGCGGTCACACTCAGTGACGCCAACGCTACAGGGTCGCCGCCAACGCCTGAAATCAACAGCTACACCTCCCCACCTAGGAGGCAGTGTTACAGGTGCAGGGAGGAGGGTGTGACGGCCTGGCATCCAGGTTGCCCTGGAAGCCCGCCTCCACCAACAAAAGCGGTCCCACTCAGTGATGCCAACAGCAACACTGCGGGGTCGCCTCCAGCACCTGAAATCAACAGGGACACCTCCCCACCCAGGGGGCAGTGTCCCAGGTCCAGGGAGGAGGGTGTGACGGCCTTGCACCCCAGTTGTCCTGGGAGGTCGCCTCCATCCACAATAGCAGTCCCACTCAATGATGCCAATGCGGCCGGATCGCCTCCACCACCTGAAGTCAACAGGCAGAGTGACTCTCCTTCGTTAGCCAATGCAGGTCAGGTTAAAGCCTGCCAAGTAAGTGTACCAGTGAACAATGACAGTGATAGTGTTAGTGGAGCTTCTGAAGGAGCTAGTGCCTCCTCTCATAATGATGCCAACTTGAGGGTGAGCAGCCAGAACGAGACCGATAGTGATGGGAGCATGGATGGGGAGAATGAGCCCCAGACTGCCAGCGTGGTCTCTACAATAGTCCCAGGTCTGCAGACTGTTCATGACCCTGTAAGTTTTCCATTGTTTAATGAGGAGGAACTCGCGGGACTGATGAAGCAACCCGCGTATAAAAATCCTACTGGAATAAGGGCTGTGAAGAACATTATCAGGAAATCCAGAGGTGCAGAAATTGGAAGGGTCAGCTTATTGGTCAGGCTGATCTATGAAGCCAGCGTGCGACTCTCTACGTTAAACACAAGCTGGGAAAAGTAACACGAACGCTTAGGTTCATTTCATGGAACATCCGGAGTGTTAATCGCAGAATTAATGATCTACAATGGTTTGTTAAAGTTTTTGACATTGATGTAATTGGCTTACAAGAACCTTACACGTCCAGCACCCAGAGGAAAGTTGCACCCAGGATAGCTGGGTTTACAGCATATAATAGTGGAGCAGGAAGTGGCCTGCTCACATATGTAAAGAATGGTCTGGTCTGTAAATGGATTAAAACTCACAATGATGAAAGTATTCACTATCAACAATTTACAGTAAAGACAGCAAACAGTCAATTTTCGCTGTATAACATCTATGTTCGGTGTAATGAGCTGCGAGCGGACGTGTTACCAAAGCCATCAGGTAACAATGCTATGCTGTGTATGGGTGACTTTAACTCTCGTCACACTGTCCTCGGTGATGTCCAGTGTAACTCTAATGGGAGGGTGTTCGTGAATTACATCAATAATCATAATATCACTGTATACGACACAGACAAAGTGACACATCTGATGGGGGGCAGACTTGATTATGTGATTGGGTATAACCTAGTAGACAGTAATGTCAAGGCTAAGGTCATCTCAGACTACCTTGTCAGTGATCATTATGCAATACTTACTGAATACACTGTTGCTGATGTCAAGTGTGAACCCCATCCTAAGCTCAGAATTAACATCCCAGATAATCTTAAACTGCACTTCAAGGCCTACATCCACAGATGGTATGCTGGATATACACCTGGGTCAGTGGATGAATTTTGCTGTGATCTTGTAAATGTCATTACCACATATTATACCACCTGGGTTAAGTCAAGGAGGAAGGGGGGCAGCACTAAACCACCTCTGTGGACACATGACCCCATCCTCACCAAAGAAGGAGAGAATGTAAAACAGCTTGCCAACACTTATAAGCAAAATAAAACTAGTGATAACCTTTTGGCATTCCTCAAAGCTAACAGAGAATTTCGTGAACTCAAAGGTCAGGTGAGAAACACCTATTGGGAACAATTCTTACAGGGGATTAATAGAACAACCACTCTAGCAGAAATGTGGAAGAAAATTAGAGCCATTACCAAGTCACCCACCCCAGTCCAGCTTCATCACAGCCCTGCAGAATATGCTGACATGCTATTAGACCAATGGTCTAGTGTGTCACGAATCACTTCCCTGCCTCCTGACATACAACAATATCTTAACACCTCACACATTAATAGGGGTTTCAATATTGAAATAGCCTGTTCCTCACCAGACCTTACCGACCAGTTTCCTATAACGCACCACGAACTAACAACAGCACTAATGAAAGGTGAGTCATCCTCCCCTGGTGAGGATGGCATAACCTATAACACCCTGAGATTGTTGAATGAGATCCCTAACCATCCACTGCTTGACCTGTATCAAATGAGCCTCACACAGGGTATTCTGCCTAAGACATGGACTCATGGAAACATAGTTCCAATCCCTAAAGCTAATTCTCCAAACTTCAGGCCAATTTCACTTACATCCTGTATGTGTAAAGTCCTTGAAAGAGTTGTTCTAAACCGTCTTATGTTTCAAGTCAAAGACAAACTCGCCCCTAATCTGTACGGGTTCATGCCCGGGCGTAGCACACAGACATGCTTTGCAGAATATCTTGTTCACTCAAAAGATAAGACACAAACAGCCTTCATAGACCTTAAATCAGCCTTTGATGTAGCTAATAGAGACATTATACTTGAGCAACTAGCTAATTTTGGCATACAAGGTAACCTCCTGACATGGATAAAGGGTTATCTGTCCAACAGGTATGCCAGTGTTCTGTTTAGGGGAGTTAAAAGTACCAGAATGAGATCATTTGAGCTGGGCACGCCTCAGGGAGGAGTGTTAAGTCCTATGCTCTTTAATACACTGATGCACAAGCTTATTGCTGACATTCCAGTTCAACCAAACGAAGCCGTAATATGCTATGCTGATGATATCTGCATTATGACACAAACCAAACTCAGGCTCCAAGCCTTGCTGGATGTATTTGCTCGGAGAACTGTTGAATGCGGTCTCATAATATCTGTTGACAAGACGAGGGTCCTCAATCTTCGTCCTGCTCACCCTCTGCCTCTTGACTATAACATTAACAGCATGCCCTTGGAACTATGTAGCTCCTATAAATATCTTGGAATTTGTGTGAATGATGCAAACTTTGTCAGCAACCTTCGTGACAAACTAATGCAGCGCATTAAACCCCTCAGAACCCTTGTTGGCAAGGGCTATGGAATTAACATCACCTATGCTCGTACTTTTTATCTTCACTTCATTCGTTCTGTAGTTGACTATCATGCTCTCCATCTTGTGACTATTCCGCCTAAACAACTCAACAGCCTTGAGGTAGTGCAAAATGAAGCCATGCGCATCATCCTAGGTTGCCCAAAATCAACCAGAATTGTAAATATGAGGAAAGAGCTCGGACTGCCCTCCCTATCTGAGAGGATAGCCCTACTTAATACCATGTTTTGTGTCAAAGTTTTGAAGAACAATAGTTCTCAAACTACAACTCAAACTGAGTTGATGTTCTATCTAAGTAATCCCGACCATCTCGCCAACCTTTCAAAAAAGACTCTCTTTGGGGCGTGGCTTCATAAAAGTGTTGCAGATCTCCTGAAACTGAATGTCCCAATCACCCCAGACGAACCTATTAATGCCATTCCTCCTTGGCTGGACATATCAGTTCCTATTAATTACACTCCTGTTGGTAGTAAGCAAATGTTAAACACCGATGTGGTGAGATGTGTCACACTAGAAACTATTAACAGACACATACAGAGTATTAAATCAAGTGAATGTTATGCTTTTACTGATGGTTCTGTGCAGACAAACACAGGTAGAACAGGCTGTGCAATTGTAATATATAAAGAAAAAGAGATGATAGTGTCAAACAAACAAAGGCTAAACAACTGGGCCAGCACAACACAAACTGAACTAACTGGAATCTACTTAGCCACAGACTACCTCAAAGAAAATGGAGGTGGGGTGATATTCTGTGACTCTCAAAGTGCTTTGAAATCAATGAACAGCCCGTCAGGTTCTATGTCTAAAGTTGCATGTGATATTAAAAGGAATGTGATAACTGCCAATGAGAACAACTTTCGCATCGAATTTGTGTGGATTCCGTCCCATGTTGGAATCAGGTATCATGACCGTGCTGATAGACTGGCCAATGAGGGGTGTAAGAAAGAAAATGTTGACCGTGACCTTGGTCTGTCCAATGCCGTAATTAAAAACATTCAAGTCAGAATCATGAACTCTGATCTAGAAGAAGTGAGAAATGCAGAGAGACCTGACAGTTGTAGCATTAGTAAATATGACAAATTCTGTAACAAGAGGTACCGGTATGGCCAGCATAAGGACAGAACCAGACAATGTGATGTAGTCGTGGCCAGAATTAGGCTAGGATACAGACACATCTGGCAAGTTAGTAACGCTGTACCCATACCGGAACACTCAGCATGTAAACTTTGTGATAAACCTTTAAAGCATACACTTGAACACTATATTATTGAATGTGACACTGTCAAAGACTTCAGGCCACCTGACTTACTGTATCTTGAACTATGTAATTACTTCATTGAATCAGGTGTGCTTGAGGACATTCTTGCTGTTTATCCCAAATTTGCTAGCCCACACTGATTAGTCTTCAACTAGAATATGACTCCAATGTATGTGATCCACTGACCCATATATGCTGCTGGTGAATGTGATGTATTTCCTTCTTTGTGTACGAACCTCTGTCCTGCGTGGCAGTGAACAGTGGCATTACCCACATGAATCTGACCTATATATAGTGTCAATGAATATGATGCATTCTTTGTGTACGAACCTCTGTCCTGTATGGCAGTGAAAAGTGACATTACCCACATGAATCTGACCGACGTATATGTATGTATGTGTGCGTGTGTGCATGTATATGTACGTGTACATGTATATGTGTATGTATATACGCATATGTATGTATATGTGTGTGTGTGTGTGTTTACATATATGTATATGTACTGTCAATGAATATGATGCAAATCTTTGTGTACGAACCTCTGTCCTGCATGGCAGTGAACAGTGACATTATCCATATGAATCTGACCTCTATACATTTATAGTTGTTAATGAATATGATGTATTTCTTTGTGTATGAACCTCTGTCCTGCGTGACAGTGAGAAGTGATACCACCCTCAGTGTCAAGACCTGACTGAATTACTCAGAATAGGCAAACTGTACTACAAGCTCTGCCAATAAATTTGTTAAACTTAAAAAAAAAACTCTCTCTCTCTCTCTCTCTCTCTCTCTCCTTAATTGCCTTCTCAGCTAAACGTCTCCCCAATTTTCCTTCTCCTCTTCTGTCTTCTTCCAACATTCTCCCTCTTCTTTCTTTTTTCTCTCATTGTTCTCCCTCATTTCTTCCTTCTTACTTTGATCCAAGTCCCCCTCCACCTCTCTTCTTCCCCACCTCTCCTCTTCTCCACCTCTCCTCTTCCCCACCTCACCTCTTCTCCACCTCTCCTCTTCTCCACCTCTCCTCTTCTCCACCTCTCCTCTTCCCCACCTCTCCTCTTCTTACCTCTCATCCTCTCCACCTCACCTCCTCTCTACCTCTTCTTTCTCTCTTTCCCGTTTCCTCTCACTTAACCCTTGTCTTTGCTCTCTTTTTCCCTTTCCATGAACCCTTTCTTCTTTCTCCTCTTCCACCTTGTCTCCTCTCACCCCTTTTCTCTTCAAATTCCTCTTTATCCCTTCTCCTTCCCCTGTTGAAGAGGTTTTCTCTGTCTGTCTGTCTATCTGAACTGACCTGAAACCTGTCATTTCAGCCCAGTTTATTGTTTGGGATGAAATGACTTGAAACTAGAAAGGCGTCATTACTGCCAGTCTAAGTTATATGTTTTTCTTTTTAGGGGGTCATAAGATTATAGGTCATAGGGTCAGAGGTCACAAGATTAAAGGTCAAAGGGCTAGAGATTACAAGGTCAGTTCATAAAGTTAGAGGTCACAGGTGAGGGGTCAGGTCACAAGGTTAGAGACCACAGGGTCGGGTCATAAGGTTAGAAGTCACATGGTCAGAAATCACAGTCGGGGGTCACCGGATCAGATATCACAAGGTCAGATATCACAGGTTCAAAGGTCACAGGGTCAGAGGTCACAGGATCAAAGGTCACAAGAGGGGGACCGGTGGTAGAAGCGGTACAGTTCTTGCCTTGCAAGCGAGGTGTCACGGGTTCGATTCCCGGGCTGGTGAAAGTTCTTTGGACTTACTTCCTAGCCCCCATTAGTCCCTGTTCACCTAGCAGTAAAGTAGATACCTGTTGTAAGTCGAAAGTTGCGAATTCGGTTTCAGGGAGTTGTTGGAGCTTCCAATAACTTGATGACATAAACCACTGACTCTTCAGGCTTCTACGCCCTTGACTCTTCAGGCGTCTACGCCCTTAACTCATGAGACATAAAGGCAAGCATGAACTTAGCATGCTTCCCTGTTGGGCACTGTAAACGCTTCTGCGCTTCACCTTACACAAGGATGTAGGGGTGCCCAATAAAAAAAAATAAGTCACAAGGTCAGAGGTCACAGCTACCAAAACATACATCTCATGGCGTTGTATTTTTCTTCTTTATTTCCCCTCAACTTGTATTTTTCTCTCCCCAGTCCATTGAGAACCAGTTCCGTCCAACCAGTTCCAGTCAGTTACTTTTCAAGTCCAAATTGGTCCAGATGGTTACCAACCAAGTTCGACTAGGTCCAGTTTGTTACAGTCAGTTCCTACGAGGTCCCGCCCAAGTCAAAATGGGTTTTAAGTTATTTCTAGCCAGGTCTGTCGAGGCTCATCCAGGTCCAGCAAGGCTCCACTAGGTCAAAACTGGTTTTTGGTTACTTCCAACCAGGTCCGACAGTTAGGTCCATACGGGCCCATGGTGCATTACCGTGACCCAAGAGACCTCTACGTCATATCTCCTTGCGTCTGGGAAGACTGCCGTCCTTGCAGAAAACGATATGGGTTCTCGCGGAATTGAAAGCCATAAAAGGGTCCTTCCATATCTGAATGAGCCATCGGATCAGTCTTTTGATACCGACCCGAGGCGTGTTTGAGGCCCCGACCAGCCATTAGCCGGCGTGGACCTGCACCAATAAAATTCTTCCGAGTCCAGCGGCTGACGGTCCACCCCACAACTAGTTGCTAACCTGTGCCTGGTCTCTCTCTCTCTCTCTCTCTCTCTCTCTCTCTCACACACACACCTATATTTCGTCACTACCCCCCAAACGTACCTTTCCTTTCTCCTCCTCCCAAGCCTCACATCCACCTACACAATTCTTTCCTTCGATTTTCCTTATTTTTTCTTCCTCCTCTTCCATCAACTTCTATCACTTGTCGGAGCAGCATGTTGAGAAACCTATCATCATCACGTGTCATATGATCATGTAGTCAAATCCTTACCAATGAACGAAACACACAGCAGGTTAGAGCTTGGAGAATTTATCCCTTAACACGAATATAAACATTGATCTCAGAACACAAATATACATACAAACATTGACCTAAGGGTAATGATATACATACAAACGTTGCAATATCTTAGGGCAGTAATATACATACAAATATTGATCTTGGGGAAGTGTTTTATATACTTAACTAACCCTGAGAGAAATCCTTCATAGTGATACATTTCCCGTTGGTTGAGAGAACATGAAGTATTCGTCTGTTATTGTGTCTTGTTTGTTTTGTGCTCAGAGATCATTGTATTGGTTTTATATAAGTTATTTTATCTCAATATTCTCTTCCTTTTTTGTAATATTTTATTGTCCGTTTATGTTTCTTCCTTGTTTAATATTTGAGTGCGTTTTGTTTCAGTGATTTTTCTATTTCTTCTTCCATTTCTTTCCATCCCTCCCCCTTCATCCCCTTTCTGCCTTCCTTTTTTTTTCTACCTTCCTCCCTTCCCTCCAGGCCTTCCCTCCATCTTATCCCTCCCTCCCTTTTTCCCTTTCTCACCATCCCTCCCCCCCCCCCACCGCCCCTCTCCCCGTCTCCAGACTCAGGGTAAACTCTCCTGTTGTTTGTCTCTCGAACTGTAACCTTCATCCTCTCCTCCTGTCACATCTCTTACCTCTCCTTCCTCCTCCTTTTAAACCCATTACTTTCCCCTTCCGCTTCCCAATTTTCCCTTTACCTCCCCACCACCTTCTCCTTGTTCTGTTCCTCCTTTTTCAAATTCTCTCCCCTCTTCCACTCTCCATCTACCACATCCCCTCACCAATCTTCCTCCCCCACTGCCCAGGCACCCCATTTCTTTGTCTCTTCACTCTCCAACTACCACATCCCCTCAATATCTTCCCCCTCTTCACTCCCCAACCACTACATCCCCTCACCCCTTTTCCCCCTTACTCTCCAACCACCACATTCCCTTACCTCCCTCCCCCCCAGCCGACACAGGCGCCCCTAATGTTTGTTTACATAACCTTCCCTTAAAATAATGTCCTCCTGTCCCTGACCCCCTTGAGGGCCCGGCTATAGGTCTGATATTATTCTTTAAACTAACCAGAAATTACTACAGCAATAAACTCAAACCGGACTCCGTATCACTTGTAAAACACGAGACAAATTTGCCCACATTCACATCCATAAAGTAAGAAGGACAATTTTACAACCGTGAAATCAGCTGATATAAAAGATAGTGTGGCTGACCGTACGAAGCTGTGAGTGTTACGACGCTGCCGCTACCAGATAACTCTGGAAAGATAGTATCAGGCTGCCACAAGTGTTTTGACGCGGGTGTTGAATAGTGACAAGGCTCTGTTAGTGCACTTATTTGGTGTTGCTGGTGTTGCATAATGACTAGGGTGTTGGTACAAATAGGTTGACATTTGTATTAAATAGAAACAGGAAAGTTGGAATATGTGTTTTGACTGTTATATCACGTTGGCATAGAAGTGTTTTAAACTACGTGTTGAACAAGAGGCAAGGGTTTAGTGTCTTGGCGTGCGTTTTAAATAAGGGTTGTACACCGCCATGTGGCCTCCTATATTGTGAACCAGTTTTACCCTTTTTTTCGATAGATGATAATAAAGGCAATGGATTTATTATTATTATTATTATTATTATTATTATTATTATTATTATTATGTAGTAGTAGTAGTAGTATGGTTGTTGTTTTTATAGTTGTTGTTGTTATCGTAGTTTTCCTCACTTTCTACGCAATTCAATTTGTTGTGTGAATATATCTGACAAAAATAAATAATATATTCCTGACTTAAAAGAGTTAATATTCACCAAAATGATAGTGAGAATTTTATTGCTACCAGAGATTTCTCAACACAACCAAGAATTGTAGTATCGTAAATCTTAGTGTCAGGGGTACAGTAGCAGAGTGTGTGTATACGGTAAGCTCCGTCACTCACCTCACAGAATACAAATCTTAACTTATTGACTGCATTGTTGACTGACTGAAAGATTTTTGGGTTTGAGGATCACCTGAAGATTAGATACCCCACTTGATTAACGACCTAATACTAACCTAGTAACCTAACCTAACTTAAATTAACCAAAACTAACTTAACGGAATGTTAGTTAGGGTTTCTAATCTTCAGGTTATGTTTTTTTTTGTATAGTTACAGTTAGTATATAATCGTGTCTGATAATACTCGCCTACGTGATGATTATAAAGATATATCTGAATTTAAAGACACAATTCTTATGGATAAAATCTTCAGACCCCCCAAGCAGGAATGTTATATTTAATTACCTAATTATTCATCAAAGGTTTATAAAGCATAGTACTGTATCATCCTTAGTTGCGGTTGCTAGGATGCACAGTAGCCTCAGCAGCAGTACAGTCATTGAACAGGGATGACCAAGATAATGTGAACTGCCTTATATGTGCGAGGGAGCCACGGGGTGCAGAGACGGGAACGTGAAGTATGCGGGCCGGGGGCAAGTATAGTGATGATACCCGCAGCTATAAAGATATTGTGATTCTAAACCAGACACCCCTCCCCCCTCCTCCCCCCGGTGAAGCACCACCAGCCCAGTGCCTCGCTGAGATAAGGCAGGTGAGAGTGACCATCACGAGGTAGGCTGGTTTCTGGTACTTGATTCTGGCGCCACGCACCTCAGCACGTGGGAAAATGTTCCTTAAATTTACCAAGTGTTTCTTCTTTATTTTTAAGTAAACCCACGAAAGCTGCGAGTGTATAAACAACATCCTTTCATGGTATGTGATGTTTATTACGCTTTCGGATAGACATTTAAAGAATAAAGTGGAGTTTTTGCCGAAAAGGGATAACTTTTTTTTCTTACTAAAACTTAATGGAAACTAATTGATGTACAATAAAATTAGCTCTGTTTTATTTAAAACCTTGTTTACTTCAGAGTCTTAACATAAGCAAATAAAACCTAGATTAAGTTAGTTTAGGTTAGGTTAAATTAATTGCAGTGGGAGGAAGACGAGGGTTTGGAGGGATGGGAGTATGTGAGAGTCAAGGCTCAAGACTTATTAACTGGAGTCAAGAGATAAAAATACGGAAAATTTAATGTAGGGGTGGGCCAAGTGACACTGAGGTGGTGTTGTAGAGGGAAGTTGTACCTCTAATGATATTTTGAAAAAAAAATCTAAATTTTAACATTTTGTCAAAATTTGAAATGGAACCCGATTTTCACTTGAAATTGTAAATTAACGTATTTACGTACTTTAGGAAGTTCTGCATTACAGAACAACAGTATTAATATTAAATACAGTATATGCTGGAAGAGACTTTTTAATATTATTATAAAAGGGGTCATTTTCAAAGGTCATTAGCACAGTTAATTACCAAAATTACAACTATTTTACCCCAGATCCTTAATATCAGCAGGTAGCTACTACATATATAATCCCGTACAAGAAACACCTGAACAATCATAGCGAGTATATATATGGAGGCGAACACTGATCCACGTCATCCTTTAAGAGATCCGAGGACTCCATCAGTGCCTGAATGGATTTAATTAACTATCGTATAAGTCAGTTAGCCAGTTGGTAGCTGAGATAAATGAATATCGAGGAAGCAGCAAGTGTCTATGATTAACACCCCGTGATATGTATCATTTCCCGGAGCATAAGAAGGAAATAAGTGGTGGGAGACTGGATCCTCTCCGGACGTGTCAATAACCGGATAAGCCGTTTTAGATCCCCCTGTCGGCCCCGGATCCCTCTCACCAGCGCCACCTATCGTGCCGCTGATCTTCCCATTAGTGCTGATTGTGACCTCGTAGTCGTCGTCGCTCCGCCAAGATGTGTAGGAGTAGTGCACCGTGGTACGTTCCCGCACTCACATAGACGCCCACACACCAACATGCCCACATACTGTATGCACACACACACACACACACACACGTTATTAAACAAGAAATTTAAAATTATAAACCAAACAGACGAACACTGCCATCAGCCATCACAGAGAAAAGTGCAGACCCTCTACATGCTCGTCATAACAGACAATGTTACCTCGATATACACGACACACACCAACACGGACTTATGTCAACACCTTAAACAGACACAAGACTATATCTATACATCCCATAGAAACACAGACAGATTATACAGACAGAAGGCAGACACACAGTCTAACATATACATCAACAGACATCAACAGACGCATTATACAGACGTCAACAGATACATTGCACATACGTTAATAGACATGTCACACAGACCTTAATACATCCATTACACAGACCTTAACAGACACACTGTACAGACATTAACAGACACATCACACAGACACACGCCAATAGAGAGATGCTCCCTGCCTTCTCTGACACGCCGTCATCATCACCTCAGTAATCTGGCCATTAACTGGTGTTTAGCCCAGCGTGTCTGTGAGGATCCTCCCCCCCCCCCTCCCTCACTTCTCACCCACGCCTGCCTCCCTCTCCTCTCACCCACGCCTGCCTCCCTCTCCTCTCACCCACGCCTGCCTCCCTCTCCTCACACCCGTACCTGACTCCCTCTCCTCTCACCCATGCCTGCCTCCCTCTCCTCACGCCCATACCTGCCTCCTCCTCCTCTCAACCACCAACGCCCCCCCCCCTCTCCCACCCATCCCCGCCCACCTTCATTCCCCTGCCATCACCACAATCACCACAAACTCTGTTATAACAACTGTATTGGTCCTCACTCAGCAATTCTGTTACAATCACCACACAGCGCTACAACCACCAAACTTTTGTCACAATCACCAGAAACACTTATAATCATCGTAAAACATTCTCAAACTACAATATATTTGTCACAACAATTTCTCCCATATCCATAACGTTTTGTGTTGTCTCAAAAAATCAGTGGTTGTACATTTAGTCTACTGTGGTGACCAAAATCCACCTCACGCACAGGAAAAATAAGTAACTCAGAGCCATGATATCCACTTTACCTACCTCCCTACACCCTCCACCACCCACCCACCCCACAACCACCAAATGCTCAATCCACCCCACCTTCCCCCACACCCACCCCATCCAACACCCAACCATCATCACACTCCATCCCCCCGCACCCACTCTACACTACAGAACACTCAACCCCACCCTTTCTCACATCCACCCTCCCTACCCTACCCAACACCCACACACCCGCCCTTACCCAACACCCCCCACATCCCACACTATCCCTACCCCACCCATCCCCACAGCTGTACGCGTCAGTCGCTCCCAATTTCATATTCAACAAGCGAACTGGAAAGTCATCCAGATAAGCAAAATCTCAGGTGGGCATTCTCGACCCCCACCTGGTATCGTCAGCTGATCTGCTCATTAGTGTTCACAGCGGCAGGTGAGGAAGGCCGGCGACCACCACCTCAACACCAGATACTATAGTGGTGGTGGCAGGGGTCCAAACCTCGTCACTCGCCTAGATTAAATCATTAACATAGCATTGGTACAGTCATGAACGTCCTTACAGTCACAGTTATATGTACAGTCACTATCACTGTTACAAATTAGTCAATAAATACCGCCGCCGTATCAGTGTTACTTAACACTGTTTTAATATAAGACTTACGTACAGTTATTGCGTACATGACAATCAGTGTTATTTCTTATGGTGCCTAACCTAACCTAACTTAACCCAAGAACATAAGAATGGAGGAAACTGCAGCGGGCTTACTGGCCCTTCCTGGGCAGTCCCGTTTACATCCAACCCCTATCACTCATATACCCGTCCAACCTATGTTTGCAGCTATCCAGCGTGTTCGAGTTAATGATGATGTTTGGTAATTTATTCCACTCATCCACTATTCTATTTTCAATCCAATGTTTACCAATCTCGCACCTAAATCTAAATTTGTCTAATATAAACTCATTACTAAGAGTTCGCTCCTGGTTGGATAGTTCAAGTACCTTTGTTATAACACCTTTGTTTAGCCCTGATTTCCATTTATATACCTCTATCATATCGCCCCTCACTCTCCGTCTCTCGAGTGAGTGTAAATTTAGATGCTTTAACCTGTCTCTGTACTCAAGGTTCCTAATTCCCGGGATTAGTCTTGGCATTCTCCTCTGAATGCTTTCCAGGGATTCGATATCCATTCTGTGGTACGGTGACCAAAACTGAGCTGCATAATGCAAGTGAGGTCTCACAAGTGCAAGATATAGTTTTAGGATGACCTCGCAAGTCTTCTGACTAACACTCCCTTGTATGAACCCAAATAGTTTATTAGCCTTGTTTCGAGCAAACACGCATCGGTGTCTTGGTTTAAGATTCCTCCTTATCATTACCCTTAAATCTTTCTCAGTCTGATTTCTCTGTGTCAACGTTGTTCTCCTGATATCTGGTTTCTCGATTTACATCTCATAGGCTATGTACTTTACATTTCTCCACATTAAATTTCACCTGCCATTTTTCAGATCATGCGAAAAATTTGTGTAGATATTCCTGCAGTTCTGCGGAGCCTTCCTCAGGATTAATTCCACTCCCAAATTTAGCGTCGTAATGGTCCAAGTAGCGTTACCCCAATCTGATTTAGTGCCATTAATACTTACTCTGTTTTCTGTCCTGTAACCACGCCCTAATTCATTTTAGAATATCTCCTCCAATTCCATGATTCAAAGACAGTTGAAAAGAATGATAACGTATTTGTCAGACATGAACTCCCACTTGTGAATCCATGCTGGAAATCATTGTTCAACATGTGTTTCCCGAGGGCGATTTCGATTTGAGTTTGAAATTATTGCTTCAAGTAATTTGCCTACAATTGATGTTAAACTGATTGGACGGTAGTTAGAGGACAGTGATCTACAGTTTATCCCTTCTTGAAAATTGGTATCACAATCGCTATTCTCCAGGATTCTGGTACTACACGCGTTTTTAATGACATGTTAAACAAATTTCGTAAGGCATACTAAGTCCTTTTATACTCTGGCAAATATCTCGTCTGGACCTGACAACTTATTATGTTTTATTTTATCTATTTGTTTACAAACATCGTTACTAGTCATTACTATCTCGCTTAATCTATTTTCTTCATGATTAAATTCTCGGTTGTGATAACTGACGAAAAATATCTGTTCAGATTATTGCTCATTTCTCCGACCTTATCAGTTAGCTTAATAGAATAGTTTAAGTGTCAGTGTGAGGATAGTGTCTACATATTCTCATTATGAGGTAAATACTGAAATTAAACCCAGATAATGGACTGATATATCGATTTAAATTAGATCAAATAGTGGAAAGAGAGAAAGAGAGAGAGAGAGAGATTCCAAAAAGAGGAAAGAGAAATGATGTTTACTTCCCTTCTTCCTACTCTCTCTCTCTCTCATCTCATTTGTTGCAGGTACTCGTGTGTATAACTCAGGACTGGTACCTCCCCTCCGGTTGCAACTCACACCAAATAGGCGCCATAAGGATGGTTGAACACCGACTGTCATTCACAGTTCTGGTGAATCGAATACGATCCTTGGTGGGCTGGAAAGCTGTCATGAATTCTGAATATCTTCCAAGTTTCTATTTATATGTGTGTGTGTGTGTGAATACCATAATCTAAAGACCAATTTTGTTCATATCATACTCAACTTACCTCACTGTGTAAAGGTCTGTGGAGAACACACCAGAGGGCCGTACTCTTAAGGAGGGTGTCGAAGTTATGCTAGGAAGAGTGAAGAGAGTTACTTACCTGTGGCTGGGACGTGGAAGTGTCACAGCCAACATACTTGAATTGCTGTGTTTTTACTGTAATCCGATTATGGAGTTGTAGTAATTGCTATGAAAATTGTAATACTGTGATCAGTAAAAGTCAAAAAAATAATATTAACAATAATACCAGAAATAATAATAATACAAATATTTTTAATAAAAATCAGACACTATTTTACACATACCAAAAAGGCCTCGTCAATAGTACGTGGCTCAAGGAGAGTACTAATGGTGTGGGTTGTTTGGCCGAGCAGTAAGTAGTACACATGGTCGCCTGTCAGCTGCTCTACTACCCCTAAATATTACATGAAGATAAACATAAAGAGACAAGTTCACCATCGTGCACTCTGGTGCGGGCGTGATAACTGGCGGCACCGCCCACCACCCGTCGCCCATGTATGGTGGTGGAGTTAGTGAGTCGCTTCACCACCCGCTGGGGAGCCAGCCATCAGGTATTGGTCTGACCTATACCTTATTAGCTCAGAGATATGAACGTGTTGGTGAGAGAACCTTATGGATTACCGGCGTGTAAGTCTTCCTTTACATCAACAAATAACCGGACTAACTGGGATATATAGTCCGGATAAATGAGTATTGTTGGATGAATATGAATTTTAAAATGGAAGGGGATGTGTGACGTGGGTGCCAGAATAAATGTAAACAATGAAATGACTCCTGACACAGCGACTCGTAAGATAGCAGGGGCGCCTCTAGGGGTGTCATCCCTCACTCACACATAAACTGTTTCAGATAAACTTCGAAGAGCGAGTTAAATATTTGCAGGTCAGAGGCTGTAAAGGCCACTAACGACAGTGACAATAGCCTGTGATAATAGTGACAATAGCCTGTGATAATAGTGACATATTACTCGACTACAAAAGCTTTTTCTGATGAATGAAATCAGGATGATTGGTTGAGACCCCAGCATGTATGGGGGTACAAGCAGGTGTGTGAGTCATATTAGAGGTAGTACCACGACCCACAAGTACAGGTGTAGGTCCTGAGAGGCAGACACACATCACTCACGGAGACTTAGTGAATCTCTACCCATCTTATACTGTGTGTGGCCGCCCTGGAAATCTTACCGCCAGGAACTCGTGTCTTACAATAATATTTGACGAATGATATTACCTGATGATTAACTCCCCAACCTATTTCACCTGATTAAAGCCCCAGCTTATTTCATCTGATGATAAACTCCCCAGTTTATTTCACCTGATGATTAACGCCCCAGCTTATTTCACCTGATGATTAACGCCCCAGCTTATTTCACCTGATTATTAAAGCCCCAGCTTATTTCATCTGATGATAAACTCCCCAGTTTATTTCACCTGATGATTAAAGCCCCAGCTTATTTCATCTGATGATAAACTCCAGCTTATTTCACCTTTAGATTAATCAACCAAACGTTAACCTAACCTAACACTACTGTTACGAGTTGGGGATTTAGAATATAGTTATACGTCTACCCAGATCCCAACAGGTAACAACAACAAAAAACAGACAATCGGACTAAAAAAAGGGTAGACAAAGGATGCGAGTTTTTGTTGTATATAATAAAGTACCATAAATTCCTTAACAAAATATTCAGCTTATACACTACCCTTAACCAAACTTAACCTAAACACGAACAGTATATACATAGTAATAAAACATAAAACAATAGTGAAGCAATGTGGAGGGGGGAGAGGCAATACAAGATTACAAATACTTAAGTGAGGAGCGGAGATGGCTGACGAGCAAGGCTGAGTATGGTAGAAGACGGTAAATAGTCACTGTGCCGTAGGTTTCCAGGATAGGTGATCCTGTGGTCGCTTCCCAGAGTGAAGTGTGTCCTCTCCTCGAATTGGAGCTGACAAAGTAGACTGAGGCGGAAGTGACGCAACAACCAGGATATGGAGAAGGGAAACCCGGGAGTGGTAACTAAGACGAGCCATACTCGTGTTTCGTCCCTAGATGGCGTTGCTCGTGGTGCTGGGTAGGTAGATGAAGACGATGGGTGGAGGGGTTCGTAACACACCCCCCCTCCAAAGACCTTCGTAGCGCGGGCGCGAAGGAGGTGATCACCTGGTGCGTCTGGAGAGTAGCTGCTACATTTCCACTGGAGCTCGGGATAAGGAGTCTGCAATCAGGTTTTCCACCCCCTTTATGTGCCGGACTTGTAGATTATAGGGCTGGGTGAGGAGAGCCCAGCGGAGGATTCGCTGGTTGGAGGTCTTGTTGGTTTGGATGAACGTGAGTGGGTTATGGTCGGTGAAGACCAGGGTTGTTTGTGGGCAAGACTGGAGGTAACATTCAAACTTCTTTATTGCCAACACCAGAGCCAGGGCCTCCTTCTCTATGGTCGAGTAGTTGGTCTGATGTTTTTTCAACTTGGCGGAGTAATATGCCACAGGGTGAAGGACATCAGTGGTTGGGTCGGGTTGTAGGAGCACAGCCCCCACTCCGACACCACTAGCGTCGATTTGCAGATGGAAGGGCAAGGTGTAGTCAGGGGGGTGGACTACAGGCTTAGAGGCAAGGAAGGCTTTGAGGCGGTGGAAAGACTGGTCGCACTTCTGGTTCCAGATGTAAGGGACCGCAGAACTGGTAAGGTCTGTGAGGGGTCCGGCCACGCTGGAGAAGTTACTGCAGAACCGACGGTAGTAGCCGCACATCCCCAGGAAGCGCATGAGTTCCTTCCTCGTCCTTGGAGTGGGGAAGGACAAGATGGCTTCAACGTTTGCGTCCTTGGGTCTCACCATACCATGCCCAACGATATGTCCCAGGTAAGTCACCGAGGCCCGGCCAAAAGCAGATTTAGCCAGGTTTATGGTGAATCCAGTCTCTTGCAGTCGTTCAAACAGTATCTCCAAACGCACCAGATGTTCGTCCCAGCTGTCCGACACCACCACCAGGTCATCCAGGTAGGCGAACGTCCCACCTAGGTCTTGAATAAGGTAGTTTATGGCCCTCTGGAATGTGGCCGGAGCATTAGAAAAGCCAAACGCCATAACTAAATATTGTAAAAGACCAAATGGAGTTATAAATGCCGAGATTATTTTTGCCCTATCCGTGAGTCCTACTTGATAATATCCTTTCAACAGGTCTATAGTACTGATAAATTGGGCACAGCCTATGCTGTCTATTATATCTTCAATCAAAGGTAAAGGGTAGGAGTCAGAGACAGTGACCTGGTTCACTTTACGATAATCTGTACAGAAACGAAAGGTGCCATCGGGTTTTGGAATGAGAAGGCAAGGTGAAGCCCAGGGGGAGGTACTAGGCTCAGCTAAGTTATGCTTTAACAAAAAATCTACCTCCTTTTTCATAATCGATTTTTTTTGTGGACTTAGACGATATGCTGATTGCCTAATGGGTTGTACATCACCCGAGATTAGTTTAATATCATGTTTAAGTATATTGCAAAACCCTGGGAGGTCTGACGTGACTTTAGGAAATGTTGATAATAACTTAGTGAGATCTTTTGCTTGAGATGGATTCAGAACAGAAAAATACTCATCCAAATTGTTGAGTATGTGACTGTTAGCAGGGTTCTCTTTAGGTAGAGGGAAGTCTAAATTCTCCAATAGGTCCATGTCATCTGTCTCCGGCCCTGACAAAACCGTATGCAATACAGGTAGGCTTACAGCCTCTGGGATGTCTTCCTCTGACTGCCTGGAATGGTAAAGTTTCATGAGATTAATGTGAACAAGTTGTGAATCTTTTCTGCGATCAGGAGTATGGACTATATAGTTGAGAGGAGATAGTTTATTAGCATTGACTTGACAGTTTTGATGGAACCGTTCCAAGCAACCTTGGGACGGTGGGTGGTAAGCCGAAGATGTACAATGGTCCACACTGAGGTCTTTCATCACCTGTTTGAACACACAAGGATCAGATTGTTGGGCTGAAACGAGCTCCTCCTTACTAATGGTCTTATTGTACACATTTTCTGTGGGTAGTAAGATATTGGAGGTGGTTTCAGGTGAAGAGGGCCCATTCCGCACACTCTGTGACCGGGTGACAGCACAAGATGGGAAAAGATGAGGAATAGTTTCTTTAAGGTCAGTGGTGGAGTTGACAGGTAAGGGAGAGTCGACTGTCTTTATGTTAGGAACCACTAGATCTCCTACCAAGTCATTACCCAATAATAAATGAATGCCGCACACAGGCATTGGGTCTTTCCTAATGGCTATTTGCACTTCCCCAGTAATCAAGGGACATTGGAGGTGCACTTTAGCTAAAGGATAGGAAGAATAGGACGAGAGATCTGAAATTAGAACACTCATTTGTAAATGCGGTAGATATATCAGGAATGACGTTAAACAGGAGGATAGATTGTGCTGCGCCCGTATCACGTAGTATACGAATAGGGAAAGAACGAGACCCTTCTATGATTGAAATTTTTCCCTCATAGGTGAATGAAGAGAAGAGATCCTGATGGGGCCTTTCCACATTGGCATTTGCTATTGGTTTGGATTTGGGATCCAGGAAACTACTTTTAGCAATTCGACACTTTGGGTGTTTACAATTCTGGATCGTATGGCCTGGGTTTTTACAGTAAGAACAAGTAAGCTTGGTCGCATCGGGGGGAGTAGGTGTGGGACCTTTCGACCTACCACTCACGTTCCCAAGGTTATCATCAGAGGAGGACCTAACATGTCGGGAAGTACCACGTTCTCTACTGCCCAGTGACTCCACCAACAAAGCATACGCATCAGCCAGCTCAGCAGCACGCCCTAAATTAACCTCTCCACGCTCCTCCACATGCTTCAAGATGTGAAATGGTATCTTGCTTTTCCACTCCTCCAGGACTACCAAATTTAACAAATCCTGAAATGTGGAGGTCTCTGTAGCCTCTAACCACTTCTTAAAAAACCTAAGCTTTTCTTGAGCAAACTCAACAAATGTGTGTGAAAATGGTTTGGTTAGTTTACGAAACTTCTGCCGGTATCCATCTGGCGTGATAGCATAAGAGGTGAGGATATTCTTTTTTACGTTATCATAGTCATCAGTCTGGTCTAAACAGTTATAAACTCTACGAGCCTTACCATATAATTTAGGAACTAACACTGACACCCACTGGTCCTTTGGCCACTCATTCTTCGCGGCTATTTTCTCAAAAGTCCTAAATGACCCGTCCATATCGGATTCATCAAACCCGGGAACAAGGGAAGAAGCAGTAGCAGGGTTAAAAGCAGCGAGTTTCTCTCTTAATGCCACTTCTTTTGATTTAAACTCCGATGTTAAAGTGACTTCTGTCTCTCTCACCTGTAGTTCTTTCAGTTTAACCGCCTGCACCAACTTGGCCTGTTCCATCCTTTCCTCATGCTCCAACTTGGCCTGTTCCGACCTTCCCTCATGCTCCAACTTGGCCTCCAACTTGGCCTGTTCCAACTTGGCCTGTTCCATCCTTTCTTCATGGTCCAACTTGGCCTGTTCCATCCTTTCTTCAGGGTCCAACTTGGCCTCCTGCTCCAACTTGGCCTGTTCCAACTTTTCCTCATGCTCCAACTTGGCCTGTTCCAACTCGAGTTCTTTCATTTTGATTTGGAACTCGAACCTAGCTCGTTCTAGTTCTAAGGGGTCTATTCGTTGTGTTTCTTCTTGAGGGCTAGCCAGACCTGAGGCAACTTCTGAGTGAGGAGGGGTGGTGGATAGTGGTTGAAGTTTCTTGGACATGGGCGTTAATCTGTCAACAGCGGATTCTTTTAAAACTTCTTGTTGAACCAACACTTCAATCACATGATTTTTTAACATTTCCTTAGTCAGTTGCTGTGAAAATGGGATATTGTAATAGTTGGCTATTTCTTTCCATTCTTTCTTCAGGATATTAACACGTAATTTAGCTACGGAAGGATTTTCAATAAAATCCTGGAGATCAAAACCTGAGGTGGCCATTGTTAATAAAAATAGGATAAATTAACTAATGGTCAAAAAATATGATAAGATAAGTGGATAACCCTAGAAAATATCACGGCAGTGGATAACCAGAAAGTCCCGGAAACTAACCAAGATATACCTAGGGAAATTACACTTATGATTATTGTTCTTCCGAGAAGATCCTTAGATAAGGACAAGAGACTTGAAAGAGGTAGGGCGTATTACGGCATTAATATAAAGATCCGGATTAACAACCCTGATATACTTGAAAGAGGTAGGGCGTATTACGGCATTAATATAAAGATCCGGATTAACAACCCTGATATACTTGAAAGAGGTAGGGCGTATTACGGCATTTATATAAAGATCCGGATTAACAGCCCTGAATGAGATAATGAGAAGAACAATAATTGAGGCTTTATAATTATGGGGTCCTGGTAGAGAGGGGCGTCCCAAGATATCACTTCACTCTAAACTAGTAACTATGGAACAGCCTACTCTGGAGTGAGGGTACGGCATTAAACAGATCCGGATTCTTCCCTACACTCGATAAGATTTACCACACGACTGCCACGTGTACTAACAGGTAAGCCTTATGACACTTGGAACCTATTATCCTACGTCTGTCACTCTTACTATACGGTAATACCAATATATGCACACACATATGAAGGAAACTTTAAACCACCGTAAAGCAATTGTAAACAGAAGTGACTGGGAGGGGTAATTAACACTGAGTAACAAGGGAGGAAGGAATATGGTACTTAAGGTCGTGTCCTGTCACGGTCGCCATTTGTTACGAGTTGGGGATTTAGAATATAGTTATACGTCTACCCAGATCCCAACAGGTAACAACAAAAAAAAACAAAGACAATCGGACTAAAAAAAGGGTAGACAAAGGATGCGAGTTTTTGTTGTATATAATAAAGTACCATAAATTCCTTAACAAAATATTCAGCTTATACACTACCCTTAACCAAACTTAACCTAAACACGAACAGTATATACATAGTAATAAAACATAAAACAATAGTGAAGCAATGTGGAGGGGGGAGAGGCAATACAAGATTACAAATACTTAAGTGAGGAGCTGAGATGGCTGACGAGCAAGGCTGAGTATGGTAGAAGACGGTAAATAGTCACTGTGCCGTAGGTTTCCAGGATAGGTGATCCTGTGGTCGCTTCCCAGAGTGAAGTGTGTCCTCTCCTCGAATTGGAGCTGACAAAGTAGACTGAGGCGGAAGTGACGCAACAACCAGGATATGGAGAAGGGAAACCCGGGAGTGGTAACTAAGACGAGCCATACTCGTGTTTCGTCCCTAGATGGCGTTGCTCGTGGTGCTGGGTAGGTAGATGAAGACGATGGGTGGAGGGGTTCGTAACACTACCTAACCCAACATAACCTAACCTAACCTAACATAACCCAACCTCACCCAACCCAATATAATCCAACTTAACATAACCTAAGCTAACCTAAATTACCTCCCAGGCAGCGTTCGGGTGATTAATCATCAGGTGAAATAAGCTGGAAGGTTTAATCTTCACGTGATCTGTTGAACCAGACCAGAACAATTAAAAGCTGCGTTTCTACACATAGTTTGCCCAGCGATATGAACTCAGGTATGCAGGAGGAGCATAATGGAGCGTGAAAACTGTGGCTGACATTTACGGGACGAGAAGATGACAGGTGACAGACGAGGAATAAAACGGACAAAAAACAGAGACACAAACTCCCAAGAGATAAAATTTAGAGGGAATGAGGCGTTTATTTTGTACAGTGCTGTCGTCTAATCTCGCTGTCTTCTCACTTCGCTGTCTGTTATCTCACCTAACTGTCTGCCATCTCACCTAACTGTCCGTCATCTCACCTAACTCTGTCATCTCACCTAACTGTCTGCCATCTCACCTAACGGTACCATCTCACTTAACTGTCTGTCACTCACCTAACTGTCTGCCATCTCGTCTAACTGTCCGTCATCTCACCTAACTGTCTGCCATATCACCTAACTGTCCGTCATCTCACCTAACTGTCTGCCATCTCGTCTAACTGTCCGTCATCTCACCTAACTGTCTGCCATATCACCTAACTGTCCGTCATCTCACCTAACTGTCTGCCATTTCACCTCGCTGTCTGCCCTCTCATCATGCTATCTGCCATCGTCATCTGTTTCTGTTATCATCGCCACCATCTCTAGGCCATACAGTATCATTATATAACCTGCATCTTCTCTTCTTGGTGAGCCAACATCGTTACCTCACAGATTACCAGCAACAACTGCAACATCATCTCCGAGTCCCCACTGTCACCATCATCATCATCATCATCTCCTGATCACCCACTGTCACCATCATCATCATCATCATCATCTCCGGATCACCCACTGTCACCACCATCATCATTACGGAGCAACTCTCTCCCTGATAACCATTTTGTGGTGAGGTTTGATCACCATTAGCATCTAGCTGCGCCACTCACTGCTGGCTGGCTCGATCAGATAAGGTAAACAGTGGAGTAATTATCACGCGCCCCGGTTTGTCTGGGTGGATGGTGTGGTCGGGGGTTACCAGACCACAGTGAAGCTTTTCTCTCTTGAAATAACGAGGTAGAGACGTTAAAGTGTGTGTGTGTGTGTACAGTAGAAGAGAAAACCTCATGTCTTAGGTGATCATTCATCTCTAATCGATACCAACGTAATTTATTGTTTTATTGTCACATAACAGAACCATATAATGCTCATGAAAATAATCTTATATTTTTTTACTCTTTTTTTTAGTTCCGTTTAATGAAGAACACGAGTATCATTCAAGCAAAAACACCGTAAAGTTTATAAAATGTCTGATTATAATGGGTGATTTTAACGCAAAAGTTGGGAAAGGGAAAGTAGTACTTGAAGTAAGACCACATGGGTTGGGTAATAGAAATGAGAGAGGATAAATATTAATTTACTAGTGTAACGAAAACAAGATGATAATTGTAAATACATTATTAGGCACAGTAAGCCGAGGCTAATCTTCTGGTAATACGCAAAAAAATATAAAGAAAATACCTACTGTGTGAGGGATGTTCGCTCGCATGGTGTATCCAATAATGGTGTACACCAGACTTCATTATATTCTGTCATAACAAATTTGTAAATCTCGTCAAAACTAAAATTATCGCGGAGGATTTTCATCACACAGGATCAAGCGTGCTCGCGCGTGTGTATATGTGTGTGTGTGTTAGGGAGGTTAAGCTGGGTGGGCGAAGCTTCTGGTGGTCCAAACCTTCGTAACAATTTTTTTTCGTAATCTGATTCCCATTAGATACCAAACCACTGTTCGAACTGAATAGACCAGCCACTCCTTCTGGGTGTATCGATGATTGCACTCAATACACGGACGAGTTATTAGAGCAGAAGCAGACACGCGAGGAGAGCTGGAGTGTCGGGTGTAAATGGAGTAGGGTGGGTGACACAAGTGGTGAGCGGGTGTTGGGTGGGTGAGTAAGTGGGATGGAGGCCGATGGGTGGCTGGGTGTACCTGCGGCCAGCTGAGTGGCAACACTGTGTCTGATATGATCGTAATTTAGCGTCAGCACACGATACCGGCAGAACACATGCCTCGCCTCACTGACAGCCCACTGAAAGGGTTAGTGAGGTGTGTAATCCATGATACATTAACGGTTATGGACAGTTAATCAACACGGCTACAAGTACTTGATTCAAACATGCCCATTAATACGATACATACTGTATAGACCAGCGTGGAGAGAGAGGGGGCACACATGATAGGGTTATAACGACAATAATGCCAGTAATGTACGATACACCGATTACCACCACCGTATGTGTGTGTGTGTGTGTCAGGGAAGATATTGATATCAAAGACAGTTATTAGTGTTTGATGCGCCTCTCACATACTAATGGCGTATAAGTGGGCTTAAGTGGGACATATTGGAGCGGGGAGATATTGGTCCTGTTTGTTTATAGGTTCCGGGGCCTCTCTCCTTCTGTGGTGAAGTGACGTGGAGGGAAAATAATGTTGACGACGATGAAAATATTTAGATGTTTTTAAACTGAAATATGACATACATACATACATACATACATACATACATACATAATATGATTGGAGCGAAGAAATTGAGGAAATAATAAGAAAATGGAATAAACAACACAAAAGAAGACGAAGAAGAAAATGAATGAGAGACGAATAGTTTGTAAGAGAGAGATAAGTCAATCACCACCACGAGCACCAAAACATAGCAACGTTCACCACAACACAGCAACACTCATCGTCAACATAGCACCACACCACAACACAGTTACACTCATCACCATCACCACAACACAGTTACACTCATCACCATCACCACAACACAGCACCACAACGCAGTAACACTCATCACCATCACCACAACACAGCACCACAACCCTTACCACCAGCAACCCTCACCTTTACGGCCGGCAGCATATCACTCGGCACCACACTCCGTCAGATACGAGCAATGAATCGTAACAATAATTTCTCTCCCAGGCTACGATCTTTTGTTGTGACCCGTCTATACCCGCAGCCACCACCTAGCCAGACTTCCACCCTCTCCCCCTTTAGCGGTCAATGGTGAGTTGTTAATGCCCCCTTAAAGGGTAATGGAGACCAAGACATCCACATAGGCCAGCCAGGAGGACTTGTATCTTGGGGGGTCCTGATGTAAGGTTGTCCTATGAGCGTCATGGTAATAATAATAATAATAATAATAATAATAATAATAATAATAATAATAACAAAAACAATAATAATAATAATAATAATAATAATAATAATAATAATAATAATAACAAAAACAATAATAATAATAAAAACAATAATAATAATAATAATAATAATAACAAAAACAATAATAATAACAATAACTAAACAATAATAATGACCAAAAATAATAGTAATGATAATAACAATGGCAATATTAATAATATGGTGCTTACTTCACCCAGGATTTTCAACCTAACCGTCATTACCTTTTTACAGTACATGTATGGTTGTAAACAAACAAACACATACATTATCCTGGTCGACAAATATTTATGCATTTGGCGCCTCAGTATGTCATGGCACGTATTGTCTCATGACCCTCAGTTGCACGGTTCACACTTGTCATATAGTTGTTACCAATTAGTCATGACACATGTTAACTATCTCATGACTAACTGGTGTAAAGTTGGATTGGTTGGCCTTGAGACTAGGGTTCGAGGCCTAAGTATCGGTTAGCAGTGGTTATACATACTTATTACTTAACTGGAAAAAATTCACAAACAAGGCTGGACTTCTAGTTGAAATAGAACGAAGAAATTTGAAACACCGAGCATAGTTTGTGATATAAGTATTTTATTTTTCATCTAGATGTTAAAATAGCGTGCTCATGGTTTCCACAATACAGAACTGTTGTTGGACTAAATTAATTATGGAGGTAATAACTTGTGTTGATGTGTAGCGCTTGTTACTGCACATCATACGAGAACAGCCATGACCGTCTGTGAATTAGTAGTCTAGTGTTATGATGTCTGTTTTAACTTCTTCAGTAGTTCCTTGGATCCTTGTTGCTCTCTCCAGCGTCTCTCTTTACCTGAAGGCATTCCACCTTCACCAACTATAACCATAAACAAGAAAACTCCTACTATGCAACCCGCCCCCACACACGCTTGGTAACGACGCACAGTAACACAAACAATGGTGTAGTGTTATTAGGTATATTTTTATATCTGTCATTCTAATAAAAACAATGTGCTATGTTATACGGCCATTTGAAGTGAAAAATGTTGCAGGATTTTGTGTTTACTTATGTATGGGAAATATGTGGCAGTAAAGGTAACTATTAAAGCCTGGTATTATAGGTAAAAGTGGCTAAGTTGTCTGACAGTAAGGTGTTCCTGGGATAGTTTTTAGATGTTATATTTGGTAATAATTTCTTCCTTTTGTTTTACATTTAAAAAAAAAACTGGGAATGAAATCTAATTATATCCAAGGCATCCAACACTGCTGAACACCAGTCTGGGGGAGTCCGATATCATCCCTATCCTAATCCTCCTGCCTATCGTGTTAATATCATGTTCCTCTTTAACTTTTATGTAATTGAATGTGTCGTACTTGTTGTAGTTAATTAAATGGTGTTACTGTTATGTTTTTAATACAGAATTCGTACACAAAACATCAGGGCTACCAACTGTCCCGGGCTGTACAATGTTTACTGAGGTGAGGTTTTGTTCCGTTGTTGGTACATTAGAGAATGTCCGTTTGGCATTAGTAGGAGAGTTTTCAGTGGTAGTACTCTCTCTCTCTCTCTCTCTCTCTCCACCCACGAAGAAAATTATGGTTCTGTTGTGGCACCTCCAAGTTATCTTAAATTGAGATCGCTTACAGCTTCCTGGTAAAGATTTCCCTATTATTCCCGGCAGTCCGCAGACAACTGGAACTATTAAATTTAAAATAGGTAAAAATTTACCTTGTGAGATGTATGAACTAACCTAGAATACTCGCTTACAGATCTTAGTTGTTGAAGTGCGATATTATTTTATAACATCCCTATTAATCTATGCTAATTTATTTCTCTGTATACTAAGGAAATCATTTTAAATTTACCATTAAAGTGACTTAAGGAACATATCAATTATTATGACTGAATTACATTGTTTTTCGATAATAGATGAAACTATTATTAACAAAAGGTAATAAAGTTGTATTGTGTGGAACCTTGATTGATGGACAGTATTTGATATTAATTTTTTAGCTTAATGTTTTTTTTTTTTGGTATGTCTTTATTCTTGACTTTATATTCATGATGGTATTAGTTGTTTGTGTGTGTGTGTGTGTGTGTGTGTGTGTGTGTGTGTGTGTGTGTGTCAACTAAGATGTGTGTACAGTTTTCACGTTGATACATCGACCACCACCTGTACCGTTAACATCTTGCTAAATAAATAAAATAAAATATATAATTAATAACAGTTATTAAATGTCTATTTCACTCTAGTACGAAATATAAATAAAATCTAGTTCTTCCTCGTGCCGTCAGCCTCCCTCCGCACCACAATCAGCTCGTGTGTGGTGTTTGAGGGTAAAATATTTACATAATGTCCGCCAGACTTCAATTGCGTGTTGATCCTGTCAGTTGAGCCGCCAGGACACGTAAAGACAAGTTCCAGACATGTTGTTTACGCGACACGACTTAAGTTGAGAAGTTATTTGGTGAAATATGACCTAATTATTATGTTGTGTATGTGTTGGCGGAAATGCTTTGATGTTTAAGTGTGGCATGTGTTTAGTGAAGGACTTATTGAGCAGCGCAACAAAGCATACTACACCAATAACCGCCTGTACAAAAGTCTACGTAACCAGGTCATCAGGGAAATCAAGTCGGCCAAGAAGACTTATTATCCCAGGAAAGTGCACGGCCTCAAGGAAGTCGGCATCGGTCAGTGGTACTCCAAGGTAAAAGATCTCTGTGGTCTCAACCGTCAGGCTCCCACACTTCCTTTCATCTCACATTTACCTAGTGAGGAGGCAGCTGAGATAGTTAATAACTATTTTGCTACCATATGTCATACCTTACCCAGTCTTGACTTCACTCTCCTCCCAGCTTACTTTCCTTCCCCCTCCCCCCGTCCCAGTGTCCAACCATATGAAATCGCCAACAAACTCCTGAAATTTAAATCCAAACACTCCACTACCCCAATTGACCACCCAATCAAAATATACAAGGAGTTTGCAGTCGAACTTGCCACCCTCCTCTGTTCTATTATTAATGCATCCCTCAGACAAAGCAAATGCCCTAACGAATGGAAAACCGCATTTGTCACCCTCATCCCCAAGGTCACCACCCCACAGTCCCCTAACGACCTCAGGCCAGTTGCCATTACCCCCATACCCAGTCTACTTTGTGAGGACTTTGTTTTTGAGTGGGCATTTGCCAGAATCTATCAGTCAATTGATCCACAGCAATTTGGCAATATGAGGACCTCTTCTACATCACGCTGCTCAGTGAGCTTTCTGGATTTTCTGCACAAAAACCTGCAGAAACGTAAGACATCACTGGCCGTTGCCCTTGTTGATTTCAGGAAGGCCTTTGACCTTGTTGATCACTGCATTGTTATCAACAAGGCCATTTTGCACTAGGGCTGCCCACCAACCTGGTCTCATGGCTCACTGATTTCTTGACTGGATTCCGCCAGGCAGTGAGGTATCAGAGCTCGGTCTCCACATTCCAACACCTCACCTGCGGTGTTCCCCAGGGGACCAGGATGGGACCACTGTGCTTCCTCATCCTGATCAATGACGCTCTATCCGACACTCGACACAGGTGGAAGTACGTAGATGACTGCACTCTGGGGGTTTCAGTGGACAACACCGCACCAGACTACTCATCGCTACAAGGCACCCTTTACAGGCTACATGCATGGACCACGGAGAACAAGGTCACCATCAACCACACCAAAACCGTAGTCATGCACACCAATACCGCCACCACTCCAGTGCAAGCCCCAGCAGTCACAGTGGGTGCCCATCCTCTCCAGCTGGTGCAGTCTGCCAAACTCCTGGGTGTAACTATAGACAACAAACTGGACTGGAAGGCCCACGTAAATAACACAGTCAAGGCAGCCTCGTACCGTCTCTACATGCTACGACGACTTAGGTCACTTGGGACACCCACGCCAGAGCTGAGGACCATCTACAACGCTTTTATTCTCCCTAAACTAACATATGCGTCACCAGCCTGGTCGTCTTCTCTCAACTCCACCCAACAACGTCAGCTGGAGAAGGTACAGAAAAGGGCCTGCAGAATCATGCTCGGTGCAGAATACTCCGGCTACATCAACGCTCTCTCCACCCTGGAAATGCCATCCCTCAGTGACCTCCACCACCCAGCACTGGAAAGGTTTGGCAGTGGACTACTGCACCACCCTCGTCATCGCCACCTCCTGCCACCGGCAGCCCCCCACCCACCTCGCCCAGTCCGCCACTACAACAAAATTCAGCCCATAAGAGCCCGCACCGATAGATATAAGAATAGCAACATCCCATCTGTTGTTAAAATAATAAACAACTCCTGATTTATGTATTGTACAGCCCTGTAAATGTATTGAATGTATATCATTATGTCTAAATCACATGTAAGTTTGTATATTTTCAGCCACCGGCTGCAACTCTATTAATAAACCTTTTATTATTATTATTATTATTATTATTGGGGCCTGGATAGTTATGCATTTGCATATTTCATATGCAAATGCATATTTTGCGTGATTTCTATGATAAGTGCATATTACCTAGATAACTGCATATATATGCATATTTTGGTAAAATATTCATCTGGCAGTATCTCTTTGTTGCCACTGAATGAGCACACGTGGTACTGGGAGGTGAGGTGAGGTGTGGTTAGGTGAAGTGAGGTGAGGTCACGTCGCTTTAATCTGTCGTTTCCACACCTGGTCATGACTCATTGGTGTATGTATATTATGTGTGCTGGATTATATATCATGTATGTATATTATGTATGTGCTCCATTTATGTATTATTTATTCAGCCTAGCTAGCAGCGTGTGGCAATGTTATTACCATATCCCACATGCTTAATTAATGTGCCTGGCGACGTATGGAAGCTGCTAATGTATCACTTGCCATACGTCGCCTATAGCAGTTGACCGGGAGCCTAGTCAAGAGAGAGTGCTGCTCTCCTTTGTGTACATACTCTTATCCAGTAAACCGAACCTACAAAACTATACAGGTGTTTGTGTTCTCTCCTGTATATAGAACTTATTATTCAGAACCTAACATGGCGCAGTGATCCGACTCTTACTGGATAATTACGAGTGATAGCGCAAAGTCTGTGGAAAGCCGGATGGACTCCTCCTCTCGCTTGGGTCAACTCCCGCGCGTCACCTTGAAGAATCTCAGCAACTTTGAGCAGTGTCAGTGACAGTGATTGTCTGTGAAGTGTTTAGTGCATTGTGTGTTTCGTGCCATTCATGTGTGACCTTGTTCTAAAGGATTCCCAAGGTATACGGCATGTCCTGGGCATTTGTAAGGAGTAAAGTTCAGTGCACCCGTCTCTGACCGCGTCCTGAGGGTAACTAGACTGACTGGGAGTCGCCGCGCCTCTCCCTCCACCCCCCTCACAGCGCCGCCTCCACCCCCCCTCACAGCTGGGGCGAGACGCTTTGCCGGCCCAGGACACACACTCACACACATACACGTACTAACACTCGCTGACCGCGCGGCTTCCTTATATATATTTTATATATATAACCTACTTATCTGTGTATTTAATTAATTTTTTGTCTGAAATCTTGTTGATACGACGGGCTGACCGGTCAACACTGATTTAAGACATAGTACACAGAGGAAGTAGTTATGTCTCACGCCTTACGTAGCCGTGGACCCAGCGCCTGGATGAGCCAGGCGGGTGATAGCCCCGCAGAGATGGATGACCAGGCCGGCCACGACGCTCCAGCCCCCACATCGCGCAGTCCCTCACCTCAATATTCAGCGTTGTCTCCAGAGATAATTGCCTTACTGAAGTTTATGAGAGATGAGAAACGCGAGGATGAAGCCCACAGACGTTTGGCGGATGAGCACAGAAGGCAAGCAGAGGCAGAACGAGACAACCAACGGAGATTGGAAGACAGTGAACGGTTTGAAGCCTTGATATCTCGCCTCACTGTTAACCAAGCCCCTGGCTCTAACACTGCCTCGGTACTGACTGGTTCAGATACCTCATCCATGCTTCCTTCACACCCCCCAGCCCCACCTAAAGCAGCAGCTCAAACACCGCCCATCTTGAAGCCTGATGTGAATTTCCAGACTTTTCGTGAATGGCGGCGACGGTGGACTGATTACTCTACAATGGTGGATCTCCAGAGTTTGTCACAGCCTAAACAACTCATCCAGCTGCGTATGTGCCTGTCCTTAGAAATTCAGCGTGTCTTGGAACATACGTTGCAGGTACCCCCAACCTCTTTGCTGTCTGTAGAGGAGGTACTGGACGTTCTACAACGGCACATCAAAGGACAGCAGAATGAAGCTCTGCGCAGGAGGGAATTGTTTAGCTGCAGACAGATGGAGGGTGAGTCTTTTGATGCCTTTTACGTGCGTCTTAAGAGAGCCTCGGAAGAGGTAGATATATGTCCAGGCCACCACCAGCAGTGCGAGGAGACCCAGTTGAAGCAGGTGATCCTGATGGGTGTTAAGGACGAGGAACTTGTCCAACGCCTCACCTCCCTCGACTCTTCCTCTTCTCTTAAGGATGTGTCGACGATATGTCGCTCCTATGAGGCTGCCAGGTGTGCCACCTCTGCCATCCGCGCTCCCCCTACAGCTGTACGCGCTGCATCCCAGTACAAGAAGGACAAGAAGTCTGTTCCTACGCCTTCGCCCACCACGTCCACGCCCGGTTTATTTTGCAACAACTGTGGTAAGCAGCACGGAACACAGGTGTGTCCAGCTGCTCAGTCTACCTGCAACAGTTGTGACCGTAAGGGCCACTGGTCACTCACAGTACGGTGCCCAGCCAAACGCGTCCAGTGCAATGTGTGCGGTCGTCTGGGCCACTATGACAAGTGTTGCCCTTCCAACATACCCAAGGGACCGCGTCGGCGGAAGCTTCAGCCCCCCTCCACCAGAGAGGGCCGCCCACAGTCTTCCAATCAGAGGTACGACGACTCCTGACAACGCTCGAGCCACATTAGGAATGTGTGCTCCCCCCCGCGTCCCAGGACCAAAGTCCCCCAGTACATCAGCGTCATCGTGACCTACGGCGGTGTATCATCCCGTCTTCAGATGTTGCCCGACACCGGCGCTGATGCTACAGTCATCGGTCCCCAGCATTTGCAATGCTTGGGGCTCTCTCCAAGTGATCTAGGACCGCCCCCCAAGGATCTCCGCTTTATGGCAGATGGTTCACAGATGACCCCGGCCCTAGGTTCACTCTATGCACACGTCACCTTTGGCAACAGGTCGTGTCAAGCCTGGATTGATGTGCATAATGGCGTCCCGACTCCTTTGCTGTCCTACAGACATTGCCAAGAGTTGGCCATCATCTCCCAGGACTTCCCAACACCGATTCTCGAGGTAAAACACGCCAACAGGGTGCACGAAGGGAGCAGCAACTACCCTGCTGCCGCCCTACCCCTACCTCTGGCCAGTGACACCTCTCCTTCGGTAGTTGTCCCTGCTGCTTCAAGTCTCCACGCCTTGGCTCGCCTCCACGACAGTCACTGTGGAGCCGAGGCCACCAAACGGCGTGCAAGACAGACTGTGTTCCGGCCTGGCATCGACCCCGACATCTCCAATGCTGTCCGGGTGTGTAAGCCCCGCCGCGTATTACAACCCAGCCAGCAGCAGGAATCCTTTATGAGTGACGACAACCCCACCCGCCCCTTTGAGTCTGTGTCGGCCGACTTTTTCTGTGTGTCAGGAAAGTCCTTCCTCGTTATCGTCGACCGTCTCTCTGGTTGGCCGGTTGTCATCAAGTGCGGTAATGACACGACGTCTGCCGCCACCATCAGCAAGTTCCGCCACTACTTCCGTGACGTGGGCGTTCCTGTACGCCTGCGAACCGACGGAGGGCCTCAGTTCACAAGCCAGGACTTTGCTGTGTTCCTTGACCGATGGGGAGTCCGGCATGTGTTGTCATCGCCCCATTACCCGCAGTCCAACGGCCACGCTGAGGCTGCTGTCAAATCCCTGAAGCACCTCATCCTTAAGGTGGCCCCTTCTGGGAACATTGACTGCGAGGCCTTCGACAGGGGTCTTCTTGAACTCCGCAACACACCTAACTACACCGGACGCTCCCCTGCCCAGGTTTTGTATGGACGCCCCCTTCGTTCTTGTGTCCCTGCTCACCCTCAATCCTTCTCCAAGGAGTGGCAGGCCAAGACAGAGGATTGTGATCGCCGAGCCGCCGAACGTGTTCAGGACGTCGTCGCCCGCTACAATGACCACGCCCGTTCTCTCCCCAGGTTGAGTGTCGGCACCCAAGTCCGTGTTCAGGACCCGACCTCCCTACGTTGGGACAAAGTAGGCGTAGTTATGGGTCTCGGCAGGTCACGGGACTACCAGGTGCGGTTACCCAGTGGTCGTGTGTGGTGGAGGAACCGCCGTTTTCTCCGCCCCGTAACAATGCCTTCTGCTGGCCCCGCCACCAGTGTTGAGTCCCATACCCTTCCCAGTGATGAAGTCCCTCGACGCTCAGAACGGATCCAAAAGAAAAGGTCCGCTCAAGACTTTGCTATGAGCGTATAGGGGGGAGGGAGGTGTATGCATATTATGTATGCTGGATTATATATCATGTATGTATATTATGTATGTGCTCCATTTATGTATTATTTATTCAGCCTAGCTAGCAGCGTGTGGCAATGTTATTACCATATCCCACATGCTTAATTAATGTGCCTGGCGACGTATGGAAGCTGCTAATGTATCACTTGCCATACGTCGCCTATAGCAGTTGACCGGGAGCCTAGTCAAGAGAGAGTGCTGCTCTCCTTTGTGTACATACTCTTATCCAGTAAACCGAACCTACAAAACTATACAGGTGTTTGTGTTCTCTCCTGTATATAGAACTTATTATTCAGAACCTAACAATTGGTATTTCTGGGTTAACCCCACCCCCACAAATATTGCGTGCATCTCATCAACAATTACTAGACTTGAAGAAAGGGGACTACTGCTGTCCTTGGCAATTTCGTTGGTTAATGGTGTTCTTGATGAACTGAAAAGTTTGCAGTCTGATGCTTACTATGGTAAACTGAGTAACGTGTTGTACAAAAACAAGGGATTTGAAAAGCTGAAAAAAGTCAGTCAGATAATGTCTGGTGATGCTATTATTGACGAGACGGTACAGCCACTCACTATGTCAGACCTCCTATGTATGAAACATGCACCAATCTGTAATGTCTGAAAATATGTCAGTCTATAATGTAAATACATGTTCATATATATTTTTTGAAGCACTTTCACATATATATGTTAAATACATTACGTATATTGCTTAATAAACATTAACATTAGTTTATATTAACTATTTTGTTTCCGTATAACCTGTAATAATAATAATAATTTATTATTATTATTACACACACACACGCAGAGCTGCATAACACCACGCCAATGTCAGGGCTAAGACCATTTCCTCTCCAACCACAGTTAAAAGTATCGGACCCTTGTTAACATATTTGTTCACTACATGTTTCCTCCTCTTGTTTTATGACCCACTCCCCAATATTTCCTTATATAATTTACACAATTTCTGTTCATTGTGTATTTCGCCTTAGCTGAAATTTTCTGTCAATATACTGTTTATTATTATCCTATTTATTATTATCACACATTTTCTCCTTTCTTCTTTCTTTATTCTTTATTCATCATCATCATCTTCAACTTCTTCCTCCTCTCCCCTCCCATATATTATCCAACACTACGTTTCGCCTCCTTGTTTATATACACCTAATAATTCTCAATCTCTCTATTCTCAGGTAACAACGGCAGTGAGGTGAATGCTGACGTAACCGAGTGAAGCTGTGACTCACTGCAGGTAGGTGACGTGTGTGTGTGTGTGTGTGTGTCCTCGTTATTGGGCTCAATATACATAAACTATTTTGTGGGTCTTGTCCTATCATTTTGTTTTAATAATAATAACAGAATATTAGTCATATTTGATGTTTATTTTTATTATATTCATAGACAAATCTCCTGTCGTAGTGGTTGTATAGCACTCTTGGGACGATGATAACCGTTAACCCCAAACACACACACACACACACAAGAGACAGAGAGTTTTTCCTGGCTGTCAGAGACTATCTTTATGGCGCCTAAATTGATTCATTAAGACAGCTAATTTGCTGGTAGATATAAGTGGACGGTGTCAGGGAGTGAACAGTGTCTGGGAGTGGACAGTGTCAGGGAGTGGACAGTGTCAGGGAGTGGACGGTGTCTGGGAGTGGACAGTGTCAGGGAGTGGACAGTGTCAGGGCGCCTCAACACAACACTGACCTATCTCCTGGTTAATGACTTTAGTTGACTGTAGTAAACTGGTATGATAACCAAACCAGTTACCACCTGTTCATTATAAAGTGTTCATCTCAGTATTGAACCCCGTCGCCAAAAGTTCAGTTTTCAGCTTAATATCGTTTTGATTTTATTCTTGTTGATAAATATTTCTGAGAAGTTTTAAATGGTGAATAATCTTTGTATAAATGAGGTTAGGTTAGGTTAAGTTAGGTTCAGGTAAGTTATATTAGGATAGGTTAGGTTAGGTTCAGTTAGGTTAAGTTAGGTTCTGAAACTTAATTAAAACGAAAGATCCTGCGAATATTTGTGTTACAGATAAATCTTCTTAGCTAGGTCGGATAAATCTTCTAGGCTATGTCGGATAAATCTTCCCGGCTAGGTCGGAAAAAACGAGCCTAAACCATTTGAAGGGTGGGGATTTTATTCATCTTAGTTTCCTCCTTAATTAACCTGACTAACTGGTATGAAATAAAGTTAATTTAATACACTGCTGTTACTCCTCTAAGTTATTCATATATCGTTTGTGTGATTTCTCATCTCCAGGTAAAACAATTATGATAGCTTTCAGTAACAGAAAGAGTTGTGTTACAGTGAAACTTCCATTGATGAACTCTAGGGTCAGTGTTTGCTTACTTACTTGGCATATCAGAAAGATGTTTTTACCAGCACTAGATCCTCTGAACAAACATTACGGACGATATCATTCACCAACAACACACCCACGATAATTTTCACCCACGATATCATTCACCCACGATATGATAATATGATAAACCCACGATATCGTCCACCCACGATATCCTTCACCCACTATATCATTCACCCATGATGTCATTCACTCATGACTCACTTCGCAAAATTCTGGTGAGCCGCCAAGCTAAGTCGGGACTCCACCAGCTGAGCACCGACTAACACTCATTCACCAGATCTCATGAATGAGCTGGGGGTCAGGTGTAAACGTCGGCGTACAGCGATATACTACCTAATTTACAATGTCTTAAGGGGCTGAATATGATGATAATTGTCCCGTTAACTTGTGTCGTAATTCACGTCATCCTTCAAGTAAGTGAGAGTTGGAAGTTCCGGGAGACTCGGCATCAAAGGGTATGCTTAAGGCCTTGTGTGTCACCTTTGGCATGAACGTCACCTGAGCCTTGGAGGAGGAGCTTGACACTTATGGGAAGTTAATTGATGGTTGAGGGTGAGGTGGAGGGTTGGTAGAGGGTAAGTGGAAGAAGGCGTGGGGTGGGAGGAGGAAGAAGGCGTGGGGTGGGAGACGGAAGAAGGCGTAGTGTGGGAGGAGGAAGAAGGCGTGGGGTGGGAGACGGAAGATGGCGTGGGTGGGAGGCAGAAGAAGGCATGGGGTGGGAGACGGAAGAAGGCGTAGTGTGGGAGGCAGAAGAAGGCGTGGGGTGGGAGACGGAAGAAGGCGTAGTGTGGGAGGCAGAAGAAGGCGTGGGGTGGGAGGCGGAAGATCAACATACTGAAGTATATTACTGTAGGTACATTTTATTGGGAAAATTATATAGATGTGAATAAATCTTTATCATAAAATATATTTTGCTTACATTTCAGTGTTTACAAGGTAGGTAGGAACACTGGTTCCTGGAGAAGAGTAGGAACACTGGTGCCTGGAGAAGAGTAGGAACACTGGTGCCTGGAGAAGAGTAGGAACACCATTGCCTGGAGAAGAAAAGCAACACTAGAGCCTGGAGTAGAGGATGTGTTCGCCTAACGTGCTAGAGATGAGCGATACATTTGATGTCATTACCCAACACAACGCCACATACTGTACATACACTGCCCTTGCCAATAAGTCGATCTCTTCCATACATTGTGCAGTGTAATGTTGCAGACACTTGATAAATTCAAAGAATCATGTATGTCTTGAGCTCCCCGAGTGCATGTTCATATAACTGGCCTATCAACTACTGCTGGGCTGCAAACTTGAACCGCTGAGAGAGAATGAAGATAGTGGTGAGCGTGAGGCTAGGCTGAGCGGGACAGTGGGAGGCGACAATATAACTCTCACAGTCGTTCACTTCACCTGGTGACGCCCACAACACGGCGGTGTGCGGGGCCCTCACTGTGTTTATTACTGCCCCACCACTGTGTCTTCAATTACCTCTCTTGCCTTATCTAGACAGTTTTTTGCACCCAAACAGTTGAAGAATAATTGGTGTGATTCAGGACTTTTCCGCGACAAAGGGGGATGCCTATCTAAAGAAGGTAGCTCGATATCCTCATGCAAATTACCCTTCAAGTGGATAATAAAAGACATTCGATTTAAGGGGATGGAACTATCTTAATGGAGGGTCATCTGATTCACAAATTTGTATCCTGGATTGATATCACACTCGGGATCTTGTTTACCATTCAGCAGGTCCCCCGCGAGCAACGTTCATTCAGCCTGTGTGTGTGTGGGGGGGGGGGGGGAGGTTGTGTCTCAGCAACACTGGCGACGGTGGTGGTGGTGGTGGTGGTGTTGTTGGTGTTGGTTAGATGGACTATTTGATTTTAATAATCTAATGATTATACATAGGATGACATTCACAAACATACCCCCTCAGGCCCCTCACTCACACATAAAATAGAACAGATTTAAACTAATAACCTAGAGTTTACCTCAGCGTTGAGTAAACCTGTGAGCGTCTCTCCTTTTAAACTTACTAAAGGTAAAACCCACGCCACTGGACCACTCCGTGTTGAAGGTTCACTGCTCCCACAACATTCCTTGTATTGTAAAGATACAGCACCTGAAAAATTTTGTATGCAATACACTCAAGTCTGGGGGAGGTGTTTTGTGTGTTGTCACTTTTCAACCCACGGGAGTTTGGTGTGGTCTGAGCTCACTACACAAGCTGAATTCTTCTTGCTGCTATCATAAAATACTTATAAGGACAATATTCATGTTCTGTCATCTTATTGTACATCACTAGGAAGATCGCCACGTATTATAGGCTGGGGGGGGGGGGGTATAACCTTGTGTTTTCATATCCTGGAAGAGCGTCATGTGATGTAGAGCCCTTTAAGCGGAGAGCTTCTGTGGTCTACAATGCTGGAGGAGGTCCAACTGTCGTAAACTCTCAACACTGGAGGAGCATCACTTCAGTAAAGTCAAGTCAGTGGAGGAAATGATTAGTTTACTGTAGTCATAATATTGGAGGAGTTTTGGCTGCAGTTAACTCATAGCAATGGCGCCGCATGTGATGTATATTTTTGTTAACAATCTCTCGATTTTACCAAACCTAGAGAAAGTTAGCGTCATGTTTCAGAGAATATTGGAACTACTATCTCGCGATGTTAGCAGAAGTGGGGGAAGTTTGCATGATACGTCAGCTAAGACTGGTGGACTAACAATGCACTAGTTTCCAGTCTCTCAACCATAATGTTTTATTCATTTAGTCTCGCGGGCCGCCTTAACCTGATGTTATCTGCTACTGTTGCTCCCGCTGCTGCCAAGACTGACTCCGGGAACTCATCTTTCAACTGTTGCACGTTAGAGTGTTCTGACCCTCACACAAATACTGGACACGACTTCGGATAATTCACTTTGTTTAAGTGTTGGCTCATGTCTAAGTCGAACACTCAACATTACTTGAGTTGCTGAATATCAACTTCTACTTTCACATACTTGTAAAATTCGCTGTGTATGTCTCTCATTGTAGAAATGGGTATTATAACGTGTAAGAATTCCACTAAAAGAATAGTATTGATATAACCTGAAGTAGCAACACAGTGTGTGTGTGTGTGTGTGATGCTGTGTTGGCCGTGGTGGTGATAGTGCGTTGGTGAGGGTATGTTGGTGATGGTGTATTGGTGGTGGTATGTTGGTGATGGTGTATTGGTGGTGGTGATGGTATGGTGGTGTTGGTGATGGTGATGTGTTGGTGGTGGTCTGGTGGTGATGGTGTGTTGAAGCTGGGAAATCGAAGAGTTGTGTGGTGATGGAGGTAGAGTATGGTGGTGGAGGTAAAGTATGGTGGTGATGGTGGTGGTGGTAGAGTATGGTGTTGATGGTGGTGGAGGTAGAGTATGGTGGATGATGGTGGTGGGGAGGGCCGCCACGTGCCACACACAACGCACAGCTGCGACTAACGCGTCATTATGCCCACCAGTACAGGAGATACAGCGATGCCAGGCTTCTCTTACGGAACATTACTACCAGCTGTGCTATCAGTTTGTCTGGCTCACTCCCTATCTCTCTCACTCTTGTCTCTCTATCTCTCACCACGTTTATTATCAGTCTCTAAACTTCTTCCAAGGGTTTTATGTCTCGTCGATCCTTCACGAAATGACTCTCTCTCTCTCTCTCTCTCTCTCTCTCTCTCTCTCTCTCACACACACAATGTTTATACCCCGTCTCTCCTTCAACAAAACCGTAAAAACAAAGCGATATTACAGACGACTTAAGTGACTAAAAACAAGTTACGTCGCCCAAATGACTAATTTTCTCTGCATTTCATCGCCCAATTCTCCACTTTATTGACCAGAATGATGGTTGTTTACCCGAGATGAGACACAACGTAGAAAGTTTTACGTCACCAGAGGTTTTTCTGTATGCTGAAGACAATGTTTTGGGTGTGTTTGGTGGGCGGGTGTTGTGTTTGGCGGGGCTACACAACACCCGCGCCAGATACTCATATAACACTGCTATATACTGCAGTCTTATTTACACAGATTTCTCAACGGAAACTAATATCGTATTTTTTTCGTCATCCTATTGCCGTGATTGGGTAGAGGGAAGATTACGTCACTCGCAGTGATTGGTTATGAGTCAGATGTGATTGACTGAGAGGTAGATGATGTCACTTGAAGCTGAGAACGTCACGAATTTCCACTGACGTCACTAGTGGTTGTTGACCCCGGCAGTCACTCAGCCTCTCTGACAACATCAACAAAATGGACCCTTGAGTTTAAGTCGGTGAAGTAACGCTGAGATTAATGCCGCCTTTGTCTCAATTATCTAAAGTGCTGTAAACTTTGGGTGAGGATATTGTTATGACAGTCTATCTGATCACTTTAGAATCGAAAACTATACTTTGTTAAAGTACATAATAATAATAATAATAATAACTGACCTGTGTATCTCACGTTGTATAACTTAACAGATTTTTAACTTAATATAAAACTCCATCAAAATAAATACATCAGTGTATTATAACTTATATACTGTACAGTGACAGGTGTCTCCATCCACGAGGTGTCTGTTACTATACAGCAGATCTGGACCTACGCCTCACTATATACAGTTTCCATTACTGAGCAAACCAGACCCTGATATACTGTATATACTGTGTGGCCTTGTTGCTCAAACCTGGTATATACATTTTGCATTCTTTCGAGTATACTCATGAAACCAGTGCTGATATATGTGTGTGTGCGCGCGCGCTCTTGTCGTCGGGATCTGGGAACGTTTCTCACACCCATACATAGTTGAACCCGAGTCTTGTGTCTCCTCTTAGGGCGTCCATTAAGAGCTTTTGGCAACAAGTATCCCAGGGTGGCAGCCACCAACCCTGCCTCTGTGACAACAAACACAGTCTTCAACCCTCCCATACTATGTCCTTTCTCTGGAGATGTTACAATTTTATGTTATTTTTTATATATTTTTAATTTATTCGTTTTGACTAATACTTATATTATTTCTCTTTTGTTATGTCTAATGGTTAATTTAGTTTATTTACGTAGGCTTAAGAAAATAGACATATCATATCCTTAAACTACTGACATTTAAATTAATTCTAATAATAATAATAATAATTTAACCAAATATAAGTATTAGGTACAGTAGAATAGCTTTGATGGCTTCAGTAATGTAATAAATGCCTTAATACTGTACTGTATATACCAGGGTCACTCAATTACGATAATAAGGTCCAGTTACACAAATTTTCTAGATGGCCAAGGTCCGGATGAGACTTCATATAATATGAGACAATAACAAACAAATGAAGATTACACATTTCAGTTTATAATCTCAAAATCTGTTGACTGGATATGAATTAAAGAAATGAACAAGAGCCCGTGGATCAAAAGAAGCCATAAATGTAACCATCCATCCATCCATCTTACTGAAGAGGCAACCTGGGGGCGGGGGGGTTAACAAAAGGAAAAATTTATTAAATGTAGCAATAAAACGCTACAGGTAATGTATGTATTTTTTTGGTCAAAAGTTATCATACATTCTACTCGTGTTGAAGAAGGAGGAACGATGAATGAAAAGAAATAAACTAAATCTCTGTAGCACACAAAATATTACAATTATAAAAAGTACAGTCTGGTTCAAAAGTAATTATTCATTCCTCTTTGTTCAGTAAAAAGGGGAGATGATCAGTTTTGACCCTAAGTGTACATGTAATTGTGACTGTGGGTCTTAAATTGGGTGATTAATCATCATTAGTGTGAAAGGTGACACTTCGTGCTTCTTGTCAATTACCTGAACTTTTGTACAAATACAAATTATGTGATAGCTAGTCTAAGACAGTGGTTCCCAACCATAGGGCCATGGCCCCCAAGGGAGCCACGGCAAGAATTTAGGGGAGCCACGGCGAGCTGTTATAAATTGTACGTTTCCATTTAATGTTGGGAATCTGAATTAAACAAAACTTATATTACTTATTTTGACTTGGCAGAAGAGAGTTTTCATTCTTTTTTTGTCAATTTGTTTAATCAAAACGACAATACAATTTTAATATTTACATACTCTGGTGCTATTATTTTTTTTTTACGAATTATTTAAGATTTCACAGGTCCAGTCCCTGTCTGTGTGACAGGCACTGGACCGAGCTGCTGAACTGACTTGTTCAGTTCGTGTCCGTGTGTCATCCCTTTGCAAGTGGTGATAGGACCGAATGATCTCAGTCTGGCCTGGGATACCATTACGAAAACCGTGGAGTGTATTGTCTCTGAACCATATATTGTGTTTGAGCTTGACTCAAGCATAATATACTCCATAATATACTCCATATTTTGTTTCATAATTCATGTGGTCGCTGCTTTACGTGGGTGAAATATTTGTACACTTCCTTTATGAATTATTTCCTTATTTACTGGTGCCATTGTTGTTCATACTCATTCCTCACTTATATAATCCTACCATTTTTAGTGCTAAATTGGTATGACTCACTATTCTTCTCATTCTTCCAAGTTCGGCAGTGCTTGTCAAAGGAGGCGTGTTCTTGCTTACAGGAAGTACACTTCAGCTTGCTAGCTTGAGTGTGAATGTTTACCTGTGTGCATATTTGTGTATGACTGTATGTGTGCTTTATGTGTGAGTGCATGGGCGTGTTATGTATGTGAATGTGTGTGTATGTTTACCATTCTAACTCTTGTCCTATTTATATGTCCTTCTTTATCATCGTTTAGTCTTTATCACTTGTCTGTTTGTCTGTTCTGGGAGAAAAATGAAGGAGGCCACGAGGATGTTCAAAATTCCTCAAGGGGGGAAATGGAGTGAAAAAGGTTGAGAACCACTGGTCTAAGACAATGATGAAGGTGTTCATTGGTGATGCTGGAGCAGAATTTGTGCTTCAATAAATTCATGGCGGAAAAATCAGACTCACACTGATGAGTGGAGCCAAACATTGTGAGGATATGTAATGAGACTTTGTGAAGATGGGGGGAACTAGCTTGAGACGCCTTCTGTGTCCAGAATGTGACGGAATCACAGTTATTAACCTCTTCGTTCAAGGTCACAGTTTCTTGCAATTCAATTAGTTCCATTTTGATTGATGCTGCACATACACATTTGAATGTGTTTTGCTTCTTCTGAAAACTCGGAGACGTTTGTGACCAAGAAAGGGTTCTGAGTTAACAGCAGTAGCTGTCTTCGAAGAGAGATATCATCAAAACGAGCATTGAAATCATCAATAAGCTTTTCGATGAATTGAACTGTAATATCTGCTAAAAATGCTTCAATTTTCATTTTCGTTTCATCTTGCAAAAACTCTGATAACTGGTTTTCCTTGGCAATCGTTTGGTTTTCATAAAATGCAGTGGTCCACACCAAAGCGAACCGCGGTTCGGATTCGGACCGCGGTTCACCAATTGAGTACCCCTGGTATATACTCAGATATGACAGGTTGTGTGACTTCTATGACAATGTTGTTACTGACAGAGACAACAAGTCTGGTAAGTGTGACAATAATGGCTTTGTGACACCTTTGGTACTGTGTTATATTATGTACTAAGATTAAAAAAAATCTCAGGTTTAAAACTGACATGTTAGTAGGTATTAAATATCTAGATGACTGGAAGTGTTGCTTGTTTTGGAAAGAATGTAACTAGTTATGAGACGTGTCTACAGGTGTGACACACTAAATATAAATGACCAGAAGCTCACCACTCACCATGTCTTCGGAAGTTACACATATAGTTCTATGAGATTGAATTGAATTGAATTGAAACAGTTTATTTAGCCAGAAAAACACAGATACAGAGTGGATAATAATAACAATATTAACATGGCTGAGCCAGTTGAGAACCTGATCTCTCTTTTAGGCACCTGATATGTACTATACATTTATCTCAAAGAAGTATTATGTAACATTTAGTATCATCTGGAATAGTACAATAGCATGGTGGTAATAAGAACATCTCATAATGTTACCACGGTTATCACTTCAATATTTATTTATTTTATTTATATATTATTTTTTATTTATTTGTTTATTTATATTATACGTATATACATAAATTACAGTGGAATTGAAAAACATAAGTATAATGGGGGAGCAGTACAACATGGCTTGTACAGTATTAAGGTTGAGCAAGAGGACAGAGCTGTCAGGATTATGTCTAGTTGGCGAATACATTTATTGCAATGGTAATTTCTTATCTATTTACATGATAATTTCAGATAAAACGGTTTTGATGGTACAATAAAAGCAGGTACTGTAAATATAGTAGGTATTACAAGAAATATTAATACTTAGACAATAGATATTTTTTAAGAGATAATTTAAAGGAAGAGAGCGTAGTCTTTGCTCGGACGGGTTGGGGTAAATTGTTCCACACCTTCACACCATGACTGTAAGGTTGACACACTCAGATGCCAGGCAGCGTGGCGACGTGCCTGACAGGGTGACGTGACCGCTACTGGTGAAAGGCGCCATTTCACTTCACCCAACATGAGAGCTACAGTCACAGGGCCCTGGTGTGTGTCTCGCCACATCAGAGGAAGGTTTGTCTGACGGTCGAAGGAATTACTTATGTGTGTTGTGATTTAGGCCAGTGCTGCTCTACCCCTGGTGTTGACTCTTTCTGAAGCAAGGAAACACAGTGCCCCGGTAATTTTCATTGAAGTTTTAGGAATAAAGTCTTTACTATATCTTTTCTGCGTCTGTGGATGACGGAGTCACTGTTTGATCTTTCATCCAAAAATACGTAAAATTAGTTTAACCTTATTAACTTAAGTGTTTATTACTTCTGGTAAAAAAAATCATCTAAGATTTTTTTTATGAATTCCTTCGAGGAAACTCTTACTCAATTGGTTGTAACTGTTGAGTAAGTAGGTTAATAATTATGGAAAAGTTTAGACATTTTTTACTAATGTACTGTTTGTAGAAGACCTTCAAAAAGAATAAGAAGTAATTTAAACCTTCGGGAGTGAGGCTCCATCTCCTTTGTACTCATATTAATTTATATAATTTCCCATAATAACAACTTAGAGTAATCGATAGTGACTCACATCATCATCACACAGCCAGGTAAATTATTCCATATTCCTATAATGTCATTTTAAATCATCACTATATTGAGTGCAGGAGCCACAAATACTGACAGACATAACTACAGGGTCATCACTTCTTAAGGTCGCGGTTGGGGGATCCTGTCAGGGCTATAGACGCAGCTCAGTTAACTTGAATGAAATTTGCCTCTCCCTTGTAGTTCATTAATTATTATTATGATAATGAGTAATGTAATTCATGAGGAGGAGGGAGATGGATGACGGAGATCCTGAGCCAGAAATTGTGAGCAGGAGACGTAGCACGACTATTAAAACTATACTAGTATTTATATACCTTTACTGTACAGTCACTGAACAGTCACTATTCCGCGAATCCCAAGATTCGTCGAAGCATTTGTGGACAGAATAATGCATCCGTGTCTACTGTTTTGGGCTCACGAGTCTGAATTTGGGGGCTCGTGGAACAGCAGGAGAGACGATAGGTCTTTTATGAGTGACTCGACTCTCGGGGCCTTCAGCTTCACCCAGGTTGTCTCAGTTCCCTCATGTTGTCTCAGGACTCTCAGCTTCTCTTAGAATGTGTCCGGGCCCTCACCCTTCCTCAGGTTGTCTCGGGACCCTCATGTTGTCTCAAGACCTTCAGCGTTCCTCAGTGTCCCAGGCCCCTTGGCTTCTTTCAAGGTGTCTCAGGACCCTCAGCTTCTCTCAGGTTGTCTCAGGATACGGGCTCTCTACCTCGTCCTGGCATTATGTCGTGGTGGCTTCAGGGAGTCATTCATCTAGTTGTAGCAGCGTACACTTTTTAAGGTCGCTTGTTGACAAAGAAATCGAAGAGATATTGGCACCACCCTGGCGTCGGCGTCGACTACGTCCTCACACTCGACGACTTCCCTTTAACCTATTCATCTCCTTCGTAAAAGTAATGGGCAAGAAATACTCCTTTATGTTGAGTTAACTTTTCCGCCGCCATGGTTAGGGCAAGAACTATCAAGCTGTTTAATAGACTGTAATCGTGTCGTTGGCAGAAGATAATGTTACGTTATTCTTTCGTGTTATTTTATCCACGTTGTCATCATGTTTTAATGTCTTACGTTAGTCGGACTTGTAATTCATTTTGACTTTGTGTAATTCATACAGGGGGACAATGGCTCACTGTATGTATCGTATTAATAGGGCACGTATTAATCAAGTGGGCTCTCTCTCTCTCTCTCTCTCTCTCTCTCTCTCTCTCTCTCTCTCTCTCTCTCTCTCTCTCTCTCTCTCTCTCTCTCTTGCACACCTTGGCGTGATCGCCGTCATAGGAAGAGCCACACACGCATTGGGAGGGCAAACCTTCTACTGGCCGACCGTACCTTAGAGCAATGGCATCTGTAAATTCTTGTTTGTTAAGACTGAAACCATTTGCCCTTAACTAATACTATTACTACTACTACTACTGCTACTAATACTATTACTATTGCTACTTCTACTATTACTACTACTAATAATAATAATATTATTATTATTATGATTATTACTACTACTACTACTACTACTACTACTACTACTACTACTACTACTACTACTACTTTTTTTTTTTTTTTTAAACGTGGCCTCCAGCCTCCCCCAATAGCCACACCTTCGCCACCATTTATTTACCTTAATATTAAATATCCTAATACATAAGAAGCTATCCTATCTGTGTTAAATTAGTTGAGCCGCAGATCTATGCGGCATTCAGTGACTGTAGCCTCATAGTCAATATCTGCAGCAGTTGTCGGAGTAGGGGCAGAAGCTCTCGTTCCCCTGAGGCAGAGCAAAGCCGACCGAAGGAGAGAGAAAGACAGTCGACATCTCATCCAGGCTGTAACATAACTTCTGGGCTGCTGCTTCTGTTCGGAGATCAACTCCGCGAATCTGGCGTAGAAACATCTTGCACTTGGGCCCATCCCACCAGAGGTTGTGAACACTAGAGGAGTGAAGCTGCCTTGATCAACGTTTTGAATTCTCTCCCCATATGCCCTTCTCTTGTCGTTCTCGTTTCTCCTATTTGCAGCATCGAGAGCTAGGTTACGGTGACATGCGGCCATGGGATAAAAAATCCTGATGTCGAAGAAAGCTCGCTGTCCCCGCGTCCAGAATCCTCGAGCACTGACGTCCACACGGGCTTCGTTAGATGTGTTTGAAGTCCTATGTTGGAAGATCTCACCATCCAATGGAAGGAGGGTCGGTTCTACCATGACATCCCGGCAGATTTCCTTCAACATATTTGCGGTGAGATCCCTTACCTCGTCATGCCTCATGCATATGAAGCCCCCTTTCTTGCACACCTTGGCGTGATCGCCGTCATAGGAAGAGCCACACACGCATTGGGAGGGCAAACCATCTACTGGCCAACCGTACCTTAGAGCAATGGCATCTGTAAATTCTTGTTTATTAAGACTGAAACCATTTGCCCTTATTGGTAACGTAGTTAACCAGTTTTAGGCGCTCACCTCCTGTGCTATAGCTACTTTTTTTTTTTAAATTTTCTGGAACCTGCAGCAATAGTTGCTGCAACATATCATTTTGGCAGTGCTGTCGATCTGTCGTAATGGACCTACGAATCTTATTTACTTCGCTGGCATCCACTTCCCCTGTTGCATTCTGGGCTATTATGTGGTCCGTGAGGGCTGCCGTGAGCTTAAGTGAATTTTGATGTTCAGTGGCAGCAATCTCCGCTGGATTAGTTAGTCCCAACCCTCCCAGCCTTGGTAGAAGTGCAAGAAGTGCTCTTTCTGCTGGGGTTAAGTCAGGGTGTTTCACTAGTTTGGGAATGAACTTGACATTGATAGCTTCTTCCAGAGGGTGGAGGAGGGGTCCGATCTCAGGGATGGTGCACATCAGGTAGTTCCAGCGATGCTTGACTCCATGGGTGAATGCTGCAAGGGCCGCATGTGGCTCTGTGTTAGCAATCTCAGACAGAGCTTGGATTTCACTAACCCACTCATTCACCTTTCCCGCTACGTACTCGGTCTTGAAGTCCGTAGTGCTACTACTACTACTACTACTACTACTACTACTACTAATACTAATACTATTACTTTTTTTTTTTAACGTGGCCTCCAGCCTCCCCCAATAGTCACACCTTCGCCACCATTTAATTACCTTAATATTAAATATCCTAAAACATATGTAGCTATCTTATCTGTGTTAAATTAGTTGAGCCGCAGATCTATGCGGCATTCAGTGACTGTAGCCTCATAGTCGATATCTGCAGCAGTTGTCGGAATTGGGGCAGAAGCTCTCGTTCCCCTGAGGCAGAGCAAAGCCGACCGAAGGAGAGAGAAAGACAGTCGACATCTCATCCAGGCTGTAACGAAACTTCTGGGCTGCTGCTTCTGTTCGGAGATCACCTCCGCGAGTCTGGCGTAGAAACATCTTGCACTTGGTCCCATCCCACCAAAGGTTGTGAACACTAGAGGAGTGAGGCTGCCTTGATCAACGTTTTGAATTCTCTCCCCATATGCCCTTATCTTGTCGTTCTCGTTCCTCCTATGTGCAGCATCGAGAGCTAGGTTACAGTGACATGCGGCCATGGGATCAAAAATCCTGATGTCGAAGAAAGCTCGCTGTCCCCGCGTCCAGAATCCTCGAGCACTGACGTCAACACGGGCTTCGTTAGATGTGTTTGAAGTCCTATGTTGGAAGATCTCACCATCCAATGGAAGGAGGGTCAGTTCTACCATGACATCCCGGCAGATTTCCTTCAACATATTTGCGGTAAGGTCCCTTACCTCGTCATGCCTCATGCATATGAAGCCCCCTTTCTTGCACACCATGGCGTGATCGCCATCATAGGAAGAGCCACTACTACTACTACTACTACTACTACTACTACTACTAATAATAATAATAATAATAATAATAATAATAATAATAATAATAATAATAGCCCTTAATCAGCCTTACCTGTAATTATCATGTCAAGTACTTATTATTCCTCTCCTCTCTCCTGTTCCTGCTCTTTTCCTCCGCCTTTCTTCTTCCTCCTTCTTTCTCCTTCTCTCGTCCTCTCCTCCTCTTTCGTACTTACTCCTTTCCTGTGTACCGAGGAGAGACAACGACAAGAAAGGCGAGGAATCGTTGCCCGCCCCCCCCCCCTCCTCCTGCTCCACCACCACCTCTCTACCTCCTCCTCCTCCTCCTCCTCCTCCTCCTCTCTACCTCCTCCTCCTCGGCAAACTCCAGAAAAGCAGTAAATCTGACGTGCTGCTCATCCGGTATTGGTTTTCCCTGGTCGAGGTATCTTGCCAGGTCATTATGGTGGGCCTCTGAGTCCTCCCTGGTCGGCTTTCCATCATCTGATCCCGATGGTTGTGGGGAGAGGAGAGGGAGAGGGGAAGAGATGTTACCGCGCCACGTCATGAACGACACGATTTCCTGGGTTTTCACTGACGAGATGAATTCATATTATTATAAATGAGAGAGAATGTTAGTCTGGTGTTCGCATTCATATTTCCCGCCTCTGCTGACGGTTTTGTAATATTTAAATGTAATTATGATCTTTAAAAATGTTGTTTTTACATAATGTAGTATTACTGTTACGTAATTTGTCTTAGTATGCCTTATTATGGGTAAAAATAAGTATATTTTAAATGCATCCTTCGAAAGCTTGAATTTGCTACTAGAGTTTAACAGTTAATTCATGTATAATACTTCTGACAAACTTCCTACGTGCTTATGTTTGAAATAATGAATGTATGTATCTTTATGTAATTTAGCTAAATATCTTTCCCGTCAGAAACAATCATCCCAACGATTATGAATAAACTCATATAGAAATACATCATTACTTCAGGACAAAATCGGACAGGTTCGCAACGGCCAATCAGCTGTAAATTTTAAGGAGGGGGCGGGGCATCTTTTCTCAGCTGGGAAATAACGCGCTATAGTATTTCTTTGTTTATTTTTTTATTCACTGTGACTCTCTCTCTCTCTCTCTCTCTCTCTCTCTCTCTCTCACACGTCGCCCGTATCACTAGCACCTTCGTAAGTGTCACCTACACATCAGTATCGCCTCACACCGTCAATAAATAGATAAGACAGTGTTGATATACACTTGTTTATGGCTGACACGACCTGATATACCATATACCAGACACTGCTACCCAATACCCTCAACCTTCTCCCAGACGTCCTGTACTTTTTAACGCTCACCAACGACACTTATGTAAATCAGTATTTATTCTTCATGTAAAAAATTAATTTATACATAATTTTTCTTTGCTATTATAATGTGTTTTTCGATAATACAGTAGAATAACGCTGTCACTTAATTGACCTAAGTTTGGGGTGTAGGGGTGTCGTTTGAAATGTCTCTCTTTCCTGGTTTGTTTACAATATGTATGGCTAAATCATGCTTCTGTCACCCCCCCCCCCCCCCACCTTCCCATCTTCTGTTGCTGTACTGTAATGCACCACGGATATAAAAAGGTTATGACGCGTTGATTGTAACTACATTTATAGGTGTAGTGGGATTCAACTAAACTAAACCTTAAACTTTAAAACTGGAAACTCTTAGGGCTGAAGGCTATTAGAATTGGATCTCATTATCACTTGAGCCTAATAGAACTTAAGACCCATTTGAATTTGTCATTATTATACTGTTTCTAAAGTTCTTAATTAATCTTCGTTCTTCTTGGTAAAGAATACTTTCAGACCCGGAGATATTATGTGTGTATAATATAGATCTTTTTTTTTAAATGAAAGAAGTTATTTTGTTACGTGTTTTTTTTCTTCTCTTTTCTCTTTCATTTTTATCTCCCTTTTCACTTCCTTCCCTTCCTCTATCTCACTTCCTTTTCCTCCCTCTCTTCCCCTACCCTTTCTCTCGTTCCCTTTCATTTTCGCCCACTCCTTCACTCCCTCTTACTTCTCCTTTCCTCTCTCTCTCTCTCCCTCTATCATTCCTTGCCTCCCCTTCTATTTTCCTCTCTCTCTTTCACCCCTCCCTCTCCTTCCTTCTTCTCTCTCCTTCTCATTCCCTTTGTCTTCCCCTCCCCTCCCTCTCCTTTCCCTACTTCTCGGCTTCTCTCTTCCCTCCCTCCTCTCCCTTTCCCCCTATTCACCCCTCTCCCTTTCCTCCCTCCCTCCTCTCTCTTTCCCCCCTATTCCCTCCTCTCCCTTTCCTCCCTCCCTCCTCTCCCTTCCCTCCCTCTCTCCAGCTCTCACAGACATCCACCATTCGTTTTTCACGAAGTGCTAGATTCATCACCTCCGTGTGTGGCGACGTGGTGTGTGTGTGTGTGTGTGTGTGTGTGTGTGTGTGTGTGTGTGTGTGTGTGTGTGTGCGCGCGTCAGTATCGTGATGAACTGTAGGTCGTCAACACTGCAAAGAAGTCCCACTACCCAACCAAGTTACAACACCTGAAGCAGACCAACATCAGTCAATGGTATGGTAAGCTTAAAGAACTCTGTGGACTAAACAATAAGACACACCCCCCTCCCCTTCCTTAGCCATCTCACTAGTGTTGACGCAGCTGAGCAAACAAATAACCATTTCGCTACTATATGCCAGACGCTCCCACGGCTTGACACAACCACTCTCCCTGCTTACCTACCAGCCCCCCTTCCCACTGACTTAGTAGAAGAATTTGACGTAGCAAAACGCCTGGACAAACTAAAATTAAAACGCTCTACCACCCCCATTGACTTACCAATGAAACTCTTCAAGGAGTTCTCCCCGGAGCTTGCTAAACCCCTCTGCTCCATCATCAATGCTTCTCTCAGTCAAGCCAGATGCCCAGCTGACTGGAAAACCTCTTATGTATCACCAGTGCCCAAGTCAACCAGCCCACAATCCTTAAATCAGCTACGACCTATTGCAATCACCCCAATACCCAGCCTAATCTGTGAAAGTTTTGTGTTCGACTGGGCTTATGCTGATATTGCAGGAGTCGTAGACCCTCAGCAATTTGGCAACATGAAAACTTCCTCCACCACTCACTGTCTTGTCAGCTTTCTCGATTACATATACCGCCATCTCGAGAAACGAAAAACGTCTGTAGCTGTCGCCTTCATTGATTTCACTAAAGCGTTCGACCTAGTCGACCACAATATAATCATCAACAAAGCTATTGACCTCGGGCTTCGAAGAAGCCTCATACCATGGCTTACAGACTTCCTCAGTGACCGACGCCAAGCTGTACGCTTCCGAGGGGCTGTCTCCACCTCTCAGTCACTCACCTGTGGCGTCCCCCAAGGCACCAAGATGGGACCACTCTGCTTCCTTATGCTCATCAATGATGCCCTAAGAGAAACCCCTGCTCGCTGGAAATATGTCGACGACTCCACCATTGGGATCAGCGTCAACAATTCTGCTCCCAACTATACCGCCCTTCAGGATTTATTGAACAGTCTCCAAAACTGGGCCACCAACAACCATGTCACCATCAACCATACCAAGACCATGGTTATGCACATCAACCTCTCCTCCGACATTGTCCCACCTCCTTCCATTACTCTAGGTCCGAACACACTCCAGGTTGTAGATTCCACGAAGCTCCTCGGCGTCACCATAGACAACAAACTAAATTGGAAACCACACGTCAATGAAGTTGTCAAATCCTCCAGTTTCCGTCTCCACCTCCTCCGCCGACTCAAGTCCCTCGGAGTTCCTGCACACGAGCTCCTCAGTGTTTACACAACATTCATACTTCCCAAGCTCACCTATGCCTCCCCCACCTGGTCTTCCTCCCTAAATGCCACACAACGTAAACACCTAGAAAAAGTGCAAAAGAGGGCATGCAAGATTATTCTCTCCCCCTCCTACTCCACACATCAAGAAGCGCTCAACACACTGACCCTTTCGACTCTCACTGACCATCACCACGACCTCATCTGCAAATTTGGTAAGAAGCTTCTACACCATCCCCGACACCGGCTCCTACTACCACCTGAGATCCCTTGTCCGAGAATTGCTGTGCGACACCACAACCGCATCCAGCCCATACGTGCACGAACTGATCGCTATAAGAACAGCCCAGTCCCAACCATTGTAAAAATTATCAATAACTTGTAATACTGTAACACTGTCACTATGTTGAAATGAACTGTAGTTTGAGCTTTTCCCCATCTAAGTTATTATATGTCTTATTTGTGTCACTTATGTTACTTGTATATTATTTGTAATTCGTAGCCCATTCCCCAAATATGTAACTGTATATTTTCAGCCTTCTGGCTGCCAAGCTCTTTCAATAAACCGTTAATTATTATTATTATTTTATGTCTAGGGCCAGGAACGTCCACTCCGAGAACTGGCAATGAAGTGGTGTCGCGTCTGGTGTGAGATAGCGAGGAAGACCCAGGAAATTATACAGTTAAGGACCATGCTGGGGAGTGAGGGTGTTAGGTGACCACATGACCCTAGCAATGGCTGGTGTGAGTGAATAATCTGATGGTGGAGATGAGAAACAACACTGAATATACTAGACTTTTGAATCCCCTTTTTGTTTAGTCACCTTTAAAAATAACCTGCATTTTCTGACCTTACTGATAGAGGTTTTCTTCGCGTGAGTATATTTTGTTCCGAGTGATCAGTTCACGCTAGCTCTCATGTCTTCTCTTTTAACTTTAATGTTGTTGAGATTTGTTTTAAACGCCATTGGTTATTTTTACGTACGTGTATCAGCCCATTTTCCTAACGAGATTACCTTAATTACTTTCGCACAGGTATGCATTTATGGATTCACTTTTAATTAGTTTTGACGATCATCCTAATAGGGTAATTATTAATAGGAATGTTTTAATAGGGTCTGTATAAGTGGGGATATTTTCTTAGTGGGTTGATCTTAATGAGGCTGTTTGGTTGAGTGGTGGTGGGTGAGCCGTTCTGATGTGATCTATTACTTGTTCGTGAATGAGATTGTGTCACCAAAGCCATTACCTGTCAGACTGGCTGTCAATTTTACTCTCGGGTCATAACTTCCGTTTTCCCCCTCCCTAGTCATCCCTTCCTCCTTTCCTTTCCTTTCCTTTCCTTTCCTTTCCTTTCCTTCCTTGTATCCATACATGTAATTTTGTGTAAGCCAGCTAGTGTACGCGTGTTGTGTAAGATCGCTTATTTACAGGTGTTGTGTAAGTTAGCTAGTGTACACGTGTTATTGTATAAGACATCTAGTGTACATGTGTTATTGTGTGAGCGAGATAGTGTGTATGTGTTATTGTGGAAGTCATTTTTAGAGGGTCCGAAAATCACCAGAATGACAAGTAATTTACACTCTCCAAAAACTATCACATTTGACAGCAGCAGAAACAGACATAAACACAAAACCTAAAGCCATTATTTCTCAGTAGCCAGACCTTGTTTTTAGTTAACTTTATTGCCAATATTCACCATTATGCCCATTACTATGAGTTATTGTCTACGTCTCCGTTCTTCCATTACTTTAACGTCTTTATTTACTGCTTCCGAGCCATTAGTATCGCTCTTAATGGCGCATTTATTCACGGCACTTCATCAGCGCTACGAACTTTCAGAATCTTGGGGCTTTTATAACATGATGGCGTTTGGGGGCTATAATTCTGGGGCCCGTACTCTTAAAGGACGTTATGTTGATTTATTCGCCACGAACTGGATATAAGAAGACGTATTGGGATGCAGTGCAGTCAGAGTGTAGTTTGTTACGCCGTTTACTCCTCCGGACCGGAGGCTCCGGTTTTTTATCGGTTTAAGTGAGTGAGCTAGTTAATGTTTTCTCGCTAGAATTTGAGTTCTGGTGTCTCTCTCTCTCTCTCTCTGATATTTTCAATCTAAAAATTTTGAAGAAAAAGAAACTATCAGATTATATCCGATTGGTGGATATTTATGGACTTCGTATTGAGACATAAATTTGAATTTCTCTACAAAATTTGTCTCTCTGAGGTCTCTTATCAGTATCTGTCTGTGGGGATTTCTCTCACCAGTATCGGTGTCTGGGGGTCTCTCTCACCAGTATCAGTCTCTGGGGGTCTCTCTCACCAGTATCAGTCTCTGGGGGTCTCTCACCGGTATCAGTCTCTGGGGGTCTCTCTCACCAGTATCAGTCTCTGGGTGTCTCTCTCACCAGTACCAGTCTCTGGGGGTCTCTCTCACCAGTACCAGTCTCTGGGGGTCTCTCTCACCAGTATCAGTCTCTGGGGGTCTCTCTCACCAGTACCAGTCTCTGGGGGTCTCTCTCACCAGTACCAGTCTCTGGGGGTCTCTCTCACCAGTATCAGTCTCTGGGGGTCTCTCACCGGTATCAGTCTCTGGGGGTCTCTCTCACCAGTACCAGTCTCTGGGGGTCTCTCACCGGTATCAGTCTCTGGGGGTCTCTCACCAGTATCAGTCTCTGGGGGTCTCTCTCACCAGTACCAGTCTCTGGGGGTCTCTCTCACCAGTACCAGTCTCTGGGGGTCTCTCTCACCAGTATCAGTCTTTGGGGGTCTCACCGGTATCAGTCTCTGGGGGTCTCTCTCACCAGTACCAGTCTCTGGGGTCTCTCCCCAGTTCCAGTCTCTGGGGGTCTCTCTCACCAGTACCAGTCTCTGGGGGTCTCTCACCAGTACCAGTCTCTGGGGGTCTCTCTCACCAGTACCAGTCTCTGGGGGTCTCTCTCACCAGTATCAGTCTCTGGGGGTCTCACCGGTATCAGTCTCTGGGGGTCTCTCTCACCAGTACCAGTCTCTGGGGGTCTCTCACCAGTTCCAGTCTCTGGGGTCTCTCTCACCAGTACCAGTCTCTGGGGGTCTCTCACTATGCGGGTAAACTCGTCGTCTACTAATCCTTCATTGCACAGGAAATCACTCTAACTCTACCTGTTATTAATTAGCTTTAAATTCAAATTATAGATAAAGATTACGATAAAAGTTATAGGTTGTATGACTTTGTTAATGTAAATAGACGATGAATTATGATATTACCCCAACCAAGTACAGCATTATTTTCAGTTAGATTTGTTCAATGCCTTTCTCTATGCTTTTTTTTTTTCGTCTGGCGATATATATTTCGTTATGTAAATTTCTCGTCCTGGCCACACAGTTGAGCTGCTGCCACCTGCCGTGTGAGTGGGCAAACAACTTATTGTCAAGAATGTTTTATTTTAGACTCGACACACAACGAACTTTTACTTAGAGGTATAAAATTATACATGAAAAATATGATAATTGTGTGAGTGTGTGTTTAGCATTTACGGATTTATGTTGTGTTTACTGACGTATTTTTATGCTCTTCGTACATGAAAGCATAAAGCAGCTCCGAACATTCACGAATTTTGATTTCTCATTCATTATTCATCATATATTTATTATATCCATTAATTTTTGTTTTTCATGTTTAGTTTTTTATTATTAATATTCACTAATTATGATCAGTGTTCATGTTTTGTTTTTTTGTCATTTAGTCTTCATTGTCATTTATTTTTTATCCTAAACATTCACAATTTTTATATTTGTTAAAAAATAATTAACACTTCTGAATATTATAAAAAATATCGTCGAGTATTTAACTCATTTAGGGAAGTATTACACTAGTTACAGTTCCCCCCATGTACTTGTTTCTCCTAAATCCAAAACATGTCACAATAAACCTTTGTCACTAAAACATCTGTCACCTCATTCACACACTTCATGTTGATCGTAAATACTGTCGCGTGTTGATGTTTACGAGTCGGCCCATACAGTTATGTGTTACGTCAGGCGGCGAGTTAATAATACTGGCGACAGTTCTGTGTGTGTGTGTGTTCGCCTCTTTATTAGGCATTAAAGGCCATATCACTGAAACCTAATTAAATACACGCAATACTTACATACATATAAATCAGAATAGAACAAAAATCACTCTCAATTCCTATAGTACAGAACACATTAAGAATATTTCCATCTCTAGATAATACCCAAAACCTCGTCTCCTCCTGTTGGCACTAACATGGCACTACATATGACAGCGACAGAGAGAGAGGGAGCAACAGGAGACGCGGGCGAGTGTGTCACAGTGACTTCCTGATGTCTGGCTTCAGTATGTGATTTTGCGTCGTATTTTACAACCCTCATCTGTCTCTCTTAAACACCCCGCCCCATGCGTCGCCCACTTTATGACTCTCATCTATGGAAATTTTGCACAATAAACCCGCTTGAGTATCCTGCTCTCCAACAGATACTAATGTCCATAACTGTGAAAAACTATGATGGATGAATTTCCTGTATGAGGGGGAAAGTGTGTGTATGTGACTCTTTCGCCTGGAGCCGCCTCACCAGCACACATCATCTTATCTACGTGGGAATAATATCATTTAACCTTAATCAACATTCTATGGTTCATCATCCACATTCTTAAACATTGTACGTCGGGGAATATATCCGGAGGACATCAAATTCCTGCAACTTTCACATTTGTATAAAACTCAAAACGAAAAGATTTGAAATATTTCTCCAAGAATTCATACGTGTTGGTTTAGCAAGCAAGGTAAATGATGGTCGAGTTTTCATGACGACTCGAGGAAATTTCAGAAGAAGGATGGAGAGGAGTGGAAGTGGTCGTGACGTGGGGGAGGAGATGGAAGTGGTCGTGACGTGGGGGAGGAGATGGAAGTGGTCGTGACTTGGGTGAGATGATGGAAGTGGTCGTGACGTGGGTGAGAAGATGGAAGTGGTCGTGCCGTGGGTGGAAGGTGGAAATGGTCGTGACGTGGGTGGAAGGTGGAAATGGTCGTGGCGTGGGGGAGGGGAGGGGGTTAGGCAGGACGACAAATAACTGTGGTGTTTCAATAATCATTCTGTATCGTCCCGTAAACTGCATAACTCAGAGGCTTGACCCAACATAGATTACCCAATAAAATAAAACAATAGCGGATATTAAGATTACAAAAATTATCACTACCGAATTATCAAGTAAAAAGTTGCACCCATGAGCATATTTCCTTTGATAATAGTTGACAAGGAAAAGGTGTTGTGAGTGTGTTTGGTTGGACAGTCATCTACGTTCATAATCTACACCCTCCCTCACCTCCCTTTGCAACACCACGCACTCTGTTAATCACACTCTTACCCCCTATATCTTACCTGCTTCTTATTTCCCATCTGAAGTCTTATCTCCTCTTTTCCCCACCATCTCTCCCCTTCCACGTTCTCCACCATTCCCTCTTCCCTTTTCTCTATCATCTTTCCCTCTTTTCCCTTCACCTCTCTCCATCTCTAACTTCCCTCCCCCATCTACACCACAGGCAAAACCACAGGCCAGGAGAGTGTGTGTGTGTGGGTGTCTGTGTGTGGGTGTCTGTGTGAGGTGCAGGGTGGGATTGGGACGGCCCGAACAAGATTTACTGCTCTCTTTCATCCATCACGTTAGGCAATCTATCCCTACGACGTATTCAAGGCACACGAGATGGGGAGAGAAGGTTGTGGAGGAGTGAGGAGGAGGGAGGTGTGTGAGGGTGGGTGAGGAAGGTCCGCCTGTGTGTGGGTGGGGAGGAATATGGGGTGTGAGGATGGGGAGGAAGGTCCGGCTGTGTGAGGGTAGGGCGGAAGGAGAGGAGTGAGGATGGTGAGGAAGATCCGGCTGTGTGAGGGTAGGGAGGAAGGAGGGGTGTGAGGATGGGGAGGAAGGTCCGGCTGTGTGTGGGTGGGGAGCAAGAAGGGCTGGTGAAAGGTTGGGAGTAGAGTACAGTAGCCTACAGGATATTGACAGAATACTGGAAGGCTGTATTTATAAGGTACAGAGATAAAACTTACACCCCACATGGACCAAACTTACACCCCTACATGGACCAAACTTTCACCTCTACATGGACCAAACTTACACCCCACATGGACCAAATTTGCACCCCTGCATGGACCAAACTTACACCCAACATAGACCAAACTTACACCCCTACATGGACCAAACTTACACCCCTACATGGACCAAACTTACACCCCTACATGGACCAAACTTACACCCCTACATGGACCAAACTTACACCCCTACATGGACCAAACTTACACCCCCACATGGACCAAATTTACACCCCTACATGGACCAAACTTACACCCAACATAGACCAAACTTACACCCCTACATAGACCAAACTTACACCCCTACATGGACCAAACTTACACCCCAACATGGACCAAACTTACACCCCTACATGGACCAAACTTACACCCCTACATGGACCAAACTTACACCCCCACATGGATCAAACTTACACCCCAACACAGATAAAACATGCACCCCAACATAGACCAACCCAGGTGCTAATTATAACACAGGTATCCAACTTCGCTCATTTTCTCAAAAACAATTAAACTTTGCAATCTCTTCAGTACGAGCTTCCTCTTCTCTTGTCGATTGAAGTGTAAGCGAGGTTAATGTCCTGTCCTGACCACACAACATCCCAGCTACGTGTACTGAATACTGTTCGGCCAAAGTGAGGTAGGTAAGGAGGCGGGGGAAGGGGGGGGGTGGGGGTGGTGGCGTGTGAACCTGACATGGTTTTATGACGAAGTATTAAGTTGTGATAAATGATGGCTACCACCTCCTCCTCCTCCGTTCCCTCCTCTTCTCCTCTCTTTCTCTGCCCCCCCCCTCGCCCCCCTTCCTCCTCCCCCTACTTTCTTTCTCTCCCTCTCTTTATTCTTCCCGCCCTCTACCCTCAGGAGTAAATGGATGAACGCATGTGTACAAAAGCAACACGTATTCCATTTTATACAATTGCACAAGTCTACAACACCCAGAAGAGAAGTTTATTCTCTTATTATACTTCCATAAAACTTGAACGAGCGACAAGATACAAGTATTCCTGAGCCACAGCACGAGGGAAAACATGCAAATATTCCTCAGCCACAGCACGAGAGAAAACATACAAGTATTCCTCAGCCACAGCACGAAAGAAAACATACAAATATTCCTCAGCCACAGCACGAGAGAAAACATACAAATATTCCTCTGCCACAGCACGAGAGAAAACATACAAATATTCCTCCTCCACAGCACGAGAGAAAACATACAAATATTCCTCAGCCACAGCACGAGAGAAAACATACAAATATTCCTCCGCCACAGCATGAGAGAAAACATACAAATATTCCTCCTCCACAGCACGAGAGAAAACATACAAATATTCCTCAGCCACAGCACGAGTATACGGCTGTCTTCACAAGTCTACGGTCCTGGCTGTCCTATATTCAAGTAAAATATGACTCTTGTGTTTTGCCAAGTGACGGACAAAATACACAACATAACAGATAGATATATATACTAGTACTGAGGTTACGAATTAGTGTGTATAGATACGTATAGCAGTACTGAAATCACGAATTAGTGTTTATAGAATTTATAGATGCGTATAGCAGTACTGAAGTCACGAATTAGTGTCTTTAGTGTATAGCATTACTAAGGTCACGGATTAGTGTCTTTGCCTCCTCCTGCCTCTTTCTCGCTCTGTCATAGCCTTCTCTTCTTCTCCATACCCTCCCCTTGTTCCCCCTTTCCTTGCCCTTCTCTCTACCCCTATTTACCTCCCCTCCCCTCCGTTCCTTCCCTTCACTTCTCCTCTTTTCCCTTCAGTTACCCCTCACCTCTCCTTTACTTCCCCCTTCTTCCATTCCCCTTCCCACCTTCCTTCCCCCTTCTTCCATTCCCCTCCCTCCCTTCCTTCCCCTCCCTTCCTTCTTCCCGTCTGCTACTGTCAACATTATTCACCCTTACCCTTCTACCTCATCTTCCATCCATTTATACACCAATTTCTGTTGTCTCCACTTCCTTTTCCACTTCTGTGCCGTCAGCTGTCAGTTTCCCCTGCCTTTTCCTCCTCTATTTTCTCCTCCTCCTCCTCCTCTCCTCTATTTTCTCCTCCTCCTCCTTCTCTTTCTAGTTATCTCTCACCATTTCAATCTATTTTTTTCTTTCCTCTTCATTCCTGTCTAACACTCCCTGTCCTCTCGTCCTCTCTTATTACACATTTATTCCTTCCATCTCCCTGTTGACCTGGCCCGCTGTCATCAGTCATGGGTCACCAGAGTCATGGGTCACCAGAGTCATGGGTCATCAGAGTCATGGGTCACCAGTCATGGGTCATCAGAGTCATGGGTCACCAGAGTCATGGGTCACCTAAGTCATGGGTCACCTGAGTCATGGGTCACCAGAGTCATGGGTCACCAGTCATGGGTCATCAGAGTCATGGGTCACCAGAGTCATGGGTCACCAGAGTCATGGGTCATCAGTCATGGGTCACCAGAGTCATGGGTCATCAGAGTCATGGGTCACCAGAGTCATGGGTCACCAGAGTCATGGGTCACCTAAGTCATGGATCATCAGAGTCATGGGTCATCAGAGTCATGGGTCACCAGAGTCATGGGTCACCAGAGTCATGGGTCACCTAAGTCATGGGTCACCTGAGTCATGGGTCACCTGAGTCATGGGTCACCTAAGTCATGGATCATCAGAGTCATGGGTCATCAGAGTCATGGGTCACCAGAGTCATGGGTCACCAGAGTCATGGGTCACCAGAGTCATGGGCCACCTAAGTCATGGGTCACCTGAGTCATGGGTCACCTGAGTCATGGGTCAACCTCCCACCCTCTTGGCCCACTTCTTTATTTAACAAATATTAATGTCCCCTCCAGCGTGACCTTACAACGCTTGAGTCATCGGGTGTAATTAAGATGTATGTCTGTCTGTCTGTCTGTCTGACTGTGAGGGTAATTGAGAAAGAGCGTTCATTTCTTTATATAAGCGATCATATAGTCATTATACAAACTATAAGTGAATATAATCATTATTAACCTGATCTTCCCTATTTAGTTATTGTTTTCCTACGATATGATAATAAGTTGTGTTTAAAGGCTTACTTATAGGTTATCCCTAAGTAGCATGATTGCAGGTGTCTCCGAAAATATTTTTACAAATTGTCTTACAGGTTTTCTTGGAGATCATGTGTATGTTTGTCCTCACTTGTGGGAGACCTCGTACAGTATGTATGTATGTATTTCATAGATAACTGGCCACAACAAACGAGTCTGCCAGTTACTGTATTTTAGCACGTTCTCTAGTGTGGCCAAGTCAACACACGGTCCCTTTATTTACTCACACATCCCCAGATACCTTACTCCTGTACTCTCTCTTCCCATCCCTGCCACACATCCCCAGATACCTTACAGCTCACCACCTGTTAATAATCCCATCCCATAGTCTAAGAAGTTATATATGATATTATGTTAGTGTTTACAGATACATGTTGGTGGGTGATGGGAATTTATAGAAATATTATATGATAATTCACTGATGGTGTATAGAAAGGGAGTACTGTAAATATAAACAAACACACACACACACACATGCACACAATTATACTATGGAGTATGTTGACACGATGTCCCTACCCATTATTATTTGAAAGAAGAATTCTTGTATACAATTTTTTTTCTCTCTCTCTCTCTCTCTCTCTCTCTCTCTCTCTCTCTATATATATATATATATATATATATATATATATATATATATATATATATATATATATATATATATATATATATATATATATATATATATCAAAAAAGTCTATCTGTCTGTTTGTTTATTTGTCTCTGTGTCCGCACGAGAATCTCGGAAATTACTTTGCCGACCTGTAGTGATGATGGATGGTGTTATATGTAGTGATGATGGATGGTGTTATATGTAGTGATGATGGATGGTGTTATATGTAGTGATGATGGATGGTGTTATATGTAGTGATGATGGATGGTGTTATATGTGGTGATGATGGATGGTGTTATATGTAGTGATGATGGATGGTGTTATATGTAGTGATGATGGGTGGTGTTATATGTATTGATGATGGATGGTGTTATAGTTAGTGATGATGGATGGTGTTATATGTGGTGATGATGGATGGTGTTATATGTAGTGATGATGAATGGTGTTATATGTAGTAATGATGGATGGTGTTATATGTAGTGGTGGTAGTGGTGACGGTGGTAGTGACAGTGGTAGTGGTGGTGATGGTGATAGCGGCATGTTTGTGGTGATAGTGGTGGTGGAGACTGGTTGATAGTAGTGGTAATGATGGTGGTGGTAATGATGATGGTGGTAGTAGTGGTGGTAGTGATGATGGTGGCAGTAGTGATGGTTGTGATGGTGGTGCTATATGTAGTGATGATGGATGGTGTTATATTTTAGTGATGATGGATGGTGTTTTATGTAATGATGATGTATGTTGTTATATTTAGTGATGATGGGTGGTGTTATATGTAGTGATGATGGATGGTGGTATATGTAGTGATGATGGATGGTGTTATATGTAATGATGATGGATGATGTTATATGTAGTGATGATGGGTGGTGTTATATGTAGTTATGAGTAGACAATAAAATAATAATAGTTTAATGCTAAAAAAATATACTTTGCTGTACCGTTGTAGTAGTGAAAAACATGGTGGAACTTACATACACCGTTAATGAACTATTGATGGAAGAAGAAGTTTTGAGGACCGAACAGTGAGACAATGTGGAGCCACACGGAGGGTGGCGTCCTACCGTGGCCTAGTGGATGCGGCGATTCTGCTAATAATATACTATTATAACGTAGAAAACGTATAGATGCTTCCCAACACGAGGAATACATCAGATGGTTGTTGATAATACACCCCATCATAATACCACATGGTACAACCTCCCTTCCCCTCCCCTCCCCCACATCACTTGAACCTCTCCACATCACAGAGGAACTGAAGATGCATCCGGCCAGCCGCTAACACACTCTTAGCAAGTCGTATTTTTTGCCACTCCAAGAGATTAGCCTGAGACACAATGTTGAGGAACAGCTCTTTTTACTCTGTTGTGGTGTGAAGGAGCGCCTCTGTCCGTTCGTTGCTACTAATGCCTTTATAATGTGTGTGTGTGTGTGTGTGTGTGTGTGTGTGTGTGTGTGTTAAAGGAGTGAGTCACCTTCTAGATTACTTTAAGTGTAACAGCTGTAAGTGTTCCATTTATAATCGGCTCAGGAACAGAGCGAGTGTTATCATATATTCAGTGTGTTATCATTCATACAAAGATCGCGTTATTAGTCTTTCAAAGAGTGTTTTATTAGCCATTCAAAGAGTGCCATTAGCCATTAAAATACCGTGTTATTGCCCATTCAAAGAGTGTTATTACTCGTTCAAAAAGAGTGTTATTATCCCTTCAAAGAGCATGGCATTAGCCATTCAAACAGGTGTTATTATCCAATAAGTTACTGGTTATTTCGTTTGCCTGTGTAATCCCTTGTACTGACAGTCAATAACTGGAAAATGTTCAAGTCTGTTTGTTGTTAATTTTCAGATGAGCATCATGAAGTTGAGCCAGCGAGACACACTAGGGAAATAGGATATACAGTATTGGGAGGTGTTGTGTGCAGCCGCTCGGTCAAGGCTTTTGTTCTAGTTTATCATCTCAATATTACCATCAGGTCAAGGTTGATGATATGTTGTGTGGGACGGTGGTGGGGAAGGGAGGAGGTGTTGTCTGGGGAGAATGAGGTGGCTGATCTCCGCCTTTGTTTACACTCGCTGGAGGTGGTATTGGGAGGGGGGGTGACTTGCCGCTCTAGACTCTTCCTAAAGACACTGCCATTACCCGATGTCTTACCTCTGATTTTTCCCTTGCAGAAGAATCCACGGCGGGGGTGGAGCCATGCGAGCTACCACGCCCACCTGTACTCCCTGACCACTCTCACACGCCCACATGACGCCCACTGGACCCCCTCCAGGCACCTCCCCAGGGCCGCCAACACCAAGCTTCCTCATCACGCCCACGCCGGGCGACACTCTCCCAGGTCCCTGTCCATTCACCAGCTGCTCCCGGGCATACGATGAGGGACTCTGGTGACGCCGGAGGGCCTGCGGGGGGCGGCAGGGGGTCTTTGGCCCCCCTGCTGCTGCCGCTGTGCCTCCTGTTGTTATTGCTGGCTCCCGCTGTGTCCGCCTGTCCCACTGCCTGCACCTGCGAGGCAGTGCCGCCCAGGAGGTCCTCCGCATTGTCCCGACGAAGTGTCTGGGCGGCCAAGACGGAAGTCCCGGCCGCCCACAACACCAACAACGTGACTCTGGTGTGTCGGGACGCAGGGCTGATGGCACCTCCTGACCTCGTCGCCCTCAACGGCCTCGACCCTGCCACCGTCAGCAAGATGTAAGTACTTTTTTCTTGGCTCATATGTTACCTCGCGTACAGTGACTGTGTCCGGCTTCTTGTCGGCTGCCCACATTGATACCTACTTCTGGAGACCCCTCAGTTGTGTAATTCCTTCCCACACATCCCCGTTACATATACCTCTCCCACATACTCCCATGACATATGCCCCTCCCACATACCCCCATTTCATATGCCCCTCCCACATACCCCCATGACATATGCCCCTCCCAAATACCCCCCTGACATATGCCCCTCCCACATACTCCCATTTCATATGCCCCTCCCACATAACCCCATGACATATGCCCCTCCCACATACTCCCGTGACATATGCCCCTACCATATACCCTCAGAGGTACATATTTTCCCACCATTATATACCCTTGTGAGCCGCCCTTTGTCTCCTCCTTTTTATAGCCTCAGAAGCAAATGTATCAATATTGTTGTTATTATTCACTCTGTATCTGTATTTTTCTTGCTAAATAGATTGTTTCAGTATCGACATCACATGAAAACAACATATTCCTAGTATTCTACGGTCAGGTGTGCCCCTGTCTAGTGTGGAGAGGGATTTAAATCTCAGTGTACTGTAGATGTGTGTGAGTATTACAGTTTATGAAAGGGACTATTAAAGCACATGGATTTATTTTTCACTCATCAGTTTATTGTCTGCTAACGGGCATACATCCTCACTTCTCTTTGATCTGATCTAAACCATCTATATATTCTCGCCAACTGGTGTGTGACGCTGGATTATTCTATCACACTGCATCTCTATCGTCTCGTAAGATTAGTCAGTCGTATCCGGCTCGATTTTCCTGCCAACATGCATCACTGGGTTATATCGTTGACGTTTCATGTCAGGAGCGGACTGTTTCACTCCCTGAACGTAGACTGACTCTGCCCTGAGTTAGACTATTCACTGCGTCGTGACACAGTTTAAAATATGGCAGTCTGGCCACAACACAGCAACCTCACTAACTTGCCTATCACACATCCATTTACTCGAACTTGTGAGAATTATCGTGGGACGCTATTGGTTCTGGGCTGTCAATGTGTCTCCCCGTCCGTCCGTCTGTTAGTCGTGCCCTCATTTTGGAAGCTTCCCAGAAACAACCCATGTATTCACACAACAGGTCACGTAGTAGGGTGGACGAGGGGATTACTGAAAATGTTTAAAATGTAAACTGTTTTGGCGCTCAGCTTTGTATATATTCACTTAATGCTTGGGAAGAAACACGGAGCGAGCGAAACAACTTCACTTACTTACCTGAACTTAAAGGTGAACTTGATGAAGACGCCGGGATGTGTAAGACAATTCACTCCCAACAGACGATTAAATTGTTTAGCCGAAATAACACTCGATGATTAAAACTCAGGGGAAGAGTTTGAGTGCAATAATCCTTTCAGTATAATATAAAACCTTACAAATAACATGACAGTAGGCACATACGAACACGTTAGTATGAGATGAAGATAATTCGAAACACATAATACTAACAGAAATACAACAGCGAAACAGTGAAAAATGAATTATAATATGAGAACAACTGTGCCGTAATCATGATAATAACACGAGGAAAATATCATTATCCCCCATAACACTTGCAACTCATCACTGACATCATAACAATAACAGTGAAATCAGACAGGTTAGGTCAGGTCATTGCCCCACACTGCCTGGCTGGCCGCCGCTCGCTCACCCAATCGGCACGCAGAAAATTTACATAGAACGAGCAGGACGCTTAGAGTTATAATGACCTCCAAATACTGGACGGGTTTAGTGGGTCATGACTGCAGTTAACGGCAGACTGGTGGCCTGCTGACTGTTGACTGAGGTCCCAAACTTTCATTATCATATTTACAAATTAAACAGATAAAAATTATCAGCTAATTATAATGGTGATAGACGAAATGGTGATTTTTTTTTTCATTTTTATTTCAGAATGTTGACGGGATACATAAACTTATCGTTATTTGTTTTCTCTTACGGTTTATGTTTAGATAAATAGGTCGAAGCAAACATATTTATTTTTGTAGCTATTAAATGTACAGAAATAAAGGAAACACATCATATACTGGACATGTGTGGCTATAATGACCTTATATATAGTAAACATTACCGTATAACTGCTGGTATTTCGTGTAGGGTGTGACATGCATATATACATACATACATACATTGCTGAATCACACATGCATACATACGTTACTGGATCACAAACATTTCACCTCCTGTATACTCCACCAGACGTGCGCCTCCGTTGGTACAATCTTCTCCCCCACGCCTTCCTCCTCCTCCTCATCTCATCTCATCTCCCTCTTGCAATCTCTCCTTCACGTCTATCCTATATCATATTACAGTGGCTCAGTGGTAAGATTATCCCTTCACGATCAGGAAACTATGGCTTCGACTCCCCTCACTAGACCTAATATATATCCGAGCTGGGATCGAACCCGGCTCTCCTTCCGCATGTGGTGTAAATGGGATGTCACTGAGCCATCCAAACAAAAACAAAAGTGGTTCGGTTGTAATAGTGAAGCCAATCGTTTAATACCAATATGGATATAATAGGTGTATGCTGTATGTGTTAATATCTCACACAAGCTACATTAGTTAAGATATTATTAAGGTGTACTGGTTATCCTCCTTATCTCTCTACCTCATTTCTGTTCCATCATATATCTCTCATCCCGCCCTGAGCTATCCGCTATACTATTCCTTTCAGCTCATCCCTCGTCGGCACCTACTATCATCCCCGTCTCTCGCCTCCCACCCCTAACACTCCTCCACCTCTCTCTCTCTCTCTCTCTCTCTCTCTCTCTCTCTCTCTCTCTCATAGAACTTCACTCTTTAGAACAAATCCCATCCTGAAAAAAAAATAATACTTCCATTGAAATATTACGAAAACAGTCCACCAGAATATATTGCATCAAGCTATATTTTGTTTTTCATTTTTTTTACGTAACTTTTTTTATTCCTCGTGTTATGTAACTCAAGGGAGGGGAGAGGAAGGGAGAGGAGAGGAAGGGAGGGGAGGTTGAAAAATAAGACCCCAATTTCTCGCCCAGAATCTCGAGTCCTTCCCCTCAGCCAGGCCCATATTTCAGGCTCCACCGACAAGCAATATTCTATCAAATTTTGTGCCGACACCCCCCCCCCCCCCCCCCCATTCATAAAAGGCAAAATTGATGGTGTGTTTGGGAGAGGGACCCAGGGCCCAGGCCTTAAAAAATTAGTGGTATGGTGACAGGCAGAGTGATGGTTGGCGATGGATCACCTTTATTGTGTTGGTCTTCTCTCTTATGTTGTTGGGAACTTTTTACTACCCGCGCCTGTAGAGCTCATGTCTTATTCCATGATGTTGGAAGCTTTTTGTTACTCGCTGGGAGCTGAAACAAACGCCAGTATAGGCTATCTTCTTCCTAATCGTGAAGCTTTATGATGTTGTGAGCTAATTTACTACACACGCTTGGAGAGCTTGTTGTTATGCCTCTTTCTTAGCCTTTGTGATGTTAAAGCCTTACCACACATTAAGTTTTACGGTGTCGTGAGCTTACAACACATCACTAATGATTCGCGTCTATCATTATGCCAAACCCTTTGTGTTGTGAGTTTATACCACTGAAAGCCAGTTGTTGTAAGCCCAAATTCTTTAGGGTACGTCCCCTTTTAGTGTTTCGAGCTTACAACAAGACATCAGTCCTAGTTGTATCAGCAATATAAACTCTATGATTCAATTTTGTCGTAAGCATATAACAACCCACTGGTGTCTCAACCCAACCTGCACTACGACTTTCTCTATTGTTTGGGAACTTTCACAATCTCACTGAAAGTCTGTATCACTGAGCAGTGAAAGTCTGAATTTACTGCTCAATGAAAATGTGTATTTACAAGGCGGAAAAATCTGTATTTACTACGCAATGAAAGTCGGGATTTAGTGGGCAGTGAAAGTCTGTATTAACTGCGCAATAGCTTTTTTTTCGCTCTGATTTTCGAGCTTGCTATCGTGTTATGCATACAGACAACTGAGACACGATAGAAAGCACCGTGTTGGAAGTGTCGGAACATGTGGGAGGCCGAACACAGGTGTGTGTTGTGTGTACCTGGGATGTGGTCGAACAGATTAAAACAACATTCCGTGAAATCTTAGCTTGAAGGAAAATGTAAACAAACAATAAAATAGACCTAAACAAGGGATAAAATAATAAATAAGGGTAAACAAATATATATTGCAATTGTCACCGTATAGGTAAGATGTAAACAAGATATAAAGTATCATGTTAATAACGTAAAAAAATAAAGATGTGGAAGTTTTTTCGTATTTTTCCATTATGTATTAATTTTTTAAATGCATTTTAGAAGACTTTCACAACACACATTTTCTTCACGTTAAGATTACCACAACAGACTACTGAAGCCATCACAACACCTGGAGGACTTTCAGAACCGAAGAGGAATATTCAGCTGACATAAATATGGGGGAGGAATATTGAGGGGAATATCAAGGAGTAATACACAAACTAGGAAACGCGAAGGAGTTCACTACTGAGAAATATACCTATTGAAGATCGACATTCATCCTTTGTGTATAATATTCAATGAACGAGACGTGTATGCTACTAACTGATGCTGTAAAGAGATGTAAATTACTATATTATTATTATTTGTATACATTTATAACCACATTTCCTTTAGTACTGTCAACATATAGGAATTATTGTACAGTTGCGGACAAAATTCCCTGAACACTTGGTAGTATCTGGCATGTAAGTACTAACGGATCATTGGGTGAAGGAGATTGGAATTTTAGCCGCACACTTTGTTATTCACATTTGCGTGAGAGGTATTCAAGCACATTGTGTGTTTCGTTCTATACAGGGGAACTGATAAAGCTACTAAGAGCAAAAAAGTGGATACAACCTTAATATGTCAGCTATCTTACCATTAGAGATAAAGTGTTTTGCCATTTCACTCACTGTGTTTGGACCTGTCCCTAAAAGGTTCTGTCTTCACACAGTCGAGGACGTAGTGTTGGAGTGTGGCCATATGTCTGGCCACACACTTTGCATTTAGTCTTCCTTACATCTGCCTGAGGGGCATACTGCCAGAGGTACTTGTACCCTAACCTTAGTCTAGCGGTTACAACATCTTGTAATCTTGCTCTACGTTTCATTTGATACAACTCATCATGGTAAACAATGGATCGTATAGGAAGAGAAAATAGAAGGAGGGGTAGGGAGATAGGGAAAGAGAGAAGATGGGGGAATGAGAGGAGTGCAGGGAGGGGCAAGTGGAGGAAGAGTAGGGGGACGGAGGGAGAGAGAAGTACGGCAGTTAGGTTATGTTAGGTCTTTTAAGTATTTACGTCCATGACTCCAGGTATAGTTGCGGTAGAGTCGCTGCTGAATTTGGACGCCATTTTGTGTCATAGCTTCAGAGGTGACCCAGAAACACACGTCCTTACAACTACAGTTACCGGGAAAATTTTAACCTGGAAACCTCTAAGAATCGGGAGCCAAGTCAGGCGTCATGTCAGGTTAGGTCAGGTCAGAACAGATCAGGTCGGCGGGATTGACTGGTATATCCCTGGTATTGAAAGTCACTTGATGAAAGAAGCTATTAATTTTCAGGTGAGTTTACGAGTCAATAAAACTTGTTGGTGAAGGGAGAGAGGGGGTGAGGGAAGGAGAGAGAGAGGAAAGGGGAGTGAGAGAAAGTGAGAGGGAGGAAAGAGAAGAAGAGAACATGAGAGGAAGGGAGGGAACGTGAGAAGAAGGGAGGAAGGAAGGGAGCGTGAGAAGAAGGGAGAGAGATATATTGTGCACCCTTCGATTGGCCAAGTGGGCAAGGCAAACATGTATGGTGGTAGTTAAGACAATGGATAGGAGAGGGTGGAGTATGGCGGTTGATGGGTAGTGGGAGAGGGAGGAAAGGTTAAACGATGGGTATGCAGGAAGGGAGGGAAGTATGATAGGTGATGGTCGCCGTCAACCCCTTTGTTCCCCTTGTGATCATAGACACCTGCTTTGTTCTCCAGGCATTCCCTTTGTTCCTCTTGGGACCTCAAACAACTCCTTCATGACCCCCTTCCCCAGAACTACTCAGGCCAGTCGATACATCCCCGGCACCATCCTTTACAGAAATTAATGGAGACAATAACGGTGACGGGAAATGTTAAAACTTTATCAATTTTCCCAAAGTTTTCATTCTCTTGACTAATACTGTGAAGACGATATATATATATATATATATATATATATATATATATATATATATATATATATATATATATATATATATATATATATATATATATATATATATATAAGAACATAAGAATGGAGGAAACTGCAGCGGGTCTATTGGCCTATACTGGGCAGTCCCGTTTACACCCAACCCCCATTGCTCATATAAGCATCCAACCTATGTTTGAAGCTATTCAGCGTATTCGATCAATGATGATATTTGGTAACTTGTTCCATTCATCCACTACTCTGTTTCCAAACCAGTGTTTACCTATTTCGCACCTAAATCTAAATTTGTCTATTTGTCTAATTTAAAACCACTGTTACGAGTTCGCTCCTGATTGGATAGTTTGAGTACCTTTGTTATGTCCCTTTTGCTTAGCCCTGACTTTCATTTATACACCTCTATCAGGTCGCCCCTCGCTCTACATCTCTCGAGGGAGTGCAAATTAAGATGCTTTAACCTGTCACTATTCTCAAGGTTCCTAATGCCCGGGATTAGTCTTGTCATTCTCCTCTGAATTCTTTCCAAGGATTCTATATCCATTCTGTAATACGGTGACCAGAACTGAACTAAGTAATCCAGGTGTGGTCTCACAAGCGCATGATACAGTTTTAGGATGACTTCGCTAGTCTTGTAACTAACACTCCTTTGTATGAACCCAAGTACTTTATTAGCCTTGTTACGAGCAAAAACACATTTTTTACTTGGCTTAAGGTTCCTACTTATCATTACTGCTAAATCTCTCTCGCAGTCGGATTTCTCTATGGCATCGTTGTTCATCGGGTATCTGGTTTCTCTATTTACATCTCCTATACTGAGTACTTTACATTTGTCCACGTTGAATTTCATCTGCCATTTTTCAGACATTCGAAAAATTTGTTTAGATCTTCCTGTAGTTTTGCGGAGTCCTCGTCAGATTTAATAACACGTCCTATTTTAGTGTCATCAGCAAATTTACTTATGTTGCTGTCTATGCCGATATCTATGTCGTTTATGTATATAATAAATAATAATGGTCCAAGTACTGAGCCTTGGGGAACTCCACTAGTGACGTTGCTCCAATGGGACTTAGTGCCGTTAATGCTCACTCGCTGTTTCCTGTCCTGTAACCATGCCCTAATCCATTTAAGGATATTACCTACCTTTGATGCCATGTGCTTCTACCTTTCTAATTAGTCTTTCGTGGGGGGACTCTGTCGAAGGCTTTGCTAAAGTCGAGATATACCACATCATAATTGTGCCCCTCGTCCACCCATTCGAAAACTGATGAAAAGAATGTTAATAGATTAGTTAGACATGAACGTCCGCTTGTGAAGCCATGTTGGGAATCATTGATCAATCCGTGCTTCTCCAGGTGATTTCGAATAGTTTGAAATGATTGCTTCCATTAATTTGCCTACTATTGATGTTAGACTGATTGGGCAGCAGTTACAGGATAGTGATTTATCCCCATTCTTGAAAATCGGTATTACATTCGCTATCCTCCAGGATTCTGGTACTACACCTGTTTTAAGGACATGTTAAACAACTTTGCTAAGGGCATACTAAGCTCTTCCTTACACTCCTTTAATACTCTGGCAAATATCTCATCGGGACCAGGTGACTTATTAGGCTTTAGTTTGTCTATTTGCTTACTAACATCGTTACTAGTCACTACTATCTCGCTTAATTTGTTTTCTTCACTATCTCTGAATAGAGTCGGTGCCTCGGGTATCATGTTTAAATTTTCGGTGGTGAAAACTGCCGAAAAAATATTTATTCAAATTATTGCTCATTTCTCCGACGTTCTCAGTGAGCTCGCCGGTATCTGGCCGTATTGGTCCTATCTTTTCTCGTGTTTTAGTTTGATACATTTGGTAGAATCCTTTGGGGTTTGTCTTTGCCTCCCTTGCTATCCTTACATCATTATTCCTCATGGCTTTCCTAATCTCGGTTTTAACCCTACTCGCTAATACCTTATAATAATCCCGGAGGTAAATTTCGCCACGATTTATCCTTCTACCTATAGCCTTCCTTTGGCCAATGATGTTCTTTAAATAATTATTTATCCATTTAGGGTCATTGTTGTCTGATCTGAGTTTTTTGTATGGTATGTTCTGCCTTTGTGCATTAAGTAACTCATTATTTAAATTGTCGTGGAACTTGGCAATCTCAGATCTCGTTATCAGGTCGGTGTCATCTGTCAGGTTCACACCCAAGCGCGACACCCCCTCTCTCAGCTGCCTCTTTAAACTATCAAAGTTTGCCCTTTGAAATCTGGTACTTTTGTGGAATTTTCCATACGTCTGCCCTGAAAATCTAACTGGAATCTAATTTCTTTGTGATCGCTGTTTGCAAGTTCGTTTCCTACCTCGACATTGCTAATGAGGTTTTCTCTGTTCGACAGAACTAAATCGAGTATATTATTACCCCGGATGGGTCCGGTTATATGTTGACTTAGGAAACAGTCCTGGATCGTTTCGAGAAAATCCTCTGATTCTTAGTTACCCGTAAGGTCAGTCCAATCTATTTGACCAAGGATAAAGTCGCCTACTATACAGACTTTGTTGTGTATGGAAGCCCTGTGCATTTCATCCCAGATAAGTTTCTCATTGACTCTATCAAGATTGGGAGGTCTATATATTACTCCTGTGATTAATTTTTCCCTACCGTCGATTAATTCTATCCAAATTGTTTCTGTATTCCGCTCAGTTTTTATTTCACACTTCAGATTATCCCTGACATCGATTGCTACTCCGCCTCCTTTCCTGGTCTGCTTATCGGTATGGAACAAATTGTAACCCGCAATTTGGTATTCGACCGGTAACTCACGTGAGTCTAGGTTGATCCATGTTTCAGTGAATGCTATTATATCGATTTTTACGGTACATACCAAGGCCCTAATATCATCCATTTTGTTTCTCATACTTCTACTGTTCGCGTAGTAGACATTAAAGTTAGTCGTGTTCTGAGTCCTCCCTTTACCACGTTTAGGTTTAAACTCGCTGTCTAATTTAGTTTTGTCATCATTCCTAACACTATTTCCCTGTAATCTTTCACTTTGTTTACCCGCTCCCACTGCAGTCTCCTCCACCCCCGTGCCCGTATGTTCCCCGCAGTTTAAAGACTTTGATATCTTTTGAACTGCCCCCTCTAGAGACCCAGCCAGGGTTGCCACCCTCTCCCAAGACAGGTGTACCCCATCCCTAGCATAAAGGTCCCTTCTGCCGTAGAAGTTGTCCCAGTTGTCAATGAATGGGACTGATATTGACTTGCAATATCCGTCAAGACTGCCGTTGACACCAACTGCCCTTGACAGCCATTCATTGCGAACTCTCCTTCTAGGCAGGACACCACATATGATAGTCCCAATACGATCTATAGCTGTCTTGAACTTATCAAGAAGCTCTTCACTCCTACACCGGCCAATAATGGGTTTGTTCCCATTACCAGACAAGATATTGTCCAATGTCCATCCTGTCAACTATATCCCCCACCCCAGCTCCTGGCAAACACACCCTCATCCTATTTTTATTTTTACCATAAAAGGCTCTGTCCAAGTACCTTACCTGTGAGTCACCAACAAATAAAGTATATATATATATATATATATATATATATATATATATATATATATATATATATATATATATATATATATATATATATATATATATATATCAAGATATATATATATATATATATATATATATATATATATATATATATATATATATATATATATATATATTGATAAAATCACACGGGAAAATGGAAACAACGGAGTACCTTAGCTTTCGTCTTTATTCAAGACATCTTCAGAGGCAACTGGATTACATGGACAGAGAGAGGCTTAAATATACAGGGTGACCTAAAAACATGAGGTCAGGTCAAAATGATGACATCCACTAATCCCCACACCAATACACACGTAGAGGAGCTTAAGAGAAGGGTGGTGACGTGACTAGTCAAGTCAGGTCAGAAAAAAGGGGACCCACAAAATAACTATCATACATCTAGATCAAAGGTTTTTAAAGCATTTTTAACCTTGGGCCACTGACAAATAAATTTATGTAACATATTATTAGTTTTGAACTGACCATCACTAAGGTTTATTGATTTTAATTCCTTAATCAAACTAGCTTCAACAAGAAGTCTTTCTGTGACACAAGATGATTTGAAAACTTCTAAGCTTTTTTCCCAAGCAATGGGGTGATTATTATTCCTAACATGAACGAACAAGGCACTGCTTTCAGATGCAGTTCTAATATTATACTTATGTTGTTTGATTCTAAGCTGCAGTGTTTTTCCTGTCTGACCTACATAATTACAATTACATTTGCTACATGGAATACAATAAACACTACCATTTACATTCAAGCTAAGGTACTCCGTTGTTTCCATTTTCCCGTGTGATTTTATCAAGATTTATCTTATCCACGTTTTCATTGTGGATTTTCATAATATATATATATATATATATATATAATCAACACCTCAACCCGCGGCACACAAGACTATGACTGTGACCGGGGAACGCTAACCGCTGGACCACCAGGATACTAAAAGCAGTCCTAGACTTTGTTATATTTCACACAAAGCCTGTTCAACGAGCTTATGGCGCCGTGAACCTCTAATGGGGACCACCCGTATCACTTGGTCAGAGTAACGTTTTACCAAATCCGGCTTCGAAACGCGAGGATCCATATATATATATATATATATATATATATATATATATATATATATATATATATATATATATATATCTTGATAAAATCACACGGGAAAATGGAAACAACGGAGTACCTTAGCTTTCGTCTTTATTCAAGCTAAGGTACTCCGTTGTTTCCATTTTCCCGTGTGATTTTATCAAGATTTATCTATATTTATATATATTGATAAAATCACAAGGGAAAAAGGAAACAATGGAGCACCTCAGCTTTCGTCTTCATTCAAGACATCTTCAGAGGCAACTGGATTACATGGACAGAGAGAGGCTTAATATACAGGGTGACCTTATTAAACATGAGATCAGGTCATAATGATGTCATCCACTAATTCCCACACCAACACACACGTAGAGGAGCTTAAGAGAAAGGGAGCGACGTGACTAGTCAGGTCAGGTCAGGTCAAAAATAAGGGACCCACTTTATAACTATCCTACATCTAGCTCCAAGGTTTTCAAAGCATGTTTAACCTTGGGCCACTGACAAATAAATTTATGTAACATAATATCAGTTTTGAACTGACCATCACTAAGCCTAATCGATTTTAATTCCTTAATCAAACTAGCTTCAACCAGAAGTCTTTCTGTGACACAAGATGATTTGAATACTTATAAGCTTTTTTCCCAAGCAATGGGATGATTATTATTCCTAACATGAACGAACAGGGCACTGCTTTCAGATGCTGTTCTGATATTGTACTTATGTTGTTTGATTCTGAGCTGCAATGTTTTTCCTGTCTGTCCTACATAATTACCATTACATTTGTTACATGGAATACAATAAACACTTCCATTTACATTCAAACTTGGGTTATCGTACTTAAGGAATTATGGTATACTCCTTAAGAGGTCAAGTTATTGTATTTAAGGGGTTAAGTTATCATACTTAGGGGGTCAAAGATATCTTACTCAATGGACTGAATCATGATACTCAGGTGTTACGTTAGCTTGGCTTATCACAGCTTTGGAAAAAACACTAATTGATGTCAGATTATTTGTGCCAGTATGAGTAGGGTCCCTATAGCTTGTGGAGGTGACAGACAGACAGACATATGATTTATATATATATATATATATATATATATATATATATATATATACAGAGAGAGAGAGTATTTCATAACTTTAAGTGAACGAATGAGTTAAAGCGAAGCATGTTAAGAGTAGAAGAGGCAGAAATTGGGTCGATAAGTAAAGAATAACAAATCACGTTGAATAATCTAACTTGAGGATGAGAAGACGGCTAACACTTGTGATGGAGAGGAGAATATATCAAGCTGAGGAGAGAGAAGGATCGTTGATGATCTGGGAGGGAAGTGATGACGGAGCTCAGTCCACGAGGGATTTATGCTGTGGGATGTTACGACTATGATGGAGGGAACGTAGAGGTGTCGATTAAAACACAGCAAAACAGGTGCTGGGTGCAATAAGCCTTGAAGGAAACAGAAACTGAGAATTATATGATACACGGAGCAAGATGTTGTTAAATTAACACATTTAACAATGACAGAAATACAAGGATATAAAAAGGGAAAGTAATTAATTCTCTGAAATATTATGGCTGAATACTGTTAAATTAATGATGAAATGGCAAGATGAATGAATGGCAAATGAGCGTCCGAAAAACCTTCACATACAGGCAAAAAAATACCAGTTTTATTCACCGATTTATTCCACTTAGCTCATATATCTTATAATTTTCATTCTTAGACGAAAAACCTGTTAATTAGGAACAAAAAACGTTCGGTATATACTTCCTGCGCCCTTAAACAAATTACCCCACCAAGCAATTTTTTCCCCTAACCTACGACAAGGGAAAACTCTAGCGTATAAACCTGCACCCCGGAGCTATTTTGGCATACAAACTATGCTCAGCTCAGGGAAGAACAAGGGAGTAGTTTGCATCCAGCGGGGAAGGGAGCAGATGGTGATGCCTGTGTGTCGGAGGGGCGTCATTACCTTTTTACGAGCAGAGAGGGGCGTCATTACCTTGTGAGTATCAAAGAGAGGTGTCATTACTTTGTGAGTATCAGAATGGGGCGTCCTTTCTTTCTCTCTCCCTGCTGCTGTAAGCTAGAGCACTACTCTCCACCGCCCTCTACATCTCACCTACAACATAAACCAGCGTCTTCCTCTGGTTTCTTCTCGTCTTGGGCCAGCGAGCACCCCCGAGGAGCCCTTGGCGTGCAGATGGATGGTCAGGCGCCTTGGCCAAGACCTGTACATTTGCGTCACGGGGCTGCACCTGCCCGAGGGACTGGTGTTGTGTTGCTGCTGGCTTGTCCGTCAGGTGTGTTGGCCTCTTGGGTAAGAGAAAGAGTAGAAAAATACGTGAAAAACGTCGGAAAATTACATTATCAATTATTTAATGTATTTAATACACACACACACACACACACACACACAAGTATAAAGTATTGGTTAATTACAAAGTTGAACACCCGAAATTACGATGCTACATCATCGCCACTACTATCACCACTACCATTACCGAGTGTAGGACAAAAGCCCCCGAGGACAAAAGCCCCCTAGGACAAAAGCCCCCTAGGACAAAACTCTCCCAGAAGAAATAATAAGAATTTTTTAAATAATTATATTATTTTTTTACACTTTATGAACACTTTTCTAACCTAACCTAACGTAACCTACCCAAACCTAACCTAACCTAGCCTTCGGGAATTCTGTTATAGTTATAAACAAGTATACAAGGAATGTTTATTAAATCTGCAATGACGTATGTTTTGTCTACTGGGGTTTTTTACTCCCCTGACATTCAGTGACCTCACTGGGCCCTAGGGTCACCTCAGTAAATACAGAATGAACATGAAGGTAAAATATGTCGTCTTTTTTCTTTTCTATTTATCTAATAATGTTCAATATCAAAATTGAAACTTATAATATTCTAAATATTTAAATTGTAATAATTTCATATTTAAATCTATATATTGTTAATATTTGTAATGACCCTCTCTTTAACATAAAAAAAGGGGTCTTCTGTCCTATTTTGCACTTTTACTGAGGGGCTTTTGTCCTTGGGGCTTTTGTCCTAGGGGGATTTTGTCCGGGCCCCACCATTACCACCACCCCTACCAATACCACCATTATCACCATCACCACTACCACCACCATCAACACTACTACCAACATTACTACTACCACCACCATCACGTTTCTCAGTAAAGTTAAGCTTGTAAGTGTGAAAGATGGAGGAGATAATCTTGTTGTGTCTCCGCGTGTGACGACAACAACTGGTTCCAACACAGCGAGTAATGTTGTTGTTGTTCCCCGTCCTAAATTATCACAGCTGGAGGCTTATTATTTTAGTTTGAAATGTGTTATCTTATGCATCTATCGTCATTATCTGTTACTGTAATCATTACTACTGGTTATATCATATAAAATCACGTTATATCATATATCTATGTTATATCATGCTTATTTTTCTAGATATAATAATTCCTTTATCCTGTCTGGAATTATTACCGCAAAGTATAACCCAGTGATTGTTTCCTTCTTTAGATATGTTATGTTATAGTTGTTATTATAAAGACTTACTTGTTGTACTCCAAAGTATCCTGTGTCCCGCTAATGTAGTGACTGGGTTTTTTGTTATTGTTAGGTAAGTTAAGAGGCGTGTTGTGCCTTAGGGGTGCAAGGGAAGATTATTATACTAGATAGCCACACACACACACACACCCACAAGTTGACCTTTCACACAGTGAGGTCCCAGGTACCCAGTGATAACGGCTCGTGAGACCCAACTACCAGCGATGTGTTAATCTGTCTACGATAGGAAGGCCTGGAACCACACCTCACTCATATAACACCATCTGTGAGGGAATTACTACACCACGTGAGGCCCCTCATAGCACCACCTGTGAAGGAGTTCCTACACCACGTGAGGCCCCTCATAACACCATCTGTGAGGGAATTACTACACCACGTGAGGTCCCTCATAACACCATCTGTGAGGGAATTACTACACCACGTGAGGCCCCTCATAACACCACCTGTGAAGGAGTTCCTACACCACGTGAGGCCCCTCATAACACCATCTGTGAGGGAATTACTACACCACGTGAGGCCCCTCATAACACCATCTGTGAGGGAATTACTACACCACGTGAGGCCCCTCATAACACCATCTGTGAGGGAATTACTACACCACGTGAGGCCCCTCATAACACCATCTGTGAGGGAATTACTACACCACGTGATGCCCCTCATAACACCATCTGTGAGGGAATTACTACACCACGTGAGGCCCCTCATAACACCATCTGTGAGGGAATTACTACACCACGTGAGGCCCCTCATAACACCATCTGTGGGGGAACTACTACACCACGTGAGGTCCCTCCTAACACCATCTGGGAGGGAGTTACTACACTACGTTTTTGCTGTTCAACACCTACATTAATCTGTATGTTCACTGTATGTTCCTTTACCTTTCTCTAACGAAGGCTTTTATTAAACCACCAATGTATGTAATAAGTCATTTATGTCCATGTATATTTTCAGCCTATGGGCTGCAGAACTTTTTCAATAAACCGTTAATTATTATTATTATTATTATTATTATTATTTGTTTGCATTTAGGAGGTAAAAATCCAGGAGATAAATTTAATAAGGTCACTAATTGTGACCAAGGCCAAAGCTCCAGTGATAATGTCAAAGTCACAACAGGTCTAGGTCACAATAGGTCAAGGTTACAGCAGATTAAGGGCACAACAGACCATTCCCCACTTTTGCATAGCAATCAATGCAATTTCCCCTCCCTCAACTCACGCTCGTGATTTATTACTTCACACGGCCGAGCCTATACTGTATATGCAATTTATTGAGACAAAAAAGGTTTGCCATTGTGATTTTGCGCATCATTATTCTTATGATGTTTAAAAACGATAGTTTATGCTGCTGAAGGTATAACATTTAAAACATCTGAAACAAATAAAAACGATCGCTCTATTTCAATACATGTAGTTACCACAGTAATCACAGCCTGAAACACTTAATGGGTTTCTAAACATCCTGCAAACTTTGTTTCACCTCAATCCAAATGTGGAAGCAACTATAGTTTCAGCTTACTGCACCAAATTTAATGTACCAGCGTCGGTGAGACACATGTCCCTGTTTCTTACCCACAAGGTCTCTACTTGTAGGCCAGTGACAGAGAGTGCACACCTCAAAAATTCTCAACGTGGAGCCTGCACCGTTCCTTTGGTTTCATTGCCAGCATAAGTAAGTAGGTGACTAGGATCAACACACGAAGGGCGTTGCTCAGTTCCGGGAATTGGAACCTTACCCAAAACTTGCTATGAGCTAGATATCCGAAACCGTCTTTTGCCGAGGAATCATGTGTGAGTTCCAAGAAATTTTCCCGGAGTTCGGCAGGAATACTATTTGAACGGATCTCTTGTCAGAACCATGGTGATTTGATCTGCATTTACGTCTGGGAAGTAGCGCTGGAACTCATTACTGAGAGAGTCCAGTTGCTCAGCAATCTCATTTTTGAACAGCTGGTTGATGGGATCATCACCAGTGATTATAGAGAGGCGGTAGTAAAGGGTTACATTTTCATCTAGAATCCTCCTCCCCAAAGTTGCAGTTTTACAATTAATGCTCTGATACATTCTGCATTGATTATGGTGCTATTCTCACGGTCCTGCAGTTTCTGATTGAGATCATAAAGAGCTGCAAAGCTGTCTGCCAAATATGGCAAATGAGCCTTAAAATCTGTCTTGTTCATCTTGGAAAGCAATTCTCTTTTCTCTCATCTGCCAAGAAAGTCTTCACCTCCTCACTCAGTTCATTGAACCGAGCGGGCCTGTTTTCCTTTGAAAGCCACCGGACCAGAGTATGGAACAGAAGGGCTTGATGGGAAGCGTCCGTATTGTCGCACAGTTCACGGAAGAGCCGTTTGTTTCGTATTCACCCTTTGATGAAGTTGACGGTTTTGATGAAGACCTCCAAGGGAGCACGAAGAGTAGCTGGAAGTGTCTTAGAGGCTAAGGCCTCTCTGTGACTCATGCAGTTTGTTCCAACCACTGCCGAATTTTTACGCTTGATGAGTTATGAGAATCCCGATCGAGACCCATGCATAGTTGGTGCCCCCACCTGTACATACCCCAACTAAATCCTTCCACAGAAGGCCGTCTTCCTCGAAGAAAGTGGAAACTAGTTCTGTATGTGTATTATGTATGCTGGATTATATGTCATGTATGTATATTATGTATGTGCTCCATTTATGTATTATTTATTCAGCCTAGCTAGCAGCGTGTGGCAATGTTATTACCATATCCCACACGCTTAATTAATGTGCCTGGCGACTTATGGAAGCTGCTAATGTATCACTTGCCATACGTCGCCTATAGCAGTTGACAAGGAGCCTAGCCAGGGAGACCGCTGCCCTCCTTTGTGTACATACTCTTATCCAGTAAACCGAACCTACAAAACTATACAGGTGTTTGTGTTCTCTCCTGTATATAGAACTTATTATTCAGAACCTAACATGGCGCAGTGATCCGATCTTACTGGATAATTACGAGTGAAAGTGCAAAGTCTGTGGAAAGCCGGCGTACGGACTCCTCCCGCCTTGGGTCAAGCCTTGGGTCAATTCCCGCGCGTCATCCCTCCTCGAAGAATTTCGCAACTTTGAGCAGTGTCAGTGACAGTGATTTTCTGTGAAGTGTTTAGTGCATTGTGTGTTTCGTGCCATTCATGTGTGACCTTGTTCTAAAGGATTCCCAAGGTATACGGCACATTCTGGGCATTTGTAAGGAGTAGAGTTCAGTGCACCCGTCTCTGACCGCGTTCTGAGGGTAACTGGGCTGACTGGGAGTCGCCGCGCCTCTCCCTCCACCCCCTCACAGCGCCGCCTCCACCCCCCCCCCCCCCCTCACAGCTGGGGCGAGACTCTCTACCCGCCCGGGACACCACACACACACGTACTAACACTTGCTGACCGCGCGGCTTCTTATATATATTTTATATATATAACCTACTTATCTGTGTATTTAATTAATTTTTGTCTGAAATCTTGTTGATACGACGGGCTGACCGGTCAACACTGATTTAAGACATAGTACACAGAGGAAGTAGTTATGTCTCACGCCTTACGTAGCCGTGGACCCAGCGTCTGGATGAGCCAGGCGGGTGATAGCCCCGCAGAGATGGATGACCAGGCCGGCCACGACGCTCCAGCCCCCACATCGCACAGTCCCTCACCTCAATATTCAGCGTTGTCTCCCGAGATAATTGCTTTACTGAAGTTTATGAGAGATGAGAAACGCGAGGATGAAGCCCACAGACGTTTGGCGGATGAGCACAGAAGGCAAGCAGAGGCAGAACGAGACAACCAACGGAGATTGGAAGACAGTGAACGGTTTGAAGCCTTGATATCTCGCCTCACTGTTAACCAAGCCCCTGGCTCTAACACTGCCTCGGTACTGACTGGTTCAGATACCTCATCCATGCTTCCTTCACGCCCCCCAGCCCCACCTAAAGCAGCAGCTCAAACACCGCCCATCTTGAAGCCTGATGTGAATTTCCAGACTTTTCGTGAATGGCGGCGACGGTGGACTGATTATTCTACAATGGTGGATCTCCAGAGTTTGTCACAGCCTAAACAACTCATCCAGCTGCGTATGTGCCTGTCCTTGGAAATTCAGCGTGTCTTGGAACATACGTTGTAGGTACCCCCAACCTCTTCGCTGTCTGTAGAGGAGGTACTGGACGTTCTACAACGGCACATCAAAGGACAGCAGAATGAAGCTCTGCGCAGGAGGGAATTGTTTAGCTGCAGACAGTTGGAGGGTGAGTCTTTTGATGCCTTTTACGTGCGTCTTAAGAGAGCCTCGGAAGAGGTAGATATATGCCCAGGCCACCACCAGCAGTGCGAGGAGACCCAATTGAGGCAGGTGATCCTGATGGGTGTTAAGGACGAGGAACTTGTCCAACGCCTCACCTCCCTCGACTCTTCCTCTTCTCTTAAGGATGTGTTGACGATATGTCGCTCCTATGAGGCTGCCAGGTGTGCCACCTCTGCCATCCGTGCTCCCCCTACAGCTGTACGCGCTGTGTCCCGGTACAAGAAGGACAAGAAGTCTGTTCCTATGCCTTCGCCCACCACGTCCACGCCCGGTTTATTTTGCAACAACTGTGGTAAGCAGCACGGAACACAAGTGTGTCCAGCTGCTCAGTCTACCTGCAACAGTTGTGACCGTAAGGGCCACTGGTCACTCACAGTACGGTGCCCAGCCAAACGCGTCCAGTGCAATGTGTGTGGTCGTCTGGGCCACTATGACAAGTGTTGCCTTTCCAACATACCCAAGGGACCGCGTCGGCGGAAGTTTCAGCCCCCCTCCACCAGAGAGGGCCGCCCACAGTCTTCCAATCAGAGGTACGACGACTCTTGACAACGCTCGAGCCACATTAGGAATGTGTGCTCCCCCCAGCGTCCCAGGACCAAAGTCCCCCAGTACATCAGTGTCATTGTGACCTACCGCAGTGCTTCATCCCGTCTTCAGATGTTGCCCGACACCGGCGCTGATGCTACAGTCATCGGTCCCCAGCATTTGCAATGCTTGGGGCTCTCTCCAAGTGATCTAGGACCGCCCCCCAAGGATCTCCGCTTTATGGCAGATGGTTCACAGATGACCCCGGCCCTGGGTTCACTCCAAGCACAAGTCACCTTTGGCAACAGGTCGTGTCAAGCCTGGATTGATGTGCATAACGGTGTCCAGACTCCTTTGCTGTCCTACAGACATTGTCAGGAGTTGGCCATCATCTCCCAGGACTTCCCCAAACCTATTCTTGAGGTAAAACACGCCAACAGGGTGCAAAAAGGGAGCAGCAACGACCCTGCTGCCGCCCTACCCCTGCCTCTTGCCAGTGACACCTCTCCTTCGGATGCTCGGAAGTACTTCCTGAAGGAATTCAGCGACGTTCTGGTGACCAAGTCCGCTCTGGAATCCAAGCCTCTCAAGAAGATGGCAGGCCCCCCCATGAGGATCCACCTGAGGGACGACGCGAAGCCATTCGCTATTTACACCCCTCGACTGGTTCCCCTGGCCTTCCGCGAGGCGGTCAAAAACGAGCTGGACTCCATGGTCGCCCAAGAAATTATTGTACCAACCGGCGATGACCCGTCTCCATGGTGTCACCCGATGGTTGTCGTCGCAAAACCTAAAGGTGGTGTTCGGATCACCACTGACCTTTCCAAGCTCAACAACCAGGTGTCTCGTCCTGCGCACCCCTCTCCCACGCCCTTTGCAGCCATACGCAGCGTGAACCCGAAGGCGCGCTTCTTCACGACGATGGACGCCCTGTGTGGATACTGGCAGATAGAGCTTGCCGAAGAAGACCGACCACTCACAACTTTCATCACCCCGCATGGACGTTACAGTTATTGCCGTGGCCCCATGGGATTCGCCGCTACAGGAGACGCTTTCTGTCTTCGAGGTGATATGGCTCTACAAGGTCTGGCAAACTGCGTGAAAGTGGTCGACGACATGCTCGTGTACGACGAGGATTATATGGATCACCTCTGCCGTATCTACGAGGTACTCAACAGGTGCCGGAAGCACGGCATTACCCTAAATGCCGACAAGTTTGTTCTGGCCAGCTCTTCAGTTGACTTTTGTGGGTACACCCTCTCAGGGAATGGTATCGCAGCTGACCCGGAAAAGGTCCGCGCCATTACGGATTTTCCCACCCCTGCTAACCTGACCGACTTGAGGTCCTTCATAGGTCTCGTCAACCAGTTAGCAGAGTTTTCGTCGGACATCTCCGCAGCTGCTCAACCACTTCGCCCCCTGATGAGCCCCAAGAGGACATTCCTGTGGACCCCCGACCACGACAAGGCCTTCCAGCAAGTGAAACAGGCCTTGTCTCGTCCACCTGTCCTCGCCACGTTCGACCCAGCCTTGCCGACAGTTCTGCAGACAGACGCCTCACGCTTGTATGGCGTGGGATACGCCCTACTGCAGGATCATGGTGGAGGGCAGTTCCGGCTCGTCCAGTGTGGCTCGCGTTTCCTCTCTGACACTGAGACGCGCTACGCCACTATTGAGTTGGAGCTGTTGGCTGCGGTTTGGGCGATGTCCAAGTGCAGGTTTTACCTCATAGGCCTGCAATACTTTCACCTAGTGACCGACCATCGCCCGCTTGTCCCGATCCTCAACCACTACACGCTAGACGCCGTTGAGAACCCTCGCCTCCAGCGTCTGAAAGAGAAACTCTCGGCGTACATCTTCACTGCAGTGTGGCGTGCTGGTAAGGAGCTCTGCATCCCTGATGCCTTATCCCGCTCTCCTGTCAGCCGCCCTACTCCAGAAGACCATGTACTCGACGCCGACCTCGCTCTTTCCGTCAGGACCGTGGTCACTCTCCATGTCGTCCAATCCCTTCGTTCGGACCTGTCACCAGATGACGACAAGGCAATGGAGGACCTTCGAACAGCGGCCCGAGATGACCCTTCCTATGTCCGACTCGTCGAGTGTGTGAGGAATGGATTTCCTAGCAACCGCTACGATCTTCACAACACCCTGCTCCCGTATTGGAAACTCCGCGATGAACTCTACTGCGACGGAGACCTTGTTCTGTACGGAGCACGTGTAGTTGTCCCTGCTGCATCACGTCCCCACGCCTTGGCCCGCCTTCACGACAGTCACCGTGGAGCTGAGGCCACCAAACGACGTGCACGACAGACTGTGTTCTGGCCCGGCATCAACTCCGACATCTCCAATGTTGTCCGTGCGTGTGAGCCCTGCCAAGTATTACAACCCAGCCAGCAGCAGGAACCCTTTATGAGTGACGACAACCCCACCCGCCCCTTTGAGTCTGTGTCGGCCGACTTTTTCTGTGCGTCAGGAAAGTCCTTCCTCGTTATCGTCGACCGTCTCTCTGGTTGGCCGGTTGTCATCAAGTGCGGTAATGACACGACGTCTGCCGCCACCATCAGCAAGTTCCGCCACTACTTCCGTGACGTGGGCGTTCCTGCACGCCTGCGAACCGACGGAGGGCCTCAGTTCACAAGCCGGGACTTTGCTGTGTTCCTTGACCGATGGGGAGTCCGGCATGTGTTGTCATCGCCCCATTACCCGCAGTCCAACGGCCACGCTGAGGCTGCTGTCAAATCCCTGAAGCACCTCATCCTTAAGGTGGCCCCTTCTGGGAACATTGACTGCGAGGCCTTCGACAGGGGTCTTCTTGAACTCCGCAACACACCTAACTACACCGGACGCTCCCCTGCCCAGGTTTTGTATGGACGCCCCCTTCGTTCTTGTGTCCCTGCTCACCCTCAATCCTTCTCCAAGGAGTGGCAGGCCAAGACAGAGGATTGTGATCGCCGAGCCGCTGAACGTGTTCAGGACGTCGTCGCCCGCTACAATGACCACGCCCGTTCTCTCCCCAGGTTGAGTGTCGGCACCCAAGTCCGTGTTCAGGACCCGACCTCCCTACGTTGGGACAAAGTAGGCGTAGTCATGGGTCTCGGCAGGTCACGGGACTACCAGGTGCGGTTACCCAGTGGTCGTGTGTGGTGGAGGAACCGCCGTTTTCTCCGACCCGTAACAATGCCTTCTGCTGGCCCCGCCACCAGTGTTGAGTCCCATACCCTTCCCAGTGATGAAGTCCCTCGACGCTCAGAACGGATCCAAAAGAAAAGGTCCGCTCAAGACTTTGCTATGAGCGTATAGGGGGGAGGGAGGTGTATGTATATTATGTATGCTGGATTATATGTCATGTATGTATATTATGTATGTGCTCCATTTATGTATTATTTATTCAGCCTAGCTAGCAGCGTGTGGCAATGTTATTACCATATCCCACACGCTTAATTAATGTGCCTGGCGACTTATGGAAGCTGCTAATGTATCACTTGCCATACGTCGCCTATAGCAGTTGACAAGGAGCCTAGCCAGGGAGACCGCTGCCCTCCTTTGTGTACATACTCTTATCCAGTAAACCGAACCTACAAAACTATACAGGTGTTTGTGTTCTCTCCTGTATATAGAACTTATTATTCAGAACCTAACAAGTTCCACGATGCCCTTTGCCTTTGTTGTTGTGGTCAGAGGACTGCAAAACAGGAAGTCATCTGTGATCTCTGTCATCAACCATACGGACAAAAATAATGAGCTGAGAATGGTTTGCAGCATCAGTGGTCACGTCTCACTGAATGGCAAAGTATGGTGATGACTTGACCTTTGTGGTCACCTGATCTTTTATGTTGTGAGCCATATCATCTATGCATGACTTATAGTGATGTTAGACAGCGGAATCTGCTTCAGTTTGCTCACCGCATAGTCAATGAGGACGAGTTTCACACAATCGTACATGGCCTCATCAGAATTTCTCCGATTATGTGGGCCTTCTCATTCTTGGCTAGAAATAGTGTCATGGCATATGAAGCATGAAAGGTCTTAGAAATATGTTGAAATATTCACTGCCAACAGGTCTCAATCTCTTCAAACCATCGTCTTTCTTCTTGAAAAAGGAGCGATACTTTTGGGCTGTTCCTTTTGGATGCATCTTCTCAAGGCGCTGTTTTAGTTGATATTGCTTCATGTAATCATTTTCAAGAACTTTGTGGCATATTACACACTGTGGTACCTTAGCGTCGTCCTTCATGCTAAACGAGAATCGATAGTCAATATAATTTTCATGGTAAGATCTCTTCCTATTCTTTGGCCTCTAACAAATTCCAATTTCCATTCCTTCTGTAGACTTAGAGCTTCATTCCCTATACACCTCAATTTCCCCCTGGGGGAATCTCCACCCCCCCCCCCCCCCTCCTTTCCGTTGGGATCCCTTGGGCTAAGTCACAACACACCCCAAAGAGTAGTGTTGCTAAGACTTCTCTAAGTTTATCTCAATATTTTTTTCTACTCTGAACACATCGTCGGTGATCTTACACCTTGGTTTAGAAGTTCAGGATGGAGGAATAATGTACTTTAGTATGTATAGACTCCATCAGGATGTACAATTAAGTCAAGATATATATATATATATATATATATATATATATATATATATATATATATATATATATATATATATATATATATATATATATATATATATATATATATATATGCTGATAACCACCAGGAAAGAAGAAAACACGAAGTTCCCAAGCGCTTTCGTGTAATTCACATCTTCAGGGGTGAGTACAGACTAGATAGAGTAATGTAGAACAAGATGAATATATACAGAGGAGGGTGAGACCAGGTCCACAATGGTCAGGTAATGACCCTACTAATCTTTAAATGGCACACAACGGTTGGTGGTTGGGTCAGATGGGACAGTGACCCGCCCTCTCACCTGATCACAAATCTTCTTAATTACAAAGTTGTCCAGCTTGTACAAGCCGTTACTCAAATTCATGTTGAATGCTTCGGTATGTTTAATAAGACTAGATTCTATGATGTTCCTACTATCAATTGAATTACATGGTAATATTGAGGAGGCATTATCCCAGTCAATGCAATGCTTGTTATCCCTCAAATGAACAAACAGAGCATTGGATTCCTGGCCTGTCCTGACACTGTATTTGTGTTGTTTAATTCTAGTTACAAGATCTTTACCTGTCTGGCCTAAGTAAAACATATTACATTCCTTGCAAGGAACTTTATAAATGCAACCAATTGTGTTGTTGGGGGAGTTCTTAATTAACATTTGTTTAACAGTGCATGAGTTTTTAAATGCCACATTGACGTTCCAAGATTTTAGCTGTGCCGGAATGTGTGAGAAATTTTTGTGAAATGGTAATATTAAGATATTCTTATGGTCATGGGTGGGCTTGGGATCAGTTCTATAAAAAGTTTTCTTAGTAATGTTTAAGCATTTGTCTATGAAAGATCTAGGGTATTTAAGGTTTGAGCCAATATTATATATATATTTGTATTCCTCATCGATGAATTCCGGACTGCAAATTCTCAAGGCACGTAAAAACATTGTTGTAAATACTGACTGTTTGACTTTATTATGGTGGGCAGAATAATAATGAATGTATGAACACACATTGGTTGGTTTTCTATAAATACTGAACTTGAAAGTGTTACCCATTCTGTGTATCAGACAGTCTAGGAATGGCAATTTACAGTCTTGCTCTAATTCCACAGTGAATTTGATCGAGGGGGCTAAGTTGTTAAGTTGTGGTAGGAAAACTTTTAGGTCCTCATTACATGGCCAGAGACATAATACATCATCAACATATCTAAACCAGACTGCTGAGGGTGGTAAAATATTACTTAATAGTTTCTTTTCAAAGAATTCCATATATAGGTTGCTTAATACAGGTGAGAGTGGATTACCCATTGCCATACCAAATTTTTGAGCATAATATTCCCCATTGAATTCGAATTTGCAATCCTTAATACATAGTTTGATGAGTTCGATGAAGTCATCTTTCGAGACGGGCAGTGAAATGTTATCCAGGGAATCTATGAGGAACTCTAGTAAATCATCAACTGGGACCTTTGTAAAAAGTGACGTTACATCAAAGCTGACCAGTTTAAAATCATGATTAATGTGCAAGTTATTGAGTTTATCAACCAGATCCATATTATTCTTGATATTGGAGTTAGAAATGTTGCCAACTAGGGGGTTTAGTAAGGAAACTAACCATTTAGATAGTTTATAAGAGATTGACCCAACAGAGCTAATGATGGGTCTTGCTGGGTTATTGGGCTTGTGGGTCTTGATTAAACCGTACATGTAAGGCAGTGGAGGGGACGTTGAAGTAAGATGTTTAATGAGAGTAGCTTTGCCTCTCAATAGGGACTTAAGTTTTTTGTTGAACTGGGTGTTGACAGTGTTGAGAGGATTATTTATGAGTTTAGAATATGTTGTAGTGTCACATAAAAGGTCATTCATTTTTGAGATATAGTCATCTTTGTTTAAAATCACTACTGTGTTGGCTTTATCTGCTTTAGTGACATGTAGATCCTTATTTTTCTTAGTTGCCTCTGAAGATGTCTTGAATAAAGACGAAAGCTAAGGTGCTCCGTTGTTTCCATTTTCCCGTGTGATTTTATCAAGATTTATCTTATCCACGTTTTCATTGTGGATTTACATGAAATATATATATATATATATGTATATATATATATATATATATATATATATATATATATATATATATATATATATATGTATGTATATTTATTTATTTATTTATTTATTTATTTATTTATTTAGAGAGAGAGAGAGAGTTATATGGTCAACACACACCTGATGTGGTCAAAATTCCTAAGAAAGTTTCCTAAGCATTATTAAGTTTTATCTTGTCTTGTGAAGCGGGTTGACTACGCTACACTACACGTGATAAAACGTATGTCATTTAATATAAAAATAACCTCCTAGCTTTTTCCTTCAATAAATTCAACTACCTGAGACAACCAGAATCACAATCAACAATAATTCGCCCCAGAGAACACCCGTCATAACACACCACAATAAACAGAAAATAACACATAATGAACTGTAATTACTACTAATTAGACTCGAACAAATGTCACCCAAAAACACCCTCTCTAATTAGGGATGATTACAACATTTTAATTTCCATAAATTGAGAATTAGACAAACATCAAACGAATTCCTTCTAATTATATATTTTAGTTTTTTACCGATGAAACATATTAATCACAAACAGCAATTAAGAAAATGCTAATTCATGGCACCCGCTGGGAATTAATTGCACTGAGAGATAATTAGATTAAGTTCCGAAATGTTGAGACAGACAGACAGACAGACAGACAGACAGACAGACAGATTGAAAGGCTCAATAAAAAGGGGATTTGCTCTTTTGGTAAGATATATTGTATTAAAAGAAGTAATTTGAAGACGAATGGCTTTGATTACTACTCCTGTAATACATACAGGTAGATCGTGTGTGTGTGTGTGTGTGTGTGTGTGTGTGTGTGTGTGATACATAAAAACTGAACAAATAAGTTTTTAATATGAAGGAAGAGAGAAAAAGTGGGTCCCATAGACATGACTGATCACTAGGGAGCGTGGATATAAAACACTGCACAAAATGCCTTCTCTACACAAGGAGGCAACATGACCGACACTATATTTCCAAAACTTGTGAATTATGGTACCCGTTTACAGCTGGGTAGACTAGGAGTGCCCCGGGTTCGAACTACCGACCCATAGTACAAGAGGTGAGTGCTGTATTCTTCAAACTAGAATTTAAAAAACAAAAACAAAACTAATGAAGGCAGTCCACACGTCACTACAAGCTAACACCTTAGTCGTATTTTTCCATGATATTTGTTGGTCTGTCTTCGTCTTGTTCAATGTTTACTACCACCATTACAACCACTACCACAACTATTCACACCATCACCACTACCCTCACCATAACCGCCACCCTCACCATTACCACTGACACTACCACCACTACCACCACTATCATCACTATCGCCACTATCACCACTATCACCACCAACACTACCACTACCACCACCACCACCACCACCATCATCACCACCACCACCACCACCACTACCACTACCAACACCACCGCCACCACCAATGGAAGGAGGGTCATCATGGGAGAGCTCTGGACTGGCCAGCAGGTGGTGGGGTCAACAACACCATCTGGCGCGACGCTGCCATTATGACCCAACACCAGCTGATCCTGGAGTGTTGGACCATCTGGCCACCCTGAGAGTGGCCCAGTGCTGTGTAGGGAGGGAGGGAGTGAGGGAGGAAGGGGTGATTGAGGGTGACGCGCACAGGAAAGAGAAGAGAAAATAGAAAAGAAAGAGAAGAAAACTAAACGAGAAGAGAGAGAGAGAGAGAGAGAGAGAGAGAGAGAGAGAGAGAGAGTCCAGGAGCGGACGTCATCAGCCAGGCCTGCAACAAACACCACCACGAGTACCAGGTGGTGGTGGTGGTGGTGGTGGTGGTGTACATTAATACGACTTTTCTCACTTGTATCCCTTACCATTATTACTTTCATCACTCTTCTTCTCCCTCAGCACCACCACCACTACCTCCACCAAACAAACACCACCAATACCACCACCATCACCACCACCACCACCATCACCACCACCACCATCCACCATCCACCACCACCTAATACCACCACCTAATACTACCACCAGTAGTACCCTCCACCACCACCCTCCACGACCCAACACCATCACCACTCTCCGCCCTTCACCACTACCATGCACTATTACCCTCCACCACCAACACCCCCCGATACCATCCACCAACACCACCACCACCACCACCACCAACACCACCACCATCCACCATACACCAACTACCAGTCTTGGCCACAACTAACAAGCAGTAAATACTCAAATTATTCATTAAGCTTCGACATTATTCACTTAAGTTTACATTATTGTCCCCATGTATTGCCTTTCCCTATTTTATTCATTTATTTACGACCAACTTACATCAGTCAGGTCAGGTATGTAGGATAATGGACTGATTTATAAACTAAGCCGGATATATTAAGAGTGAGGGGGATTATTGTTTTAGTCCATAGAATTTATCCGGCCAGTCCATAGAAGTTATCCGGCCCGGCCATAACCTCTATATTTCTTACGTCTCCCCAGATGATTGTGGGGGCGAGTTAGTCTCTCTCTCTCTCTCTCTCTCTCTCTCTCTCTCTCTCTCTCTCTCGTGTCTTGACTTCGTCGCTCACCAATCAAACAGTGACAGCCATTATTTCTCTCTGACTGTATTTTCTCTTCCTCCTGCTTCCTTACTTTCATTTCCTCTCCCTTCCTCCTCTTCCCATCTTTACTTCTTTTATCCTCTCTCTTCTCTCCCCCCCCCCCCCCCCCCAGCAGTTCGGGGTCGGTGGGTGCACTATCCTCGAGAAAAGTGTTTATGTACGTATGTTTGTATATATGTATGTATATATGTATGGATGTATATATGTATGTATGTATGTATGTATGTATGTATGGATGTATATATGTATGTATGTATGTATGTATGTATGTATGTATGTATGTATGTTGTATATATGTAGAAGAAACAAGAACACTAAAAAAAATCGAGATCTTTTGAAAAACGTAATAACAAGCATAGAGCCAACGAACAGAGAGAGAGAGAGAGAGAGAGAGAGAGAGAGAGAGAGAGAGGATTTTAGTATCTCCTGTTATGACTCCCCATGATATTTACTCCCTAGTTTTATTTCTCAATCTCTTTAGTCAAGCCAGAGAATTCTTTATTTCCATTCTCTTAATTTGGTCAGGTCATCCAGGGGTCATGACCATTTAGTGAACCTCATGCACTCCCATTTACTGTCTATAGCTCCCAATACTCCTGTCATACACACTGGTTAGGTTAGGTTAGGTTAGGTTTAGGTTAGGTTAGGTTAGGTTAGGTTAGAAAAGATTAGGTCACGTTCGATTAGCTATGGTTTGTTTAGGTTTTACACCTTAAGTTGGGATTTGATTAGATTAGGATAGATTAAGTTAGGTCATGTCAGATCAGGTTAGGTCATGTCAGGTCAGGTTAGGTTAGTTTCCTACACATGGTGAGAGTATACAGTACACTCTTGGTATGGACAGTTCACTCGAGAATTCGTTAAGTTACTGATAGCTTTGTTTTGTATTTATGAAAGGACTTACCTGTTTAATAGTCTCGTTCAGGTTAATTGAGCACTTGTGGTGTATTGATATTAAGTCTATTGGTGTATTATCGTATTAACTTTTAAATAGTTTTTTATATCAAGTTATACTCGACAGTGAAGGAACCTGAGTGAAATTTGATAATAATAATAATAATAATAATGATAATAATAATAATAATAATAATAATAATAATAATAATAATAATAATAAGAAGAAGAAACACAAACACACACACACACACAGATGGTAAAGTGGTGTATGGCAACAGGGAGTCCTGAAACAGCACACTGACCTCTTGTTTCGGGAACTACGAAAGACGGGGTGATGGTGGGGAGGTAGTGTGGTGGTGGTGGGGAGGTAGTGTGGTGGTGGTGGGGAGGTAGCGTGGTGGTGGTGGGGGGGAGGTAGTGTGGTGGTGGTGGGGAGGTAATCTGGTGGTGGTGGGGAGGTAGTGTGGTGGTGGTGGGGAGGTAATCTGGTTGTGGTGGGGAGGTAGTGCGGTGGTGGTGGGGAGGTAGTGTGGTGGTGGTGGGGAGGTAGTGTGGTGGTGGTGGGGAGGTAGTGTGGTGATGGTGGGGAGGTAGTGTGGTGATGGTGGGGAGGTAGTGTGGTGATGGTGGGGAGGTAGCGTGGTCGTGGTGGGGAGGTAGTGTGGTGGTGATGGGGAGGTAGTGGAGGTAGTGTGGTGGTGGGAAGGTAGTGTGGTGGTGGTGGGGATGTAGTGTGGTGGTGGTGGGGAGGTAGTGTGGTGGTGGTGGGGAGGTAATGTGGTGGTGGTGGGGAGGTAGTGTGGTGGTGGTGGGGAGGTAGTGTGGTGGTGGTGGGGAGGTAGTGTGGTGATGGTGGGGAGGTAGTGTGGTGATGGTGGGGAGGTAGTGTGGTGATGGTGGGGAGGTAGTGTGGTGGTGGTGGGGAGGTAGCGTGGTGGTGGTGGGGAGGTAGTGTGGTGGTGGTGGTGGGGAGTTAGTGTGGTGATGGTGGGGAGGTAGCGTGGTGGTGATGGGGAGGTTGTGGTGGTGGTGGGGAGGTAGTGTGGTGATGGTGGGGAGGTAGTGTGGTGATGGTGGGTAGGTGGCGTGGTGGTGGTGGGGAGGTAGCGTGGTGGTGATGGTGAGGTAGTATGGTGGTGGTGGGGAGGCAGTGTGGTGGTGGTGGTGGGGAGGTAGCGTGGTGGTGATGGGGAGGTAGTATGGTGGTGGTGGGGAGGTAGTGTGGTGGTGGTGGTGGGGAGGAAGTGTGGTGGTGGTGGGGAGGTAGTGTGGTGGTAGTGGGGAGGTAGTGTGGTGGTGGGGAGGTAGTGTGGTGGTGGAGAGGTAGTGTGGTGGTGGTGGGGAGGTAGTGTGGTGGTGGGAATGTAGTGTGGTGGTGGTGGGGATGTAGTGTGGTGGTGGTGGGGAGGTAGTGTGGTGGTGGTGGGGAGGTAATGTGGTGGTGGTGGGGAGGTAGTGTGGTGGTGGTGGGGAGGTAGTGTGGTGGTGGTGGGGAGGTAGTGTGGTGGTGGGGAGGTAGTGTGGTGATGGTGGAGAGGTAGTGTGGTGATGGTGGGGAGGTAGCGTGGTGGTGGTGGGGAGGTAGTGTGGTGGTGTTGAGTTAGTGTGGTGGTGGTGGTGGGGTGGTAGTGTGGTGATGGTGGGGAGGTAGTGTGGTGGTGGTGGGGAGGTAGTGTGGTGGTGGTGGGGAGGTAGTTTGGTGGTGGTGGGGAGGCTAGTGTGGTGATGGTGGGGAGGTAGTTTGGTGGTGGTGGGGAGGTAGTGTGGTGGTGGTGGGGAGGGAGTGTGGTGATGGTGGTGAGGTAGCGTGGTGGTTGTGGGGAGGTAGCGTATTGATGGTGGGGAGGTAGTGTGGTGGTGGTGGGGAGGTAGTGTGGTGATGGTGGGGAGGTAGTGTGGTGGTGGTGGGGCGGTAGTGTGGTGGTGGTGGGGAGGTAGTGTGGTTGGGGTGGGGAGTTAGCGTGGTGGTGGTGGGGAGGTAGCGTGGTGGTGGTGGGGAGGTAGTGTGGTGGTGGTGGGGAGATAGCGTGGTGGTGGTGGGGAGGTAGTGTGGTGGTGGTGGGGAGGTAATGTGGTGGTGGTGGGGAGGTAGTGTGGTGGTGGTGGGGAGGTAGTGTGGTGGTGGTGGGGAGGTAGTGTGGTGGTGGTGGGGAGGTAGTGTGGTGATGGTGGGGAGGTAGTGTGGTGATGGTGGGGAGGTAGCGTGGTGGTGGTGGGGAGGTAATGTGGCGGTGGTGGGGAGGTAGTGTGGTGGTGGTGGGGAGGTAGTGTGGTGGTGGGGAGGTAGTGTGGTGATGGTGGGAAGGTAGTGTGGTGATGGTGGGGAGGTAGCGTGGTGGTGGTGGGGAGGTAGTGTGGTGGTGTTGAGTTAGTGTGGTGGTGGTGGTGGGGTGGTAGTGTGGTGATGGTGGGGAGGTAGTGTGGTGGTGGTGGGGAGGTAGTGTGGTGGTGGTGGGGAGGTAGTTTGGTGGTGGTGGGGAGGCTAGTGTGGTGGTGGTGGGGAGGTAGTGTGGTGGTGGTGGGGAGGTAGTGTGGTGGTGGGGAGGTAGTGTGGTGATGGTGGGGAGGTAGTGTGGTGATGGTGGGGAGGTAGCGTGGTGGTGGTGGGGAGGTAGTGTGGTGGTGTTGAGTTAGTGTGGTGGTGGTGGTGGGGTGGTAGTGTGGTGATGGTGGGGAGGTAGTGTGGTGGTGGTGGGGAGGTAGTGTGGTGGTGGTGGGGAGGTAGTTTGGTGGTGGTGGGGAGGCTAGTGTGGTGGTGGTGGGGAGGTAGTGTGGTGGTGGTGGGGAGGTAGTGTGGTGATGGTGGGGAGGTAGTGTGGTGATGGTGGGGAGGTAGCGTGGTGGTGGTGGGGAGGTAGTGTGGTGGTGTTGAGTTAGTGTGGTGGTGGTGGTGGGGTGGTAGTGTGGTGATGGTGGGGAGGTAGTGTGGTGGTGGTGGTGGGGAGGTAGTGTGGTGGTGGTGGGGACGTAGTTTGGTGGTGGTGGGGAGGCTAGTGTGGTGATGGTGGGGAGGTAGTTTGGTGGTGGTGGGGAGGTAGTGTGGTGGTGGTGGGGAGGTAGTGTGGTGATGGTGGTGAGGTAGCGTGGTGGTTGTGGGGAGGTAGCGTATTGGTGGTGGGGAGGTAGTGTGGTGGTGGTGGGGAGGTAGTGTGGTGATGGTGGGGAGGTAGTGTGGTGGTGGTGGGGCGGTAGTGTGGTGGTGGTGGGGAGGTAGTGTGGTTGGGGTGGGGAGTTAGCGTGGTGGTGGTGGGGAGGTAGCGTGGTGGTGGTGGGGAGGTAGTGTGGTGGTGGTGGGGAGATAGCGTGGTGGTGGTTGGGAGGTAGTGTGCTGGTGGTGGGGAGGTAGTGTGGTGGTGGTGGGGAGGTAGTGTGGTGGTGGGGAGGTAGTGTGGTGGTGGTGGGGAGGTAGCGTGGTGGTGGTGGTGGGGAGGTAGTATGGTGATGGTGGGGAGGTAGTTCTGTGGTGGTGGGGAGGTAGTGTGGTGGTGGTGGTGGGGAGGTAGTGTGGTGATGGTGGGGAGGTAGTATGGTAATGGTGGGGAGGTAGTGTGGTGATGGTGGGGAGGTTGTGTGGTGGTGGTGGGGAGGTAGTTCTGTGGTGGTGGGGAGGTAGTGTGGTGGTGGTGGGGAGGTAGTGTGGTGATGGTGGGGAGGTAGTGTGGTGATGGTGGGGAGGTAGTGTGGTGGTGGTGGGGAGGTAGTGTGGTGGTGGTGGGGAGGTAGTGTGGTGGTGGTGGGGAGGTAGTGTGGTGATGGTGGGGAGGTAGTGTGGTGATGGTGGGGAGGTAGTGTGGTGATGGTGGGGAGGTAGTTTGGTGGTGGTGGGGAGGTAGCGTGGTGGTGGTGGGGAGGTAGTGTGGTGATGGTGGGGAGTTAGTGTATTGATGGTGGGGAGGTAGCGTGGTGGTGGTGGGGAGTTAGTGTGGTGGTGGTGGGGAGGTAGTGGAGGTAGTGTGGTGGTGGGGAGGTAGTGTGGTGTTGGTGGGGAGGTAGCGTGGTGGTAGTGGGGAGGTAGTGTGGTGGTGGTGGGGAGGTAGTGTGGTGGTAGTGGGGAGGTAGTGTGGTGGTGGTGGGGAGGTAGTGTGGTGGTGTTGGGGAGGTAGTGTGGTGGTGTTGGGGAGGTAGCGTGGTGGTGGTGGTGGGGAGGTAGTGTGGTGGTGTTGGGGAGGTAGCGTGGTCGTGGTGGTGGGGAGGTAGTGTGGTGGTGATGGGGAGGTAGCGTGATGGTGGTGGGGAGGTAGTGTGGTGATGGTGGGGAGGTTGTGTGGTGATGGTGGGGAGGTAGTGTGGTGGTGGTGGGGAGGTAGTGTGGTGGTGGGGAGGTAGTGTGGTGATGGTGGGGAGGTAGTGTGGTGATGGTGGGGAGGTAGTGTGGTGGTGGTGGGGAGGTAGTGTGGTGATGGTGGGGAGGTAGTGTGGTGGTGGTTGGGGAGGTAGTGTGGTGGTGGTGGGGAGGTAGCGTGGTGGTGGTGGGGAGGTAGCGTGGTGGCGGTGTGGAGGTAGTGTGATGGTGGTGGGGAGGTAGCGTGGTGGTGGTGGGGTGGTGGTGTGGAGGTAGTGTGGTGGTGCGGAGGTAGTGTGGTGGTGGTGGAGAAGAAGTGTATTTCAGTGGCGTAGACTTATCCCTCCCTTATTATCTCCCCACGCACGCGCTACCACCACCCACGCCACAGACACGCCGACACCACCGACACGCCCACGCCACCGACCCGCCCACGTCACAGAAACGCCCATGCCACCGATCAACTTCGGCGCTCGATAACTATGGTAATTGCAGACGCCTTTGTGATTTGTGGCTCCAGTCAGTAGGGATGAGAAGGAGGTAGGAGGGGGGAGGGAATGAAAAGGAAGAGGCGGGAGAGGAAAGGAGACGAGGAGGAGGAAGCAAGGGAATGAGGAAGGTGGAAGAGAGTGTTGGTGAGGATAGTGTTGGTAAGGAAAGTGTTGGTGAGGAAAGTGTTGGTGAGGAGAGTGTTGGTGAGGAGAGTGTTGGTGAGGAGATTGTTGGTGAGGAAAGTGTTGGTGAGGAAAGTGTTGGTGAGGAGAGTGTTGGTGAGGAAAGTGTTGGTGAGGAGAGTGTTGGCAAAACATAATGTAAGAGTTTTAAAATAACTAATTCATTTTCATAGCACAGTGTCTCTGTGAACAGTTATCAAGGCAAACACTACACTGTAACAGGAACATGGAACTGGAACATGGGCCTAAGTTAAAAATCCGTATCCTTTTTTTCAGCTGCTCATTATTTAATGTACTACTTTCTTTTATTCCCACATAAATTTTGTATGGAATTGTTAAGACAAAATTAACAAAATTTACTCAAATAACTTTATCTTCCTTGTCAATTTCAGTAAATTGTTGAATTCTCCCTCTGTTGACCTCACGCCTTGTGTGGGAGTCATGGGAATTGTCTCCTCACGCTGATATAGATGAGTTTTTTGTCGAAACTCTCCTCCGAAAAAAGATTCATGTCATTGTATCCTGTTTACTGAATATTACAACAGTAAAACAGCAGCACTGAAAAGGTGGAACAGGAGTTAACTATTAAGGTAAACAATAAGGATGACACTGTGTGAGTTGGGAGAAATAAAAGATAAATTAAAGAAGGAGGTTTAGGAGGAGACGATAATTAAACGGTGAGAGAGAAGATTACGTGAGAGGATGACGGTCACTGAGGTCAGTAAGAGGCGGTGATGGTGAGACCAGCGACATATTGCCAACACAACCAAAGAATAATGACACGAGTAATTTATTTATTTTAAGTTTATCCAGTGTTGATACCTGGAGCTGAAGGGTCATGTCCAGGTGTTGACAGAAACCTTGAGTATATGTAAGCTTTCTATTTATTAATCTCAGACTGTGGGACCTGACGACGATACTATTCACCTGTACTCCGTGTGTGTGTGTGTGTGTGTGTGTGTCAGTGAAAACCTCCATAAGTGATATTAAACGTTTCCGTAACCCCAGGAATAAGATACTTTGTGAAACCTTCATATTATTGTGTAAATTGGAGGAAAATTTAATGTTTTTCTGAAAAATTACGCGAGTGACAATTATAGAGTTTCGTCTGCGGTCTCCAGCATCAACTGTCGTGACATGGCGGTCATTTTCACCCGTGATGCTCTCGTGGGTGTAACATGGACGTAAGAGAGAGGACAGTTTGAGGCCTATATCTGAGCCTCTTGGTGACCCGGGAGTAAGATGGGAGGACAGACAGCATGAGACACGGGGAGACTTGAGGCTGATAGTACACACACACACACACACACACACACACACACACACACACACACACACACAGTTAAGATACCACGGTACACGTTGGTAGACCCTCAAGTAGTCCTCAGTCAGATTACGAGGAGATGACGGCCAGTGTACGGGCAGGCGACGGCTGGAGTACTCAACATCATCAGCGCTAAGTACCTCCCCAGGGGCTGTCTAGTGCCGAATAACTTTTGTACCAGGACAGTAAATCAAGACTTAACGACGACCACAAGTGTAAGATGTAAAGTGTCCAGTCTACACTTGTAAGATGGTCATTTTTTTTGCTGTTGTTATCGTGTCCAGTTTTATCTCTTCATAAATTTCGGTCTGATGTTAATATTATGGATGTATATGAGCGTAGCGTCTCAGGCTCTCCCACCACTCTTTAGTTCTTCTTCATTTTTCTCTTGTGTTATTCCTTATCCTCACCTGCTACTGATGACGTTAACAATTATTTGTGTTTTCATTAAGGTGTTCTCTTTATTGTAAACGTTTTGAGTAATATTAATTTATGTCCTTCAATGACGAAAATGACAGTTATTGTTCCTAAATATACGAGTCATTTTTGTTTCCGTGGTATTATTTTTGAAACAACATTTTAGTGTTAACCAAAAAGAAATTCCCGATAAGCTACTAATAACAATGGTGTTGAGAGAGAGAGAGAGAACTTACATCACTACAAATTTTACTTCAAAGTAACAACGACAACCAAGATTTGATCGTCGCCTGCATTTAAGCCCCACTTTAAAAAAAAAATCCTCAAGTGCAATAAAAAACATCCGATAGGTCAGCAAGGGCCGCTCATTTCTTTGGCCTGAATAACGCAGCCAAGATCAACATGACAGAGAGGAGATAGTGTCGGGGGAGGGGGGGTAGGATGTATCTTCAAGTCAGAATAACGTAGCTAATAATACAGTGCGGGAGTAACAAGCTTGACTCCAGCACTACCCGCCAGCTCCCCGTCCGAAAGTCTACGGATTTCTCAACCCGCGTTTCACTTAATGGGGGTGCCCTCCCCCTTCCCCTCTTCCCAACAAACCAAAAATTCTTAGGGAGAAAACTCACCCCACCACACTATTCACTTCCCCCACGCCACTCATCTCCACCACACCACTCACCTCCCCCATACCACTCAAGTACCCGAGAACAAAGCCACGGATGTTACTCCCAAAGACAATGTGAAACTAATGTCTTAGTTTCCGTTCCTTGTTGATGAAGGGTGAGGTGGGTAAGTGCCTTCCTCTGCTACTGTTAGTCCTGGGGAAAGTTGTCCACACTGGCTCTGTTTGAGTTTTGATTGGACCCTTCCCTCTGTGTGCGCGTGTGCGCGGAAAAATGCAGAAGACATTACATATCCTGGACATCTTGACATATAAAAACACCAGTCTACCATACTGCACATTAAATAACTCAAAATAAGTAACAATTTCATTATTAACTCATCCACCAACAACGATTTTAACACAAGAGAATTCAAAATCAACTCAGACGAGCGCTGGAAATAGAAATTAAGATAAATATATCGTGGAAATACAGATTGAGCCAAAAAATCGTGGAAATAAAATCGAGACTTAAACCCGTGGAAACAAAAATTGAGATGAATCGTGCCAAACTAACACTCCGTCGCTCTCCTCGTCTTGTGGTAATGTTTGGAGACGTCGCCTATTACCTCAGTGGAGTGTTTTCATGCAGCTGTCGGTGTTCATTGTGAGCAATATGACATTGGAGAGTGTAAAAAGTGCTAGCTGAAAAGTGTTCATTTGGGAGAAAAGTGACGTTAGCTAAAAACTGTTCATTGGGTGAAAAGTGTCCATTGGAGGGTGTTCCGGTAACATTGAAAGGTGTTTTATATTCGCTGGTACGAGTTCTTCCTGCTGTGAGAGGGTTCGATGGGTACACACAGTTCCGGGTTTGTGGTCAGTCTTAATCCAGTTTTATTATTGTCTTTTCATAGGTCTGTCCGTCCAACCTGCTTTTCTCCATTTCATTTCTTCATTCCCTTTCTAAGCTTTCGACAAGGGGACTTGATGGTGTCGTGTGTCGTCTTCTTTTAAACAACTGATTTTTTATTTTGTTTTTTGTGTCGTAAACTCAAACCACCGAAAGCTTTGTTGTGTCGTGTCGTAAACTCACACCACCGAAGGCTTTGTTGTATCGTGTCGTAAACTCACACCACCGAAGGCATTGTTGTATCGTGTCGTAAACTCACACCACCGAAGGCTTTGTTGTATCGTGTCGTAAACTCACACCACCGAAGGCTTTGTTGTGTCGTATATTAAAGAGTGACTCAAGTGACGCAGGTAACTATCCAAAGAGAAGACGTTTATTGCCTGTATATACCTGTGTAGTGAAGGTCATGATGAACTTATGTTAAGTCAGTGTTAGTGGAGGTTTAGATAGCTCACAAAATTGGCAACTCATTTAAAGTAAAAGATTATGACGAGATCTAATGTTATTTACTTTACATGAAGTATCTGAGGCCTTAGATGGATTTATATACGCAATAATTGGTGTAACAAGCATGTCTGATATAAAACCAAAAGTTTGTTTTTATGCCTTATTTTACCGTCTTATATAACTTCAAATCGTTTTATTTGCATATTCTTATTTCTGAACATATTCACAATAAAGTTTATGTTACAAAAAATTTCTAAACACATTATGTGGGTCACTTTTGTACGAAGAAGGAATGAAGATATAGTGAGTAGTCATTATGTCAACCTTTCATTATCTTGTTTTAGTTGACCTCATTCAATGAAATTCGTTTTACTTATATCCAATTTATTCTATCAAAGCATGAATCGCCACAGCCTCAATTATACTGGGGTGAGATAATGCTTCCTCCACTCAGACGAGAAGAAATAGGTGTTGGCTGGTTAGTGTTCCCTCGGCCACACAACGCCCTGAGATATAGCCCGACACCGGTGCTTCTTCAAGACTATCGGAGGCTGAGTCTCTGGCGTCAATACCAACGAGTCGAAAATACCGATAATGGAGAGCTGGCCTGACTGCTTCATTAACATACTCGTATCTCCCTCCACCTGACAACAACATCTTCACCTGTTTAATGTTGAGCTTTCGTGTGTTGATAGTGAGTTGGGTGCTGTTGTTTTGTAGGTTTTGAGTTTTTGCGTTTTTTGTTTGTATTGTAATGATTTTTACTTTTATTTTTATTTTACACACACACACACACACACACACACACACACACACACACACACACACACACACACTTCCTCTTCCCTCCATCCTCTGCTTGTTCCTCTTCCTCTACACTCGTCTCCTCTCCGTTCAGATACTCTCTCCCAATTTTTTCTCCATATATATTTTCGCTTTACATCAACACCATAGCAATACCTCCAGCGTTTATCTCATCGACCAGTCCTTCCAGTCTCTTATTATCTGATTCTCTCTTACCATCTCCTAACTACATATCTCCTCCTTAATTAAAGAGACATCTCACCGTTCTCATGTTATTGAGTCGAGTTCCAACAGCATATATTACTGAAGGCTATTGTTCTTATCTCTTGTCTTTTGTTTATCTCTTTGTTTTATTTATTATCATGTTTGTTATAGTTCTAATGTTATATTTGTCTTTTATAGCCCAATATCTCTTTCTCTTTCTCCCATCCCCCTTCCTCCATTCCCTATCGTTCACCTCTCTCGCTGGCTTTCTTTAAATGCCATCTCTTGTTTTCTGTTTCGTTTGTTCTGATTCAACTCTTATTTACTTTACGAAAACGTCCTTGACTTTACTGTAATTTTCATTTCATTGTGTCTTTAATCATATATTTTTTTGTTATTTTTTATAGTTTGATAAATAAATCAGAGAGAGGCTTCTGGATTGCTCTCCGTGTGTTTGTCTGTTTATTGGTATGTCTGTGTGTCGATGTCTGTCTGTCGGTCTTTCAGTGTGTCTATTTATCTTTCCTTGTATACCTGTCTGTTGGTGTATCTGTCTATTTAACGTAATACCTGTCTGTCTGTCTGTCTGTCTGTCTGTCTTAGAGAGAGGAGAGGAGAGGAGTGTATAGTTTGAGCAGTGTGGTAATGTGTTGGTGTCGGCTGTAAGAGGGGCTCACGTCACGTATCTCTTGTCTAGATGAACGCTCCGCTACACCCAAACTCACATATGCCTCGCCACCATCACTTATCTTCACGTCCAACTCCTCTCAAGTGATGCTCGTGTCCCCTCTCTCTCTCTCTCTCTCTCTCTCTCTCTCTCTCTCTCTCTCTCTCTCTCTTTGTTCATTATTAATTTATTTTACTAAGGTGAACTTGCATGCTTCATAGCTGGCTGTCCTCAAGAAAAACACAACCGAACAACAAACCTAACTAGCCTAACCCAATTTAATTAACTGAATCAAACCCTATGCAAATTCAACCTAACCCAATCTAATCTAAATTAACCTAACCTAGCGAAATCCACCACAACCTACTATAACTATCCTAACCTAACCAATCCCAACCTAGCCTAAAGCTAACCCGCTTAATGCAGCCTTACCCTAAACCTAAACTTAACCAAAATCTCTCCTAACATACTTAACCTAACTTTATATCACCTGAGACGACTCTCTGTCCCCTCCTCACTCTACCACCATAACCATCACTTGCTCCAACTAGACACCAGGAGAAGAAGCTGCTTCACGAGGCTACGCGCCCCAGTGAGCACCGTTTCAGAACCAGTTTCCCCACCCGACTATGAGACCGGTTCCATATGACTATGAGACCGAGGTATCGAAGCAAGTGTATCTGCCTGGTAGGCTGAGTCTCTCTTCTGCGGCTGACGGTGTTCCTCTTCTTCCGGAGTGTGGACGACGAATTTTATTAAGGACTACTGTTGGTGGTGTTGTGATGGTTTGGTGGTAGTGGACTACAGCGTTATCCCTGGTTCCTTGTGGTTGGCCATCACAACCTAGACTTGCTACCTGAGCTGCCATTTCTATCAGATTTTTGTGTTGTTGTATAGTAGGTGTATTTAATATATAAAGTAAGAATAGTTGGGTAATAGTCTGGTGTGTTTCGACAAATGCATAGTTGTCACTTTTGTTTTGATAATTGCATATTTTGTTTGGTGTTTTGTGTTAATTAACTAACTTAATCAATACTTAATATAAATGTTATTAAGTTATTTAGTTTACATGGTAATCTTCTTACCCCTTTCATAACTTAAATTTGTCTGTCACAAACAGTGATTTGTGTATGTGTGCTGCTTACTTGCTACATTCACGTATTTCAACCCCTAGATTACTCACTCTGTATTTTTTCTTTTCATCTCTTCTTTTCCTCAATGTTGTGGGTGGCAAGGAGGGACAACACACACCTAACGTAAACTAATTCTATCTTACTCTAACCTAACCTAACCTAACCTAATCCAATCCTTGTGTGAACCACCGTCTCCTGGCCAACCTGTGAGTGTCAAGAAAGTCGCTGTGGGCGAGGGACCAACTGTTGCTCGGATCTAAACTTTTGCCAAGTCTTACAAACGACCGAGTGTGTGGATTATCAGCTCTAAGTGTGTGCTTCTGGGTGTGAATAAATGTCTCCCTCCATATTTACTGATCATGCTTGGGTTTTTCTCCTTTGGTTGAGAACATCGTAGGAAATGATTGTCCATGGGAACTTTCTTGTGGTGTGTGGGAACTTTCTTGTGGTGTGTGGGAACTTTCTTGTGGTCTGTATCTCTAATATTGGATAAACAGTATTCCCAGGTTGTTCGTCCTTGTGTCGTAGCAAGCATTTCACACCTGGGCTGATCTATACAAAGGTATGGTTGGCTCACGTTACTCAGCTCCCACGGCTCCCGGACAGATGGCCGAAGGACATTTGGCCGACGGACGTTTCACCGACGGACATTTGGCCGAACGGACATCGAGCCGACGGACATTTGGCCGAACGGACAATAGACCGAACGGACAAATGGCCGAACGGACAATAGACCGAACGGACAAATGACCGAACGGACATTTGGCCGAATGGACATATGGCCTTTATAATTTTTCTTTTATTTTTCTTTCTTCTTTGCAATGTATTTTTTGCACATTTACTAAAAGATAAAAGATATTTATTGTAATGTAATTGCTTCTTTGCAATGTATTTGCTTTATAAAATAAAGGATAAAAAGTTAACATAATTTCAATGTGATACATTTGCATGATACACAATTTTTTTTTTTTTTTTTGGTTTGGGGCGTGGCTAAGAACTTCACCTGACTTAACATGACGAGTTACGTCGCCCTTTCTTTTGTGTTTGTGGTGGTGTTGGTGTGTGGATTAACGAATGTCATGTTTTTGACCTGACCTCATGTTTTGTAAGGTCACCCTGTGTACATAAACCTCTCTCAGTCCTTGTAATTCACTAGTTAAATTGAAATTGGGAAAAATAATGCTGATTGTTTACGAATAATGCTGATTATTTCCGACGTCTACCAGATATTAAGCACAAGACTGAAGCAATTTTTATATAACAATTACATTACAATTAATATCTTCTATCCTTTTGTAAATGTGCAAAAAATACATTGCAAAGAAGAAAGAAAAAGAAAAAGAAATTTAAAAAGGCCATATGTCCATTCGGCCAAATGTCCGTTCGGCCATTTGTCCCTTCGGTCTATTGTCCGTTCGGCCATTTGTCTGTTCGGTCTATTGTCCGTTCGGCCAAATGTCCGTCGGCTCGATGTCCGTTCGGTCAAATGTCCGTCGGTGAAACGTCCGTCGGCCAAATGTCCTTCGGCCATCTGTCCGGCCAGGGCTCCCACACACAACTCACAGCAGTTCAACCCCTACCACTCACACCTCTTGATATACCACGTGTGTTTGAGGAATTATTGTCGCATAGGACTGACTATTTTGTTTTGCTTTGAACTTATTGCACTGGATGTATCGAACACATCAGCCGTCACAAGTAATTACGTTTCTGTATTTTGTCTTTCAGTGGTTCAGTTCTGGAGGACTGCTCCTGGGGACAACTGTCTGGCGTATAATAAATACTTGTAATATACTGTACATTACTTAAGAAGTACAGGCCAATTTGGGGACTAGGCAAAAACAAGACTTAAAATCTACGGAACAAGTAATTTCAAACTTAACCTAATAAGCCTTTTCCCGATGATAGCTTGTCCTGAAATGATCGAACACCAACTAAGGTGATCCGCGAAAACCATGAGACAAGGGACAACACAATACTTCCAAGATGGGGTGGTCATCACGAGAAGGGATTGACATTAGGGCCAGTGAGAGATTTATTGGACGGTCAGACATAGAGAGAGAGAGAGAGAGAGGGACGTCAGCTCGGCGCAGGAAACAAAGGTTATGCCAGTAGAAGAAACCAGGTATACCAACCACATAAACAATACAAGGTCCAGCCAATAAAGTGTTGAAGGTAAATGCTGTGGATATGTATAGTCAAGTCAGGTCAATAGTTGTGTTAAGTAATGCATCTCAGACAGGTAGTTTGATGAGTTTGAGAGAGTGGTCGACACAGCCACAGAGGCACAGTCTGCCCTGTATGTACATTGAGTAGAGAGGACAGAGACGAGGGAGTGGAGTATAAAAGTCCCGGTTTAATGCTGCAGGAAAGGTTAGGTTAGGTTAGTTTTGGATATGATACGTGTGTGGTTGCGGAAGGTTAGATTAGGATATGCGATGATGGAAAATCTGAGATGCATTTGAGGTTTGTAACACTTGTAAAACGAGACGAGGAACACCAAAGTAAAGTTACGTACTTTAATAACTCAGATACAGAAAGAAGAGGAGGAGGAGGAACAACATGAAGATAAAAAAATAGATAAAAAAAGAAATGGGTGAAAAAGACGGTCAAAATATAAGGGAAAATAACAGCAAAGCTGACGTATGTAGTTTGTGAACAGGTGGACAGTTGGAATGAAATTGCCTCAGATATTTCAAGACGCCTAAACAAATACGTCGTAGGGGGAGATGTTCCAGGTAGTGGGAATAAAAATGCAGCGTAAGGGAAAGTAGAATAATAATGTAAACAATCACTTGGCTTGTCGCATTTACCAGGTCGGTGAGGCAATTAAGACCGGTCATTAAGAGGTGTAATTTACTTGATGTCAGCTACCACACCCTGCCACGCCACCACCACCATACTACCACACAACTGTTACACTCCACCACGCCATCACCCAACCACAGCACCAAACCACACCACTGCGCCGCCACCACTACGTCATCACCACCCCTTCACCACCACTCCACCATCAACACCCAACCGCACCACTGTCTTATCACGTTACCACCATCACTTCATCACTCCCATGTCAACACTACCCCATCATCAATAATTCACCACCATAACACACCCACCATCACTCTACCATCACACCCCTACACCACCACACCCCATCTTACCACCACCACACACCACCTCACCACTCCACCACCTTACTTTATATAACAGCAAAAAAGGGAAAATACTTGAAAATATATCACCAATTCATATATTATTCAGCCGAAAATTCAGGAGTGTAATACAAACACACATACATCCTCAGCTTGTGTTTGTTGTGCCACCAGCGGGAAGGATTCAGTGGCGTGTGTTACCTACCTGTATTTATCACCTGCTTCAAGCACCTCCCGTCTCCACTGTCGCACGCTCCTCTCTTCTTGACAAATGAACATTAATCTTCACTCTGGTTTGTTTGCTTCTTAAGGTGTGTGTGTGTGTGTGTGTGTGTGTGTGTGTGTGTGTCCCCCAGTGAGGGAGGTTTTCTTGTGTGGCTGGAGGCAGGCTGCGTCTCTCTCTCTGGTGATTACAGACCACTAAAAATACCATAATCGTTTTCATTCAGTTTTTGCTGTTTTCCTCTTCCGTTCGCTGTTATCTGTCTTGTGTTTTGCTGTATAAGATTTTATATTCTTTCTTCTGCTTCTTTGTCTTCCTCTAGTTTTTCATCGCCGTCTTTGCTTTTCTGTATCGTTATCTTTCTTTTTCTTACCATCGTATATGCTGTTTTGTAACCCTTTGCTCTTCACATTTCAAAATACAAAAGAAACAAAATCTTCTCTGCAATGAATCATACAAACTTATAATCCTGTAACTGCATTTAGATTATGCCTTATAATCTAAACTTCTCACGATGTTGTATTACAAATTGATTACTTCACCCTGTAGTTCATTTACACATTATTCGTATTAAAAATAAATAATAACTTTCGATGCTACGCTGTTTACATAAAGGATTAAGGACGTGTTGACAGAGTGTATGACAATGTTTCTTCGTGATCATGGTGACTTGTCTTTGTAGAATGACCAGAATACTTAATGCCGTGTTGTAGAGTTTCTTTTTTTTTTTTAGACTTCCTGCGTGATTTATCTTGCTAGGACCTAGACGCACCTCTCTCACCGGGACGTCTTATACGTCTGTCTGGTGAAGCTACCGAGAATGGTCAGCAGATGGATGGATGGGTGACAGGCCTCTACACACACACACACACACACCTCACCACTACACATTTTTTTCTATCCTGTCTCCTCGCAGTCTCCACTCCTCCCCACCCGTCACTCTCCCATTATCTCCCCACCTTCCCACTACCTCCTCTCCACCCATATCACCTCACCTCCCCTTGTTACTGCCCTATCTGTTCCACACCACCACCTCCCCACCATCTCACCACAATACCACCACTTCACCACCTCCACACCACCTCACCACAATCCCACCACCTCTCCATCACTTCACCTCTCCACTGTCACGCCCAACTCCCCATTACTCCCCCCACCTCCCCATCACTTCCCCACCTCCCATCACCCGACTTCCCCACCGGGGTACACCACCAACAATTTGGGAACGGTGATTGATGGTGGTTGGTGACGTCATCTCGTTGGGGCGTCACTGAAAATATATTGATGATCTAAAACATTATGACTGTCCCAGAATCTCTCTCTCTCTCTCTCTCTCTCTCTCTCTCTCTCTCTCTCTCTCTCTCTCTCTCTCTCTCTCGGTAAAAATAAGACAGAAGACGGGAGAAGGGAAAATTAGATAGAGAGACAGAAAGAGAGGGAGATATATTATAATACTGTAATACATGGCAGCTCTTTGCTAAATCGAAGACGCCAATGCACTAATTCGCCTCAGCTTACAGAACACACGGATCAGAACATTAGAACCTCAGTAATGCATTATGATCACATGTAATGAAAACTTCTGCCCACCTGAATATTAGACACTCTAGCGTTTTTCACCTGAAGATGAACCACCCTGACGCTAACCTTTCCTAATCTATCCCTTCTGGAGCGCTAGGGAGTTTAATCTGTAGATGATCCGAAGTTTCTATAAAATTTGTTATGTAGCGTAGGGAAGTTTGTATTCGCTGCTTGAAAACCTTAAGTGTTGAAGTTCGTTAGTGGAGTGGAAGAACGATGACTCAAATTGGCATTCGCGTCGTTAGCTGTATACTAAAGAGCTGAACACAATTATGCTCTTAAAGTTCTGTTCTTCCGAATGACATGTCTGGCCTCAAGACGTATTGTCCCGCGCCGTTGACTAGATCTGCCTCAAGTTAGTTTTTTTTGTTTTTTACCTTCACTGCTGTCTAACAGCGATAGCAGTGCAGTAACAGTATGGGATGGCACTAACTAGCTTCATTGATTAATAGCCCTGGTATGTACCCAAATCCCATCCCATAATTCATCTTAATTTTGGCCCAGAAATTACGACAGATGGCATATTGTATGTGATTTGTGCATGTATTTTTTTTCTTCCCATTGGTCTAAGATTGCAATAATAATAATAACAACAACAACAACAACAACAACAACAACAACAATAATAATAATAATAATAATAATAATAATAATAATAATTAACGGTTTTTGAAGAGCATGGCAGCCGGAAGGCTGAAAATATACAGTTACATAATTTGGGAATGGGTCACTGGATTGACAAATAATTACTGTGTGTGTGTGTGTGTGTGTGTGTGTGTGTGTGTGTGTGTGTGTGTGTGTGTGTGTTTCTAAAGTCGGGTCTCTCAGGTCTCTGGGTCTCGAGAGACAGGAAGCATCTACAATTTTGGCGTAATTGAGACATATAGATACTTGGTGCGGCCTGGTGGGTCTCTCTCTCTCTCTCTCTCTCTCTCTCTCTCTCTCTCTCTCTCTCTCTCTGTTCTGTTCTGCTCTGTTCTGTGTAGTATAGTTATGCATCTACTTCTCTCTTATCTGTCGTTCCGAAAGATAGAGAGGGAGAGATTAAGTAAGTTTGTCTGTATACTTCACATATCATTATGGAATTTACGACATCTCCGAAAAAAAAATGCTGGAACAAAATTTTCATGTACATCTTTTTCCTTTTCGGGTCTCTTATGTTTCACAAGCCGTAATTTACAGAAAAAATGTTAATACAGTCTGTGTGGCTGGCGGAGAAACGCATGGAAAGGCATACAAAAACGCCTTTGGACTCTTAAAACAGAGACTTTATGTGTCGTTCCATTAACATTTCCTGGATGATCTTTTTTCTTTCTTTTTGCATGAGTATGTTGTGTGGCATTATTAACCTCGGTAAAATAAAACGTGCGAGACAGCTGCGGTTGTTGATTTAAAAGTTTTGGTGCAATGATGGTAGTGGTGGTAGCTAGCTGGTAGTAGTGGTGGTGGTAGTGGTAACAGATTAGTGGTACCAATTTGTTAGTGATGGGGGTGATGATGGCAGCAGGCTAATAGTAACAACATGGTGGTGGTGGTGGTGGTAACAAACTAGTAGTAGAGGGGTAGTGGTGGTTGTGGTAACGGGTTAGTAGTTCCAATTTGTTAGTGATGTGGGTGATGATGGCAGCAGGCTGATAGTAACAACATGGTGGTGGAGACAATGTATGAAAATATAGTAATTCTGGGAGATAGATATATTTTTTTATTCTTACACAAAATTATTTAATCAATTACTTGTGTATCGATAACTTTATAAACAAATCATAGAGGTAAATAAATCATACTAAGTGATAGTTAATATATCACTATTTCAAATTAAATAAAAACAATATTTCTTCACATGTTGACTGTTAAGTAAAGTATGTCCAATTACTTATTGTACATTACATTATAAATAATAACACACTCTACAAAAAATAATATCAGACATTTATATTATACTCGACAAAATATATTTTGTTTTTATCATTTTTATAAAAGAAAATCTAATATTATCTTTTTTCACTTTTACCAACAAGTATTATTTATGAAGTATAACTCTTGTAAATAACTGAACAATGTATTTAGCTTAACATATCACGGGGTTTTCACACAAACAAATTACAATAAATACATTCAGAGACAGACCTAAACATTTCTGCTCCATGCTTGGATCAATTAGTATATGTAATTGAAACTAGTAGTAATTAATTACACAATTCTGAGTAATTGTAATTGTATGTAATTGAACTTTGAGAATAAAAAGTAATTGTAATTATAATTGCAATTTGCTGTTCAACTTTAATCCAATTACAATTACGCCATGAAACTGGAACATTATGAAATGTGAAGGATTACTTAAATATTGATAAAAGTATAATAGGTACCAATATACCGTCCTTATATACTTGACAATTTGGGAGTCAGGACTAGTTAGTCACGTCCAATACTCGTACGCCCAGGCCCAGCGTGGAGCCCACTATGAGTCAGTGACGCTGGACGCAGACGGCGCTCAGTAGCAACGGTGCCAAGTCTAGGATGATTGGTGTACTGGGACTACTGGCAAAGGTTGAGCTTATTGGAAACAAAGTAAGTTTTGGTCTGCGTCTTACTTGTTTTCATTATTTGCCTTAGCTGTGTAACCCATGCAGAACTGATGTAGCAAGTTTGTGTTTTGCTGTGGCTAACACCAGAAAATCTTATTTAGCTTACGTTAATCTAGTATCTACACCCCTGAAAGGATTAATGCTTACGTAAAAATTATACTAAAGTTTGTGTTGTTATGATTCCTGTTTTAGATAAGCCATAAATTTGTGTGTATCACGACCATTTATCAGTTCGTAATAACTCTTTGTAATGAGTTAAAAGGAAATTATTTTATTTGTAATTGTAATTAGAGAGTATTGTGAACCAAGTAATTGTAATTTAAACTTCAGTTTGGTAATTGTAATTGACGTTAAATATTGTAATTAATCCAAGCCTGGACTTGGCTCTCCATGGAACCTGATCTGTAAGAAAGGTTCCGAGTCTTATCCTTCTAGGCCTGGACTGTGTTGCTGTAGATGTAGTAGAGAAGAGAGCAGTTGGCTCTGATGATACAAGAAGATGTAAGAGGAACATAAAGTTAGGAAGTGGGAAGTACAGTACAGTGCGAGATTGAAAGCAGGTGGGCTATCCACCTTGCCGCAAGTTTCAACTCGCATATATTCATAATTGATACAGTCACAGTTTAGTTACTATAAATATTTAATTATATTTCTTTAATTTATAATTTTCCACAAATTAGTCTTTTATTTACAAAACATAAGCACTCTTCATAAACCTGTTAAAATTTAAATTATTACACATACTCACAAGCGGTCCAGTACATGATCAGGTCAGACTATTACTAGAACACCATTTGCATTGTGTGAATTTATTTTCATTCTAGGTCGTTCTTTAATCCACCTTAAGATGCAAATCATTTAATAGCTCCAACATATAATAATTTGTTTTTGTTTTTAATTTTTATAAATGCCTTGTAATTACGATTTAGAAGATAAAATTATTTATTTACTGAGAAAATTACAAAGTTTATTACAATAACTTAGTATCATGGGTTAAGATATTAACATCCTTATTTATTTACTCAAAGAGTAAAAGTGATTTAAGACTTCAAATCGATTCACAGGAATTATCCATCATTCTCCTTGTTTATGCAACACTTCATGTTACTCAACATTACAAAATAACATCAATATTTAAAAGATTCTCATAAGCTTTTACAGAATTTGCTGACCTAAGCTTTTACTGTCCATTCTCTTTATCCCCACTCTCTCATCACTAGTAAGGGGCATCTAAACTATTTTGTTACTCAATTCTATTTCACAAAAACACTTACTTTTGAACATCAAGAAAATTCAGTTTAGGTATTAAATGAATTATGAATAAATCAGTTGCATTACAACATGCTTGCGGTACCAGGGTGAAGGTGGTAGGCTATTTGTACCAGGTGGTAGTGATGATAGTAGTAATGGTGTTGGTAGCAGCTTAGTGATTGCAAGCTATTGATGGCATAGTGGTGGTGCTGGTAGGGCTGGTAAGATAATGGTGTAGTGGAAGTGACATTGGTAGGTGCGTCAAGGTAATGCTTGTGGTAGCGCTGGTGTTGGCAGGCTAGTTGTAGTAAGGTAGCGCTGGTGTTGGCAGGCTAGTTGTAGTAAGGTAGCGCTGGTGTTGGCAGGCTAGTGGTAGTAAGGTAGCGCTGGTGTTGGCAGGCTAGTGGTAGCAAGGTAGCTGTGGTGTTAGCAGCCTAGTGGTAGCAAGGTTCTGGTGATGTTGGTGGAGTGGTAGCAAAGTATTGGTGATGTTAACAGGGTCGACAAGGTAGTGATGGTGTTGGCAGGCTAGTGGTGGTGTCAGGGCGGCACACAGCACGGCTACAACACTACATCATCGTCTCACCACCGAGTTTGAGCATCACTGGAGGAGAAAATTGGTAAAACGACCAGTCGCTGCCAAGCTTTCTCAGACTACCCCACACCTTCCCAGACTACCCCAAGCCTTCCCAGACGACACCAAGCCTTCTTAGACAACCCCAGGCCTTCAATTTCACTTTGTTTTGTTTTCCTTTTTAGAAAAAAATTCATGTCATTTCATTGTGTCAAAAGTGATGACCTTGAGGACCAAACTCGAGAGTTCTACCACCGGGGAAGGTTTACGTCCTTCTTCAGGCATTATGCGTGGGTGGCGGCTGCTTGTGGGCGGGTGGGCGGGTGATAATGTAGAGACGATGAGATGGCGGTGTGGGGTATGGGATGTTTGGTTCACACTCAGGATGGGATGGAGAAAGGAAACTCACAATGTGCTCTCTGTATACATGTTGTATTGGATGTACAATGCAGCTTGGTGCTGGGAAGGCAGCATGGTTACAAGCGTGATGTAGAGAGAGCTGGTTGGTGAGGATGCTCAGAGGAGGACCAGCTTGTGGGTCGCCATGCTCTCCGGCGGGAGCGAGGACCGCCAGGCAGGCGGAGGAGGAGGAGGTGTAGCTGGCTGGTTGGTGTAGGTAGAAAGAGAGCGATCACCACGAGGTCAGGTCTTAAATAGCGGAGGTTGGCGTGGCTTAGTAGTTGACCTCCGTGATGTATGGCGGCGCTGGTTGACCCAGACCACGAGGCATACACTGGGGAATTCGCGGGGTCGACTACGCAGCGACAAACAGCGTTTGTAGGGGAGAAATCCACTACAGCGGTGACGACGGATAGGGAGGGAGACTGACTCGTGCTTAATGCTCACCGAACATGAAAAGGGGTTTTGTCGGAGAGAGTGAAGAAGGATTATATCTGAGAAAATGGCTCGTATATGAGAAAAAAGGTCACGTATATGAGAGAAAAGAGTTCATAGCTGAGAGGAAAGGGCTCATATCTAAGAGAGAAGGCTAACATTTGAGAGATAAAAGAGTCATAAATTACATATAAAGGGTCAGTATCAGAGAGAAAGGGGTAGAAGAGAGATAAGGGCCGCTGGTCACATATAGCAGCTGTCAGCATGCAATAAATCTCCTGTGGAAAAAAAATAACGATTCATGGTGAATTTTTACACTAAGAGACTAAAATGGGAGACGGTTTTCCTCGTAGCAGCTGATAGATACTGTAACAGTAAACTGTACTAGCAAGATAAGAGCTTCAGTAGAGGTTTAGGGGAGTTAAGGCAGGAGAAACCATTGTCCTGAAATTCATAAGGCTTCGACTTAACGGTTAAAACCATCGTCTTCAAAGGGTTAAACCATCATCCTCAAAAAGTTAAACCAATAAACTGTACTCATTAAAGGGTCAAACCATCATCCTAGAAAAAGATAAGCGGTTGTTTCCAATTCACTCACTTGACCCATAATATAAATAAGAGTTGGTGGAGAAGCAATTTTCTTTGGCTTATGAGCATAAATGACCCGAAATTGGACCGAGAGTGACGTCTATTGCAGCCAAATTGAACCCCGCAACGAGATACTGTAGTCCAGAGTCCCAGCAGAATGAACATATACAGAGAGTCTCAGAAAAATGTATACATATCGCCTTACAAATTCACTTACAGATCGTCAGAATATTGATAATACAACAGCACCATTGACCACACATGTTGCTGTGCGAGGTCTTCCCCAAGTGAGGACAATTTTGCTCTTATAATATATTAATTCACCCAATATCCACTAAAATCTGTTAAGTCAGTGTGTATACATTTTTTAAGACCGTGTATTTCGTTGGAAGCACAAGAACACAAGCCTTCCATCTATCACAGTGTCGTATTGTACTACAGCCCGTTTATGAACTACCCATTTATAAGCTGAGTACAACAACCAACTATAGAAAAACTAATTACTGTGACGCAGAATATATTAAGAGGAGAGGAGGTTTTGATAAGGTCTGTAATGATTGAAGTTTTGTTTACATGTTTATTAAGTGTTTAGTCTTATTTGTTTTATTATTATTATTATTATTATTATTATTATTACTATTACTATAGTAGTAGTAGTATTTGTTAAAAACTACAAATTATGTTCAAGAATGGAGTTAAAATTATCTCTCTCTCTCTCTCTCTCTCTCTCTCTCTCTATATATATATATATATATATATATATATATATATATATATATATATATATATATATATATATATATATATATATATATACACACACACACACACACACACACCAGAGCCATAACATACTACCATACCTGATTCTGGATCATTGATTAAGCACCAACAGGTCAAATAAAGGTTAAAGGTCATTCACCCCGAGCACGTAAAAGGTCAAAGCTTTTATCAGGTTGCTCAAGTATGAGGCGAGTATGATGAAGTTTGCGTTTTTCCTGGGCCTCTCCCGCTGAGGTTCAGGAAGAAGTAGCTTCGAGAAATTTGTTACACTATATATTTTATTTTCCTTGGTAATGAACAGTTTTCAACACTCCCTACACATTATACGCTATGGTAGGATATAGGTTCTTTGGAGCTTAAATAACCATATACTACCAGATTCTGCGGTCACTAAGTCTAAGGCAGGGGTTCTCAACCAGGGGGGGAATTCAGGTTTTCAGGGGGGGGGGGGGGGGGCGGGTAAACTGATTCGGGAGCAAGAGATATGTTCGATGAGAAATCAATCACAGAATTTTGGCCCTTGATGTGCGATTCCTACCCAAAAGTGGCAGAAAGAGCTATCCGTGCATTGCTTCCGTTTGTATAGGACATATCTTTGTGAGTCAGGCTTTTCAACTCTGTTGCAAATTAAAACGAAGCAACGTAGTAGATTAGAGGTAGAAAATGACCTGCGTTGTGCCCTTTCAAGCACTCCTCCGCGTATCCCAGAATTGGCGAAGAAAAAACAATCACAGGTTTCTCATTGACTGTAATCTTCATCTGAATAAAATTAATTACAAATTTACAATATCCTGGTATTCTATTGAACTTTTTGTTTATTGCATTATGCTTCAATTTGGTCTGTTAAGTAATTCATTATAAATAAAAAAAACTATTTTACTTTTATTCAAGTTTTATAAATCCATCAACATTTTCAATTGGCATTTAATTTGTAAAACTCCACTATAAAAATAATCCATGTAAAATTGTAAATGTATATGTACTAATATGGAAAAAATTAAGGATTTTCAGTATTATATGCATATTATTTGGAATGCACTTTTTGAGGCAGACAATCTTGGAAAGGAGAGGGGAATGACATTCTGACCTATGGTGAAAGGGGTGCATGGGGCAAACAAGGTTTAGAACCACTGGTCTAAGGGGATAACTTAGATCTATTCTTAATTTCTAAGGGTTGCTGCCACCAGACCCCCTCTGGGCAGTAGCTCTGGGCAGAGTAGACCAGGCAGTGGGTTGGGTTTTTCATTGACCAAATCGATAAGGGAAAGAAGGGTGAAACAATAACATGTCTTAACTAATTTATTCCTTATAAAACCTATTGCATTCCGTTAAAATATAAGTGAGTTGGCCTTCCTCAGAAGAACAACGATGGTTTTGGTTACACTGCTCAACAACAGACGTCTTACATTAATTGCGTGTCATCCACATACTTATTACGCATAACAATGAGTGACCACCTTACCTCGGTCATCCCTTCTTACAATAACACTCAACACATCAGACTGCTCCACCTGTATGGAATATAGCACCTTAGGTTATCATACATAGTAGCACCATCTCACCTCCCTGTAGCACCATCTCACCACACCTGTTACACCCCACACCTGCAAGTATAGGACTCCTTGTAATTTCTAGGTACACATATCAGGCACCTCGTTCGCACACCGCCCTCGGTGGGTAGAAACGAGGGCTTCACCAAGAGACATAAAACCAGTACTGTTTCTACGCCTGGTATTATAGGTCGCTCCAAATGATGACCACGGAGTTTCGCAAACATTCCATTATGTATTCCTACTCATGTGTGGTGGGATGCCGGGAATCCACAGGTTCACAGCGGAGTAGCATAGCTGTGAGTAGTCATCTCACATGGTGGGGCCAACACAAGGTAATGGCCGCCGTTCTGGCGAGTTCAAAACCCGGGGAACCTGTGTTGATGAGAGAGTAGGTGCCACTGAGAAATAATACCTGATGGGCCGTTATCACCCACCCCAACACATTACTATTTCACTGTTTCATCAGGCAAAGTTTTAAACTGTAATAACTGCTATATAAGTCTCTTTTTTTAGGGATGAATACAGCCCAATGAAGTTCACTGACCTGTGTTGATGAGAGAGTAGGTGCCACTGAGGGCGAGGTCCTGCGCCTCTCACCGACCAAGCCTACAGTTTCCAATCTTTAATTTTCACGTTGATTTCTTATGGTTCTCACATGAACATTTTCCTATCTATTGTGACCTTATGCTTTATAAATACATATTTTAATCCTAACTTACATACTAGAATACGATTCGGGTTTGACAGTTCCTGGGGAAATTAATTGGGCTATATCATCAACTCAAACCTGTAGTCCGGGTACAAAGGACGCTACCCTGAAACAAAAGCCGAATGTTCATAGCGTGGGTATATCCACTTCACATAAAACTGTAATTAGGGATCCTCCTCTCACATATTGCACTACTTGAACACAGACATAAGATTCTCTGATCACTGTACATGTCGTGGGTATGCATCACACGAGAATACGAGGTGTATTAAGTTCACACCGATGCATACAAGATATTTCCTTTCAAGTATAGTTTCTGGTTCACTTCCAACACCTCACATAGTTCTGATACATTTATCCTTTTTCCAGATCATTGTTCTCATGTATTTTCATATGATATCTGCGGAAGTTATGTTCGCTAAACGTTCACAGACGTAAATAGTATGACCTTCAAACCACGATCTACACTTAGTCCGGATCAACAGGACTTTCCCAATCATCTTATAGGTACCTTGAGTTCTCCTTAATGCTATGAGTACATGCAATTAATATTATATACCCGTAGTTGGGTACAATTCATCAAATAATTCCATAACATTCATTAGGTGAGTTATTCTTTATCAATGTTTCCCGTTTTCTGAGATTTTACAAGTGCGGTGGATTTGAATGTTATGTAGCGTAATATGAATTAAAGGGGTTTTTAAAGAATGACTATGATGTGCGCAGTACAACCACACACATTCTCTCTCTATCTTATGCTCTCACAGTCATACTTTGAATCATACACTTCCTCCTCTAGTTAAGCTCATAATCACACACACACACACACACGGGGAATGGAACAGATAGCCGTATAACCTTTAACACAAATCTAGTTCATCTATTTTGGTCACACAAGGTATTCTCTCCCGTGCCTACGCTCAAGTGATGCTCCCAGATACGCTGTGGCATTCTCGCCCTCACTACACGCGTTAACGGGAGAGCGGGCGTTTCTCGTAGTAGGGATCACGTGAAGATTGTGCCCCCCTGGTTATTTCACATTTAGAGACTAACCACTCTAATGCTAAGCTAACCTAACCTGATGTAGTATAATCTATTCTAATCCAATCCAATCCAGGGTGGTGGAGTATGTGAGGGTGTGGTGGAGTATGTGAGGGTGTGGTGGAGTATGTGAGGGTGTGGTGGAGTGTGTGAGGGTGTGGTGGAGTGTGTGAGAGTGTGGTGGAGTGTGTGAGAGGGTGGTGGAGTGTGTGAGAGGGTGGTGGAGTGTGTGAGAGGATGGTGAAGTGTGTGAAAGAATGCTGGGGTGTGTAAGAGAGTGCCATAGTGTATGAAAACGTTGGGGTGTGTGAGCAGAAAAATGAGTGCGTGGAAGAGTGAGAGTGGAGATGGCTCGCTGGTATTGTCACATTACACAGCCCCGGAAAAAAAAATAATACCTCTTATGTTTACAGAAGAGCTGATACGGAGATCCATGTATGTAGAGAGAGAGAGAGAGAGAGAGAGAGAGAGACATGTTCATATATTTACTCCCTCACACTTCGTTTTATCATACGCAGCGGCTATGGCCCACCATCTTACTTAATCTACGATTAACACCACTCTTATACAGGTATATTTGCTAGTTTCAACCCCGGGGCACCCCCAGTCGACCCACTTTTGAATAGGTGGAACAAGTGAAGTCAATCGAATGTAATGCTGGCCACACTATACAACTTTATAAACCAACGGCTTAATATTTAGTATTCTGTATATGCACCACCCTTAACGATCCACCAGTACTATGAGACCCAATTCCATGCATTAAAAACGGTAGCATTATACTGCCAGATCTGGGGTCACTAAATTTAAGGGGATAACTTAATTCTAAACTTAATTTCTAAGGGTCGCTGCCACCAGACCCCCTCTGGACAGCATGTAGCTCGTTAGGTAGCGGGCAGAGTGGATTAGGCATTGGGTTAGGTTTTCCATTGACCAGATCGATGAGGGTAAAGAAGGGGGAAACCATAACATGTCTTAATTGGTTTATTCCTTATAAAACATACTGGTAAAAAACATATACATGACTTGGCCTTCCTCAGAAGAACAACATAATTTTGGTTACTCAAACTCTTACATTACTGGCGGGTCATCCACCTACTTATTGCATAACAAATGGGGAACGCCGTATCTCGGTCGTTCCTTCTTACAATATCCCTTAACACATCAGACTGCTCCACTGATGTGGACTGTTAGCACCGTCGGTTATCATACATCGTAGCACCATCTCAACACACCTGTGACACTCCATACCTGCAAGTATGTGACTCCTTGTGACTATTAGGTATACACAACGGGCACCTCGTTCGCACACCGCCCTCGGTGGGTAGAGACGAGGGCTTCACCTAGAGACATACCAGCACTGTTTCTACGCCTGGTATTATAGGTCGCTCCAAGTGACGACCGCAGTTTCTCACGGTCTCCTTAGTTGTGACTATTCATGTGGAGTGGTGCGCTGGGAATCCACCTGTTCACAGTGGACTGGTATAGCGGGGGAGTAATTCCCACCCTGGGGTGACGCTCACGTGGACAATGGCGGCCGGGCGGCAAGATACTCCAGCCACATGGCACCTGTGGTGACGGCAGAACGGGAAAAACTCAGCAATAATGCCTGACGGGCGGTTATCCCACCCCTTAACATATCCCTATCACACTTATATCCAGCAAAGCTTTAAACTGTAGTAACTTCTATTTATCAACCTTAATTGTAGGGCGGGGTATAGCCCGCTAGGGCACTGACCTGTGGTGACGGCAGAACGGGAAAAACTAAGGCCGGCTTCCCGCCGCTTCTCGTCACATAGGCCTACAGTTTCCAATCCTCAATTTACACTTTTGTTTCTTATGGTTCTCACCTGAACACTTTACGGTATATTGTCACTCATTTCTTAACAACACATATATTAATCCTAAATTACACACTAAGGTAAGGTCTTGGTTTGCTAGTGCTTGGGTAAATGCCTGAGATTATAATATTAATGAGGCATCTGAGGCGGGTACATGACGCGCCTTGAAACAAAAGCCGAATGATCATGGCCGGGGTGTATCAACGTCACTTAAAAACTGTAATGAGGGATCCTCCTCTCACACATTGCACTATTTGAACACAGACATAAGATTCTCTGATCACTGTACCTGTCGTGGGTATATGTCACGTGAGGCTACGAGGTGTATTAAATTCATACCGACGCATACACGATATTTCCTTTCCGGTATAGTTTCTAGATCACTGTCAACACCTCACATAGTTCTGATACATTTATCCTTTTTCCAGATCATTGTTCTCATGTATTTTCATATGATATCTGTTGGAGTTATGTTCGCTACACACCCACAGACGTAAATAGTAGGACCTTCAAACCCTGATCCACACTTAGTCTTACAGTACACTAGTCCGGCTCAACTGGACTTTAACATTCATCTTATGCCTACCCTGAGTGATCCTTAATGCTATGAATACATACAGTACACTTGATATGATATAACTATACCTGGGTACAATACAACACATGGTCTAGGAACCTTGAGTAGGTGAGTTGTCCTTTCTCAATGTTTCTCGTTTTCTGAGGTTCTACAAGCGCGGTGCATTTGAATGTTATGTAGCGTAATATGAATTAGATGGGATTTTTAGGGATGACAATGATGTGCGCAGTACAGCATGTGCACCCAGAGACTAAAGATGAGCTGAGAGATACTGGGTGGAGCTGAGAGATGCTGGGTGGACTCTGTGACCCAGGGACCAATCAGATTTTAGTGTCTCGGGGAAGGGAAGATTAATATGGAAATCGGGGTGACGTAGATTATCCGTGAAATGGAAACAGAGAAGGTCTAGTGTTGTGAGTAGAGACGAGGGTGTAGGAAGAGGATGATGAGAGGGAAGGTGGAGGAATTAATTAAGGGGAAAGGAGAAAGAGAGTAGGAACCAGGATGTAGGGTGAGGAGAAGGAAAGAAGTAAAGAAGAAAGAGAAATAGATAGACAGACACAAACAGACAGACAGACAAACATGCAAGAAGAAAAAGACAGAACTCAAATAAGAGAAAGATAAACATAAAAAGAAAACGAGATGGACGGAGAGATCGTGAGAAAGGAGGAGACAAAGAACTAGAAGAAGAGAAAGATAAGAATAAAAGGGAGTGAGAAAGATAGAAGGTGTGTGTGGGTGTGCGTGCAGTAATTGTTTATTTTATATGAAATAATTTATTATACACAGCGTGACATTATACAGTATACCCGGGTGCAGGATGGAGTTAATCCCATATTTCTCTTCCAGGGATCTGAGCAAGAATGGTATAACGGAGCTGCACGAGTATTCCTTCAGCCTCTACCCTTCCCTGCACACCCTGTGAGTACTCTCTCTCTTTCTCTCTGGACTACGTATAGTCACAATTTATTACATGCACATATGTGTATGTATTTATCTACTTCCAGCTATACAAGTAAATGTGTCTTACTACTTTCTCTACTCAGATGATATCAGATAACTGTTCATTTTAATATGTAGTTAAATCCTAATATATCTTTCATAAACTCGTATATACAGGGTATATGGTTGTGACAAACTTATTAAGTGGAGAAGACTTATTTAATGTTATGCTGACTAACACTGACAATATGTAGAATTTCATAAACAGAGATTAGAGTGATTGAATGTCCTCATAATTTCAGGAAGGTGTGTGGCAACAGGCTAACGACCATAGCGGCCGGAGCGTTCCAGGACATTCCCTTGAGAGTGCTGTGAGTTGATCACCTGCCCTGGGGTCGTGACCCACATATATCTTCTACTTGACCCCCACCAGTAGACCGTCTCCCTGCCCGAACTTTGTCTTGTTTTATGCTTCTTAACTTTCTTTATGCAGGACTTACATCCATTGTAACAGAATGAAACTCGACTTTGTTGCGTGTAGTTCCCTCATCCAGGTGTTGTTTGAGTGTTCATAAACGTTTATTGTTCAATATCCCTTTGTTATAAGTAATTAATTCTTCACGAGACGGTGTTATGGTACCTCACATAACAACACGAGATTGACACTTTCCTTCACCTGCAGGGTGCTGGACAACAACAAGCTGTCAGAGCTGGTGGCTGACTCCCTCCCTGCCAGTCTGAGGGAGATCTCCCTTGAGAGGAACACCTTCACCTCCATCCCTCCCTCCCTCACTGCCCTACATGGCCTCCAGTTTCTGTATGTATCACAAGCCTCTTCGTTCAGACACTGTAGTTCAGGATATTACTATATGGTTGGATTACTGTATATCGCCATGTTATTCAAGGGCTAGGGGAATCCTTGTCTGGTATTATTATTATTATTATTATTATTATTATTATTATTATTATTATTATTATTATTCGTTTAGGTACATCAGCTGCCGTGGTTCTTAAGCACTGGTCTTAGATATTAGTTTCTAGAACAGACAACCTCTGACAATCAACTGACATCTTTATTATCAAAGGAAGTGAATATAATTATTATTTATTATTATTTATATGTTAAATCAAATACCTGTTTAGATACATCATCTTTAGTAAAGCTTATTTTATAAGGAAAAATATTCCAAGCAGTGCGAGTGTTTTTTAGAATTTTTTCAATTATTTTTTTTTAATGGCTGAAAAGTTCAGTTCACTGAAAAAAATAACTTCATGGTACTGAACCTCACACCTGCTGTGTTATGTAAGGCTTGACAGAGTTAGTCTTTTCATATGGTTTTCTATTGACATTCTCTCTTCAAGGAATTGCATTACATGTACAGTATTAACCCGCTTTACGCGTTTTTTTTACGCCTTTTTTTTTACGCGTTTCCACCTTTACGCGGTACCCTGCCAGACCCAGAATGCTCACTTTACGCGGTGCGTGTACTCTTTTACGCGGAGAGCGGCATGGGCAGGGTGCGCACAAGGTCGCCCAGTCATCAAAACATTACCGAGTTCTTCACCCGCCACCCACCACAGCCGGCCCAAGTCAGTGATAGTGAGGATATGGACTTAAATGGACTTTGAGGGGTTTGACAAAGAGGCCCTGCAAGCCTCTGTGGTGGATACAATTGATACAAGTGACACAGGTGAGGGCCAATAATCTGCCCTCTGCCTCAGAACCAACCCCCCATCCCTGTGTGCCCAGCCATCTTTTCTACTAATGTAGCCTAAGTGTTAAAAAACCTAATATTATTGATATTTCTCTTAATTATTAATTGTGTGTGCATACCATCATAAAATTAAGACGTTATTTTTACTACAACGTAGGTATTGTGTCTGAAAAAGTGGAGTTTGGGGGTCGGCCCGGTCTTTATTTCAATTACAGGTTGTACCTCTCTAGTCTGGCATTCTGTGGTCCGGAAACTCCCATGGTCCGGAACGATTTTAGTTTGCCCATGGAGAAAATTAATTTGAGTCTGGTACTTTCTATGTTTGTCTAAATTTGGCCTTATTTACCCTACTTTTTGGGCGAATTGCTACCTGTAATAAAGCAACATCTTAATAAACCAACGGAAATAACACAGATAAAGTTAAATAAAAACTAAAAACAACACAGAAATGTTCTTATGTTCTACAGCCTTAGCTAGAGTTGAACCTGATGGCTTGTCAACTTCGTCATCCGAGTAAAAACACACACAACAACATTGGCTGTCTTTATGTTTTCAGCTTTACCACCACTGGTGGGTAGAATTTTGTTTTTAAATTCAGAAACATTAATTAAAATATATATGAACAGTAAATAAGTGTTGCTTTCTGTTATATATATGTATGTTTATATGCTGCCTTTATTGAATATATATATTATATATTATGTTACTTCTTACCAAAGTCAGAAAGTGTTTAGGCTTGTGTAAACACGAAATGTGTTAGGCACGTTGTAACCAAGAACAGAGAATAAACGCCCAGCCAGACCCACCATGTGCTTGTCATTCTACCATTAAATAACGCAAGATACTACACTGGCGACGAGGATGGGATTCACAAAGTGTTGGTGAAGTCCTTGAAGAGAGGATAGTGACCACTGAAGGGAAGGCTTCTCTGAACCTGGAGAATTTAAGTGAAGAGAGCAACCATTGCTGGCGTCAGTGAAGTCAGTGGATACATCAGACGATTGGGGGAGTATGATGCAGACAAGGAAGATTTCACATCATATTGTGAGAGAATGGACTTCTTTCTGGCAAATGAATTAATGGACGACGGTGGTGATGCTCAGAAGAAGAAAGCCCTTCAAGAGAAAAGGAAAGCAATCTTTTTGACAGAGGTAGGAGCTAATGTTTAATCTACTCTGGTCAATCTGCTTACTCCAGACAAACCCAAGGACTCCTTGCTGATTCAGATTACCAAGATTCTGAAGCAATATTTTGTTCCTGTTCCACTTGAGATCGCTGAAAATTACGGATTTGGCACCAGAGATAGAGGTAAAGATGAATCAGTAAGTAATTATATAGTAGTTTTGAAGAAGTTATCCATTCACTGTAACGTTGGACAGTTCTTGAACTGAGCTCTAAGAGACAGGTTTGTAATAGGCCTGAATTATGAAAAATACAGAGTAAGTTAATGAACACCACTAACTTAACTTTTCAAAGTGCATGTCAGATAGCTACAAGCATGGAATTGGCCGAGAAAAACACCAGAGAATTTGTTCCCAATGCTGGTAGTAAAACAGTTAGCAGTAGTGGCTCAGTGTGTAAAGTAACTGTAGCTAAAAGGAATAAGTATACTACAAAACAAGGAACACATGCTGATATAAAATGTAAGAGGTGCCGAGGGAAACATGAAAGCTTTCAGTGTAAGTTCAAGAATTCAAAATGTTACAGTTGTCAACGTATTGGACATATTGCTCCTGCCTGTAGAAGTGATAAAGGTAGAGTATATGCCGTTGAAGGTGGAGAGAAGGAAATGAAAAACAGTATTCATGAGAGTGTTAGTAATTTTGGATCTGATAATGATGAGAGTGCCCATGTGTTTATTATTTACACCAGTCGTGAAGAGAAAGTTAAACATAGGTATAATGTGGACTTGTGTATTAATGACACACCTGTAACCATGGAAATGGATACTGCAGCTGATTTCTCCATAATGAGTAAAGATATGTATGAGAAACTATTTGCGCATGTGCCTTTAGAAGACACCGGTGTCAAGTTGAGAACTTATACTGGAGAGATTTTGAACACAGAAGGTAAATTAGAGTGTGAGGTAAAGTACAAAAATCAGAATTTAAAGTTGCCATTAATTATAGCTAGTTATGTGAATAGACCAACTTTGTTAGGTAAAAACTGGTTGTGTGAACTTGAGATGGACTGGATGGAGATGTTTAGTGTTAGAATGTGTAACAGTATTCCAGGTCTTGAGAAATTGCTTGAAAAATACAAGATTTTATTTGTAAAGGAACAGGATGGTTTAAAGGGTTATGAAGCTCACATCACCATTGACAAAGATGTTACACCCATATATGCTAAGTCCAGACCTGTTCCTTATGCATTGAAAGGTGAGGTTGAGAAGGAATTAGACAGACTTGTGAGTGAGGGACTTATTGTGAAAACCGCCAAGAGCAATTGGGCTGCTCCAATAGTAATTGTACCTAAAGCTGATAAATCTGTTAGACTATGTGGTGATTATAAATTTACCATTAATCAAGCTGTTGAGGATGAGCAATATCCCTTACCCACATCTCAAGATTTGTTTGCTGCTCTAACAGGTGGAACCATTTTCACTAAGTTAGACTTGTCCCAAGCATATGCTCAGGTCTCTGTTGATGCTGAAAGTCAACAGTACCTTACCATCAACACTCATAAAGGATTGTATAAGTTCAAAAGGTTGCCTTATGGTGTTAAAAGTGCACCAAAGTTATTTCAGTGCATCATGGACAAAATTCTTGTGGGTCTTCCCAATGTGTTATGTTTTCAGGATGATATCCTTATTGTTGACAGTGACATCCAAAATCATGTCAAAACCCTAGCCACAGTATTCGAAAGATTGTTGGCACACAATGTCAGGCTCAACAAGAGCAAATGTTCATTCCTAGCTAAAGAAGTAACTTATCTTGGCTATAAAGTGACTGCAGAAAGGCTGAGACCTGTAGAAGATAAAGTAGGTGCCATAGTAAATTTACCTGCTCCAAAAAATGTCAGTGAATTGAAAGTTTTCCTAGGTATGATACAGTATTATTCAAGGTTCTTGAGTGGACTTTCATCAGTTTTAGCCCCTCTGCATGAACTATTAAAGAAAGGGATACCATGGAAATGGAACAGTGCAACTCAGAAGTCATTTGAAGATTGTAAAGCTGCTCTGTCTAGTACTGATGTTTTGGTCCACTATGATACCAGTAGAACACAAAAGCTTGCTTGTGATGCATCGGGCTATGGATTAGGTGCAGTCATAAGTCACATAATGGATAACGGTGAAGAAAGACCCATTGCATATGCTTCGAGAACTCTTACCCAAAGCGAGAAAAATTATGCACAAATAGAGAAAGAGGCTTTGTCTATCATATTTGGAGTAAAGAAATTTCACCAGTATCTATATGGGAGGAATTTTGTATTAATAACTGATCACAAGCCTCTCTTGGCAATTTTGGGTCCTAAATCACCTGTTCCTACACTTGCTGCAGCAAGAATGCAGAGTTGGGCTTTGATATTGTCGGCATATGACTATGCGATACAGTACAGACGTTCAGATGATCATTCCAATGCAGATGCTTTGTCAAGGTTGCCATGTAGTGGATCAAATGATGGAGTAGACCCTAAGGTTTATGCTGTAACCATGATAGCAGAAGATTTTCCAGTCACCTCCGGAATGATTGCTCATGAAACTAGGAAAGATGTTGTATTAGGAAGAGTCCTGGAGTATACACTAAATGGATGGCCAGAGATTTGTCCATCCTTTGACTTTCAACCGTATCATTTAAGGAGATGTCAATTATCAGTAGAACAGGGATGTGTGTTGTGGGGTTTGAGAGTGTTATTCCACAGTGTTTTAGAGGGCAAATTTTGAATGAACTGCATTTTGAACATCCAGGTATATGTGCTATGAAAGCACTGGCCAGAAGTTTTGTGTGGTGGCCTAAACTGGATGGTGAAATAGAAATGATGGTACGTGAGTGCTCTGTTTGTCAGAATGTTAGGAGTATGCCACCCAGCACACCTTTGAAAACCTGGAAATGGCCTACCTGTCCCTTCCAAAGAGTACGCATTGACTTCTGCGATAAGGGAACTGACAAATTTCTTGTATTAATTGATAGTCATTCAAAGTGGATTGATGTTAAGCACATGTACAGTACTAATGCTGGTAGCACCATTGATGAATTAAAATTAATATTTGCCGAACATGGAATACCAGAAGAGGTAGTTTCTGACAATGGTCCTCCATTCCAATCATCAGAGTTTAAAAACTTCATGAGATTCAACGGTGTAAAGCATGTACTGACCCCACCCTATCATCCTGCCTCTGATGGTGCAGCTGAGAGATCAGTTAGAATTGTAGAGGAAGCACTTTCCAAGCAGATAATTCAAGGAACTGTAGGAAAATCAATGAAACACAGACTAGCAAACTTCTTACTCAGATACAGAACCACGCCACATAGTGTGACAGGATGTACTCCTGCAGAGTTAATGGTGAAGAGACAGTTGAGAACAAGATTAAGTTTAGTTAAGCCAAGTCTGTTTGAAGTTGTAGAGAGGAAACAAGCTCAACAAAAGATGCATCATGATAAGAGTTCCAGTGAAAGAGTGTTCAAGGTAAATGATAGGGTGAGAGTTAGGAATATGGCTAAAGGTTATTTTACTGTACATGCTTTACCCGGGCCTCCGTGGGTTCAATTGACCACGTAAAGCGAGGATTCACTGTATATATATTTTTTTTTTTATGGGGAATAGCCCACCCGGTTACAGGTCATTGACCCACATTGGGGTGAAAAAAATAAGAGTTAAAAGAAATTAAAAATAGAAGAGAAAAAGACTCTATTAATGTATACCACAAGCCGGAAATCCAGCTTTTTGAAGTGAGACAGATTGTAAGAGCATGGAAACACAGAAGAAGGCAGAGCATTCCACAGTTTGGCTGTGTGAGGAAAGAAGGGTGTACTATAACGAATTATTCTAGTGTGACCGACATCCACACAGAAACGGTGGGCACCGCGGGCAAGACAAGTGTTACAAGCCCACTGTCTTGCCGGCGGTACACAGGATGCCAAATCCACCAAACATTGCCCGTTAAAGTACCTGTAGAAGAGACAGAGTGAAGCAACAGTGCAGTGAAGAGAAAGAGAAGGGAGATTATCAACTAAAGGAGGAGAGTTATTAAGACGAAATGCCTGTGATTCCACCCTATCTAACAGTTAGACAGAAAAAGGGCCACCCCCAGATATGAGAGCAGTCCTCCAACTTTGGACCAATGAATCCCTTATAAACCTGAAGCAACTGCTCAGGAGTGAAGTTGCTACAGCGTTTGTACAGCATTCCCAGCTTTCGGGAGGCAGCTTTAGCAATGTTTTGGATGTGTGGCTTCCATGACATTTTAGAGGAAATGGTGTGGCCTAGTATATCTATTTTAGAAATGTGATTGGTGGGAGATCATTTAATTTGGAAAGTGTAATTGGTAAATACTGTGTTTTATTACTATTGAATTTAGCCAAGTTTCTACCTCCCCTTTCGGAGTTGCTTCACAGATCCGCATCGATAGATGAAATGATATCAGCTCTAGAAACAGACCTAGTTTGAGAATTAGGGGGAAGGGAAAAATGTGAAGAGTAGAATCATCAGTGAAAGAATGGATAGAATTAGTCATAGTGTGAAGTATATCATTGATAAAAAGAAGGAAGAGAGTAGGTGAAAGAACAGAACCCTGTGGTCACCACTATTGGTAGAGAAAGAACGAGAGATTGTGCCCTCGACAACAACTGCCATGGATCGATTCCCAAGGAAGCTAGAAATTAGAGAACAAATTTGGGGAGAGAAACTATGAGAGGGAAGTTTAGAAAGCAAAGACTTGTGCCATACCCTGTCAAATGTTTCGGAGATGTCAATGGCCACGCCGAAAGTTTCCCCATAATCCCTAAGAGAGGATGACCAAAGATGGGTGCAGTTTGAGAGCAGATATCCAGTAGATCTCGCCTGGCGAAAGTCAAACTGGAGATCCGACAAAAGAGAAAGGCGTTCAAGGTGACGAAGAAAATGAGAGTTTATATGAAGTTTTTAAGTGTTGATTAATAACAAGAATATAATGTGAAGGTAATAATGTTTCAACAATTAAAAACAGTTCAAAATAAATCACTGATGTGTAATAATTTTTACGTTTGTCTGGAGAAAATTTTAGTTTAGTTCAGTTCTTTAAGTCGTAATAAATCTTAGGACACACCCATGTACTGTATTTCTATTCACTCCACATAGTCACGACATATGACCACACTGTAATATATCTAAGAATTATCGTCGCACACACTATTGAATATTTTTTACACAGCATCCTTATAAATCCCTGTGGCATGCTTTTGAAATGATGTCCTTTGCTTCCATGCCGACCTAACAGCGTTTGATCTACCCGCAGCAACCTTGCGCGAAACAGACTCACTGCCCTGAAGGACGGCGACCTACGTGGCCTGCACAACCTCCAACGCTTGTAAGTATTACCACTGCCTGTAACCCTTAAGTACATAGCACTGTGATGGTGTTGGTTCAAATAGGCCGGGAAGGTGAACTACGTGTGGCAACATTAACGCCAACGTGAACAATTAGTGGCGCATAATAGGTTTAGAATTATTGTAAAGTATTGGTCAGTAGAGTCAAGACAGAGATAAGAAAAGCAAAGAGGAATAATGAACTGAAGGTAGCAAGGGAGGCAAAGTCAAACCCAAAGGGATTTTTTCAGATGTAATCAGTTTTCACAACCGAAAATTTAAACATGATACACGAGGCACCGACTATCTCCAGAGATAGCGAGATAGTAACGATGTTAGAAAACAAATAGATAAACTAAAACCTAATAAGTCACCAGGTCCTGATGATATAGTTGCCAGAGTATTATTAAAGGAATGTTAGGAAGAACTTAGTTATGCCCTTAGCAAACTTGCTTAAAATGTCATTAAAAACGGGTGTAGTACCAGAATCCTGGAAGTTAGCGAATGTGATACTGATTTTCAAGGAGGGATATAGATCACTATTCTCAAACTACCATCCAATTAGTTTAACATCCATTGTAGGCAAATTACTGGAAGAATAATTTCAAACTCAATTCGAAATCACCTCAAGAAACGCAAATTGATCAATGATTCCCAACAGGTCATCACAAGTGGGTGTTCATGTCTGAAAAATCTATTCTCATTCTTTTCAACTGTTTTCGAATCAGTGGATGACAGACATGATTATGATGTGGTTCATCTCAACTTTTGCAAAGCCTTCGACAGGGTCCCCGACGAAAGACTGATAGGTTAAGTGGAGGCTCATGTAATTTAAGATGTTCTAAACTGGAATAGGGTGTGGTTATAGGACAGAAAACAGAGTCTGCATTAATGGCACTAAACCCGATTGGGGTAACATCACTAGTGGAGTACTCCAAGGCTCGGTACTTGGACCATTACTATTTATTATATGCATAAACGACATAGATATTGGAGTAGACAGCAACAAATGTAAATTTGCTGACGACACTAAAATAGGGCGCGTAATTAAATCTGACGAGGATTCCGCAAAACTACAAGATCAAAACAAATTTTTTGCATGGTATGAAAAATGGCAGATGAAATTTAATGTGGACAAATGTAAAGCACCTGTACTTAGTCTAGGAGATGTAAACAAAGAAACCAGATATCAGCTGAACAACATTGATACAGTACTGTATAGAGAAAAAAAGACTGAGAAAGATTTAGGAGTAATGATAGTCGGAATCTTAATCCAAGTCAACAATGTGTATTTGCCCGAAACAAGGCTAACAAAGTACTTGAGTTCATTCAAAAGAGTGTTAGTTACAAGACTAGCGAGGTTTTCCTAAAAATATATCTTGCGCTTGTGAGACCTCACTTGGTTTATGCAGTTCAGTTCTGGTCACCGTACCACAGAATGGATACCGGATCCCTAGAAAACATACAGAGGAGGATGACAAGACTTATCCCGGACATTTGGAACCCTGAGTATAAAGACGTATGTAATTAAATTATTCAACCAGGAACGATCTCATAGCAGTGGTTTTTAATTAGACAAATTTAGATTTAGGTGTGAGATAGGTAAACATTGGTTATGAAATAGAGTTGTGGATGAATGAAACAAGTTACCAAACACCATCATTAACTCGAACACTCTGGGTAGCTTCAAATATAGGTTGGGTGGATATATGAGCGATATGGGTTGGGTGTAAACGGGACTGCCCAGAAGGGGAATTCTTATATTCTTATGACTAAAGCAAGCCTTTGGATGATATTTCGCTCACTTTCTGCCTATAGTAGTGTTCAATGTATGTTGTGACCCTAATACCGTATGTGATGAGTGGCGAGACTCCTGGAAGAGACCTCAACCACATGTACGAGATTCCCCTTCTCCTCCTCCTCAGCCCCCCCCCCCTCCCCCTCCTCCCTCTCTTCTTCCCCTTTCTCCTCTTCTCTCTCTTCTTCCCCTTCCTCCTTTTTCATGTAAGGATGAGTAAAGGATGCAGCACAGTTTTAACATGAAGCTTAAGTGATAAAAACTAACAGTAAGAGTTTCATTTTCTTTGCTCATTTATTTTTTTGTTGAGAGAAATGGCGCAGGAAGAGGTCAGATAAGAGTCACTGTTTCCTCCATCCACCGAGGCGTCATTTTACCCGAGACTGAAGGTACTTGAAGTTGTTTATTATGAACTGTGTTAGGGAGATATAGTGACTGCTGATTCATAAGATAATAATGTACCAAAAAAAATAGGATAATGTTAATTATTGACGAGCATTCTCATTGTTTCGTAACGTTGTAAACTTCAATCCCAAGAGTTGAAATTCAGAAAGTCAATTCTTGCTTCTATTTTTTTTGGGGGGGGGGGGGGGGGGGGGTTATTTCTCGGTTCAATTTATTTTATCAGTATTCCTCGTTTTCTTTGATTTTCTCGCTATTTCTTCCTTTGATTACATCACTCGAGGATTTTGTTTCTTCTTCTCTGCCTTTTTCTGGTTCCTCTTCACGCAGGTTCTGCTTTATCACTGGGAAGAGGGAAAAAGTGATACCATTTCCCCGCATAGTCTGTTTGATTCATCTCGAGAGTGATGAAGTGGGTCATCCATCACCATCATGTTGCATGACGATTGTACACTATCGTACACAATCATCTCTCTCTCTCTCTCTCTCTCTCTCTCTCTCTCTCTCTCTCTCTCTCTCTCTCTCTCTCTCTCTCTCTCTCTCTCAGTTGCTTCTCCTACCCTCCCGTATTTGAATTTTTTTGGTCATTAAAATTATTTCTCCTGAGTTGCATGCCTTCAATTTGTTGCCTCGTTATCTGTTTCTCTTTTATCTATCCAATCACTTCCGTTTAATATATTCTTCACAAGTTATCCAATCGCTTTCCAATCTTCCATTATTGATTGTGTATCTGGACCATCTTTATCCATTCTTCACCATTTGAGTTAAATCCTCTGTTTTCTATATTGTATTCATATTTTCTTTCTGCTCTTGTTTCTCAATTCTCCTCTTCCTTCCCCCATCACTCTTCCACTATCATAAACATGGAGTTGCTTTGTCTATCTTCCATCTTTCTTCACCTTTTCATTAGTCATGTATATTCTTATCCTTTCCGTTTACTTTCGTCTTGTTTTTCTTCCTTTTCAGCAGTATTTTAATTCCTTCTTATCATAGTTCTTTATTCTATTAAAAAAAATTTAAGTTCGCTGTCTACTCACTTTATTACCCTATTTTTGATCCTACACATTTCTTATTTCCTGCCATTTCATCACTTGTTCCTCATTTCCTGTACTTATTAATTATTCCCATTAGTTCCCATCCTCTCTACATACTTTATGCTCCCATTTTATTCTCTTTCTTACATCTATTTTTTGCTCAAGGCTAACTATCCCTATTTATTCTTTCCACCCCCCCCCCCCTACCTCTTCTCCATCCACCCTTTTCCTCTTTGTCTCTTCTCCATCCATCCATCCATCCATCCATCCATTCACCCACTCACCCTTTCCCCCTTCACCTCTTACTTATCCACCCTTCCCCCTTACCTATCCGCCCTTCCCCCTAACCTATCCACCCTTCCCCCTTACCAATCCACCCTTACCCCCCTTACCTATCCACCCTTCCCCTTTCCCCATCCACCCCTTCCCTCTCCATCTCTTCTCCCTCCATCCCTTACCCCTCCATCCCCTCCCCATCTACCCCCTTCCCCTCTCATCTATCCCCTTCCCCTCCCAGCCACCCAATCCCCTCCCATCCACCCCCTTCCCATCTCCTATCTGTCCTAAATTAAACCTTTGCCTATCAGATAATTGGTTCTGTGGGAGACGAGAGTGACCGCTGGGAATTTATCGAGGAATTTCTTACTAAGCCCCGAGGGTGGTGTTGTGGGAGAGAGAGAGAGAGAGAGAGAGAGAGAGAGAGTATTACAGAAAGAAAGAAAGAGGACGCAAGTATTATTACGGAAAAAGAAAAAAAAGAGACAATTATATTAAAAAGGATAAAAACAGGTAGAATGAGAGAGGTCGTGCAAAAGGGACATGTATTCTCCAGCGTCTCATTTCATAGGAAACGACATATCATCATAAATTATTAATAGAAAATGACGTGTCAAAGTGAATCATTCTGAGCTGATGGAGAACTCACCGGGTTCTGAGCTCTAGTACAGAGGTCAAATGAATAACTTAAGACGTCACTCGTGGAGCTCTTGAGTCAGTGAGTCACTCGATGGAGCACTAGAGAGCTCAGTGATACACACAGCTCAGCAATATACACAAGACTCGGTGATATACACACGGCTGAGTTATATACACCCACCTTGGTGATACACACACAGCTCATGCGATGTACACACAGCTCAGCTATACACAAACAGCTCAACAAGATACACACACAGCTCAGCAAGAGACACACAGCTCATTAAGATACACACACACACACACACACACAGCTCGGTAAGATGCACACACACACACACACACACACACACACACACACACACACACACACACACACACACACACACACACACACACACTATTCCAAGCCAAAAATTCACCCCGTTAATAATAACAGAATTGATATCAAGTTAAATAACAATCATTATGTTTTGGCCTGAAAATTGCTTCATCAGGTGGAAAAACTTAAGTAAATGGCAGAATTCATTGACATATAGATGACTTATTTTATTACCATTACTATAAACTACTGTATTCTATTGTATTCTGCCATATGTTGACAATCTCTAAACCTTATTGTTAGGTTCTGAATAATAAGTTCTATATACAGGAGAGAACACAAACACCTGTATAGTTTTGTAGGTTCGGTTTACTGGATAAGAGTATGTACACAGAGGAGAGCAGCGGTCTCCCTTGGCTAGGCTCCTTGTCAACTGCTATAGACGACGTATGGCAAGTGATACATTAGCAGCTTCCATACGTCGCCAAGCACATTAATTAAGCATGTGGGACATGGTAATAACATTGCCACACGCTGCTAGCTACATAAATGGAGCACATACATAATATGCATACATAATATATAATCCAGCATACATAATATACATACACCTCCCTCCCCCCTATACGCTCATAGCAAAGTCTTGAGCGGACCTTTTCTTTTAGATCCGTTCTGAGCGTCGAGGGACTTCATCACTGGGAAGGGTATGGGACTCAACACTGGTGGCGGGGCCAGCAGAAGGCATTGTTACGGGTCGGAGAGAACGGCGGTTCCTCCACCACACACGACCACTGGGTAACCGCACCTGGTAGTCCCGTGACCTGCCGAGACCCATGACTACGCCTACTTTGTCCCAACGTAGGGAGGTCGGGTCCTGAACACGGACTTGGGTGCCGACACTCAACCTGGGGAGAGAACGGGCGTGGTCATTGTAGCGGGCGACGACGTCCTGAACACGTTCGGCGGCTCGGCGATCACAATCCTCTGTCTTGGCCTGCCACTCCTTGGAGAAGGATTGAGGGTGAGCAGGGACACAAGAACGAAGGGGGCGTCCATACAAGACCTGGGCAGGGGAGCGTCCGGTGTAGTTAGGTGTGTTGCGGAGTTCAAGAAGACCCCTGTCGAAGGCCTCGCAGTCAATGTTCCCAGAAGGGGCCACCTTAAGGATGAGGTGCTTCAGGGATTTGACAGCAGCCTCAGCGTGGCCGTTGGACTGCGGGTAATGGGGCGATGACAACACATGCCGGACTCCCCATCGGTCAAGGAACACAGCAAAGTCCCGGCTTGTGAACTGAGGCCCTCCGTCGGTTCGCAGGCGTACAGGAACGCCCACGTCACGGAAGCAGTGGCGGAACTTGCTGATGGTGGCGGCAGACGTCGTGTCATTACCGCACTTGATGACAACCGGCCAACCAGAGAGACGGTCGACGATAACGAGGAAGGACTTTCCTGACACACAGAAAAAGTCGGCCGACACAGACTCAAAGGGGCGGGTGGGGTTGTCGTCACTCATAAAGGGTTCCTGCTGCTGGCTGGGTTGTAATACTTGGCAGGGCTCACACGCACGGACAGCATTGGAGATGTCGGAGTTGATGCCGGGCCAGAACACAGTCTGTCGTGCACGTCGTTTGGTGGCCTCAGCTCCACGGTGACTGTCGTGAAGGCGAGCCAAGGCGTGGGGACGTGATGCAGCAGGGACAATTACACGTGCTCCGTACAGAACAAGGTCTCCGTCGCAGTAGAGTTCATCGCGGAGTTTCCAATACGGGAGCAGGGTGTTGTGGAGATCGTAGCGGTTGCTAGGAAATCCATTCCTCACACACTCGACAAGTCGGACATAGGAAGGGTCGTCTCGGGCCGCTGTTCGAAGGTCCTCCATTGCCTTGTCGTCATCTGGTGACAGGTCCGAACGAAGGGATTGGACGGCATGGAGAGTGACCACAGTCCTGACGGAAAGAGCGAGGTCGGCGTCGAGTACATGGTCTTCTGGAGTAGGGCGGCTGACAGGGGAGCGGGATAAGGCATCAGGGATGCAGAGCTCCTTACCAGCACGCCACACTGCAGTGAAGATGTACGCCGAGAGCTTCTCTTTCAGACGCTGGAGGCGAGGGTTCTCAACAGCGTCTAGCGTGTAGTGGTTGAGGATCGGGACAAGCGGGCGATGGTCGGTCACTAGGTGAAAGTATTGCAGGCCTATGAGGTAAAACCTGCACTTGGACATCGCCCAAACCACAGCCAACAGCTCCAACTCAATAGTGGCGTAGCGCGTCTCAGTGTCAGAGAGGAAACGCGAGCCACACTGGACGAGCCGGAACTGCCCTCCACCATGATCCTGCAGTAGGGCGTATCCCACGCCATACAAGCGTGAGGCATCTGTCTGCAGAACTGTCGGCAAGGCTGGGTCAAACGTGGCGAGGACAGGTGGACGAGACAGGGCCTGTTTCACTTGCTGGAAGGCCTTGTCGTGGTCGGGGGTCCACAGGAATGTCCTCTTGGGGCTCATCAGGGGGCGAAGTGGTTGAGCAGCTGCGGAGATGTCCGACGAAAACTCTGCTAACTGGTTGACGAGACCGATGAAGGACCTCAAGTCGGTCAGGTTAGCAGGGGTGGGAAAATCCGTAATGGTGCGGACCTTTTCCGGGTCAGCTGAGATACCATTCCCTGAGAGGGTGTACCCACAAAAGTCAACTGAAGAGCTGGCCAGAACAAACTTGTCGGCATTTAGGGTAATGCCGTGCTTCCGGCACCTGTTGAGTACCTCGTAGATACGGCAGAGGTGATCCATATAATCCTCGTCGTACACGAGTATGTCGTCGACCACTTTCACGCAGTTTGCCAGACCTTGTAGAGCCATATCACCTCGAAGACAGAAAGCGTCTCCTGTAGCGGCGAATCCCATGGGGCCACGGCAATAACTGTAACGTCCATGCGGGGTGATGAACGTTGTGAGTGGTTGGTCTTCTTCGGCAAGCTCTATCTGCCAGTATCCACACAGGGCGTCCATCGTCGTGAAGAAACGCGCCTTCGGGTTCACGCTGCGTATGGCTGCAAAGGGCGTGGGAGAAGGGTGCGCAGGACGAGACACCTGGTTGTTGAGCTTGGAAAGGTCAGTGGTGATCCGAACACCACCTTTAGGTTTTGCGACGACAACCATCGGGTGACACCATGGAGACGGGTCATCGCCGGTTGGTACTATAATTTCTTGGGCGACCATGGAGTCCAGCTCGTTTTTGACCGCCTCGCGGAAGGCCAGGGGAACCAGTCGAGGGGTGTAAATAGCGAATGGCTTCGCGTCGTCCCTCAGGTGGATCCTCATGGGGGGGCCTGCCATCTTCTTGAGAGGCTTGGATTCCAGAGCGGACTTGGTCACCAGAACGTCGCTGAATTCCTTCAGGAAGTACTTCCGAGCATCCGAAGGAGAGGTGTCACTGGCAAGAGGCAGGGGTAGGGCGGCAGCAGGGTCGTTGCTGCTCCCTTTTTGCACCCTGTTGGCGTGTTTTACCTCAAGAATAGGTTTGGGGAAGTCCTGGGAGATGATGGCCAACTCCTGACAATGTCTGTAGGACAGCAAAGGAGTCTGGACACCGTTATGCACATCAATCCAGGCTTGACACGACCTGTTGCCAAAGGTGACTTGTGCTTTGAGTGAACCCAGGGCCGGGGTCATCTGTGAACCATCTGCCATAAAGCGGAGATCCTTGGGGGGCGGTCCTAGATCACTTGGAGAGAGCCTCAGGCATTGCAAATGCTGGGGACCGATGACTGTAGCATCAGCGCCGGTGTCGGGCAACATCTGAAGACGGGATGACACACCGCCGTAGGTCACAGTGACACTGATATACTGAGGGATTTTGGTCCTGGGACGCTGGGGGGAGCACACATTCCTAATGTGGCTCGAGCGTTGTCAAGAGTCGTCGTACCTCTGATTGGAAGACTGTGGGCGGCCCTCTCTGGTGGAGGGGGGCTGAAGCTTCCGCCGACGCGGTCCCTTGGGTATGTTGGAAGGGCAACACTTGTCATAGTGGCCCAGACGACCGCACACATTGCACTGGACGCGTTTGGCTGGGCACCGTACTGTGAGTGACCAGTGGCCCTTACGGTCACAACTGTTGCAGGTAGACTGAGCAGGTGGACACACCTGTGTTCCGTGCTGCTTACCACAGTTGTTGCAAAATAAACCGGGCGTGGACGTGGTGGGCGAAGGCGTAGGAACAGACTTCTTGTCCTTCTTGTACCGGGACACAGCGCGTACAGCTGTAGGGGGAGCGCGGATGGCAGAGGTGGCACACCTGGCAGCTTCATAGGAGCGACATATCGTCGACACATCCTTAAGAGAAGAGGAAGAGTCGAGGGAGGTGAGGCGTTGGACAAGTTCCTCCTCCTTAACACCCATCAGGATCACCTGCTTCAACTGGGTCTCCTCGCACTGCTGGTGGTGGCCTGGACATATATCTACCTCTTCCGAGGCTCTCTTAAGACGCACGTAAAAGGCATCAAAAGACTCACCCTCCAACTGTCTGCAGCTAAACAATTCCCTCCTGCGCAGAGCTTCATTCTGCTGTCCTTTGATGTGCCGTTGTAGAACGTCCAGTACCTCCTCTACAGACAGCAAAGAGGTTGGGGGTACCTGCAACGTATGTTCCAAGACACGCTGAATTTCCAAGGACAGGCACATACGCAGCTGGATGAGTTGTTTAGGCTGTGACAAACTCTGGAGATCCACCATTGTAGAATAATCAGTCCACCGTCGCCGCCATTCACGAAAAGTCTGGAAAGTCTCATCAGGCTTCAAGATGGGCGGCGTTTGAGCTGCTGCTTTAGGTGGGGCTGGGGGGCGTGAAGGAAGCATGGATGAGGTATCTGAACCAGTCAGTACCAAGGCAGTGTTAGAGCCAGGGGCTTGGTTAACAGTGAGATATCAAGGCTTCAAACCGTTCACTGTCTTCCAATCTCCGTTGGTTGTCTCGTTCTGCCTCTGCTTGCCTTCTGTGCTCATCCGCCAAACGTCTGTGGGCTTCATCTTCGCGTTTCTCATCTCTCATAAACTTCAGTAAAGCAATTATCTCTGGAGACAACGCTGAATATTGAGGTGAGGGACTGCGCGATGTGGGGGCTGGAGCGTCGTGGCCGGCCTGGTCATCCATCTCTGCGGGGCTATCACCCGTCTGAGTCATCCAGACGCTGGGTCCACGGCTACGTAAGGCGTGAGACATAACTACTTCCTCTGTGTACTATGTCTTAAATCAGTGTTGACCGGTCAGCCCGTCGTATCAACAAGATTTCAGACAAAAAATTAATTAAATACACAGATAAGTAGGTTATATATATAAAATATATATAAGGAAGCCGCGCGGTCAGCGAGTGTTAGTACGTGTATGTGTGTGAGTGTGTGTCCCGGGCCAGCAAAGCGTCTCGCCCCAGCTGTGAGGGGGGGTGGAGGCGGCGCTGTGAGGGGGAGTGGAGGGAGAGGCGCGGCGACTCCCAGTCAGTCCAGTTACCCTCAGAACGCGGTCAGAGACGGGTGCACTGAACTCTACTCCTTACAAATGCCCAGAACGTGCCGTATACCTTGGGAATCCTTTAGAACATGGTCACACATGAATGGCACGAACACACAATGCACTAAACACTTCACAGAAAATCACTGTCACTGACACTGCTCAAAGTTGCTGAAATTCTTCAAGGTGATGCGCGGGAGTTGACCCAAGCGAGAGGAGGAGTCCATCCGGCTTTCCACAGACTTGGCGCTATCACTCGTAATTATCCAGTAAGATCGGATCACTGCGCCATGTTAGGTTCTGAATAATAAGTTCTATATACAGGAGAGAACACAAACACCTGTATAGTTTTGTAGGTTCGGTTTACTGGATAAGAGTATGTACACAGAGGAGAGCAGCGGTCTCCCTTGGCTAGGCTCCTTGTCAACTGCTATAGACGACGTATGGCAAGTGATACATTAGCAGCTTCCATACGTCGCCAGGCACATTAATTAAGCATGTGGGACATGGTAATAACATTGCCACACGCTGCTAGCTACATAAATGGAGCACATACATAATATGCATACATAATACATAATCCAGCATACATAATATACATACACTTATAGGCAGCTGTCTCTTCTGGCTTAACCTAATTTGACCTTACCTTACCTTATCTGACCTTCCGTTCCTCAGGTCACTACACCAGAACAGGATCTCAACGGTGGAGTCCCGAGCTTTGGCACCGCTACGAAACCTTGAAAAACTGTAAGTAACTCGGCACATGTAATGCTCATGTTTACTGTGGTCATGCTCAGTGTAGTCATGTTCACTGTGGTCATATTCACACACCTCCCTTACAGTTGGTAGTAGATGGGACGGACACCCACTTCCTCCCTCACAGCTGGTAGTAGACGGGAGGGACACCCACCTCCTCCTCCCTCACAGCTGGTAGTAGACAGCAGGAACACCCACCTCCTCTTCCTCACAGCTGGCAGTAGACGGAAGGGACACCCACCTCCTCTTCCCTCACAGCTGCTAGTAGACAGGAGGGACACCCACCTCTTCCTCCCTCAGACCTGGTAGTAGACGAGAGGGACACCCACCTCCTCCTCCCTCACACCTGGTAGTAGACAGGAGGGACACCCACACACACCTCCTCCTCCCTCACACCTGGCAGTAGACTGGAGGGACACCCACCTCCTCCTCCCTTACAGCTGGTAGTAGACAGGAGGGACACCCAACCACCTCCTCCCTCACAGCTTTGTAGTAGACGAGAGAGACACCCACCTCCTCCTCCCTCACACCTGGTAGTAGACAGGAGGGACACCCACCTCCTCCTCCCTCAGACCTGGTAGTAGACGAGAGGGACACCCACCTCCTCCTCCCTCACACCTGGTAGTAGACAGGAGGGACACCCACACACACCTCCTCCTCCCTCACACCTGGTAGTAGACAGGAGGGACACCCACCTCCTCCTCCCTCAGACCTGGTAGTAGACAGGAGGGACACCCACCTCCTCCTCACTCAGACCTGGTAGTAGACAGGAGGGACACCCACCTCCTCCTCCCTCAGACCTGGTAGTAGACGAGAGGGACACCCACCTCCTCCTCCCTCACACCTGGTAGTAGACAGGAGGGACACCCACACACACCTCCTCCTCCCTCACACCTGGTAGTAGACAGGAGGGACACCCACCTCCTCCTCCCTCAGACCTGGTAGTAGACAGGAGGGACACCCACCTCCTCCTCACTCAGACCTGGTAGTAGACAGGAGGGACACCCACCTCCTCCTCCCTCAGACCTGGTAGTAGACGAGAGGGACACCCACCTCCTCCTCCCTCACACCTGGTAGTAGACAGGAGGGACACCCACACACACCTCCTCCTCCCTCACACCTGGTAGTAGACGGGAGGGACACCCACCTCCTCCTCCCTTACAGCTGGTAGTAGACAAGAGGGACACCCACCTCCTCCTCCCTCAGACCTGGTAGTAGACAGGAGGGACACCCACACACACCTCCTCCTCCCTCACACCTGGTAGTAGACAGGAGGGACACCCACACACACCTCTTCCTTCCTCCCTCACACCTGGTAGTAGACAGGAGGGACACCCACCTCCCCCTCCCTCACAGCTGGTAGTAGACAGGAGGGACACCCACCTCCTCCCTCACAGCTGGTAGTAGACAGGAGGGACACCCACCTCCTCGTCCCTCACACCTGGTAGTAGACAGGAGGGACACCCACACACACCTCCTCCTCCTCCCTCACACCTGGTAGTAGACGGGAGGGACACCCACCTCCTCCCTCACAGCTGGTAGTAGACGGGAGGGACACCCACCTCCTCCTCCCTCATACCTGGTAGTAGACAGGAGGGACACCCACCTCCTCCTCCCTCACAGCTGGTAGTAGACAGGAGGGACACCCACCTCCTCCTCCCTCAGACCTGGTAGTAGACAGGAGAGACACCCACCTCCTCCTCCCTCATAGCTGATAGTAGATAGGAGGGACAGCCACCTCCTCCTCCCTTACAGCTGGTAGTAGACAGGAGGGACACACAACCACCTCCTCTTCCCTCATACCTGGTAGTAGACGAGAGGGACACCCACCTCCTCCTCCCTCACACCAGGTAGTAGACGAGAGGGACACCCACCTCCTCCCTCACAGCTGGTAGTAGACGGGAGGGACACCCACCTCCTCCTCCCTCACACCAGGTAGTAGACGGGAGGGACACCCACCTCCTCCCTCACAGCTGGTAGTAGACGGGAGGGACACCCACCTCCCTGGCTAACACTACCTCGTTGTTTCTGGTTGTTGAACACAAGTCATTGTTACTCATTGATTTTGTCGAGATCAGCAGTCATCAGTAGAGTAGAAGGTACCGGACAAAATGTTATCAGGTACAGTATAACAGGTGTTAATGTATACCGAGGCATTTGTGTGTCTTTGTCAAGAGCTCTTATTGTAGTGTTTATGTAAATATTTGTCGTCGTATACAGTGTACTGTATTTTATGATTTAACGCTAACCTTTAAGATGACACATGAAGGGTTTGATAAAACTCTCAAAATTTACTGAACCAGCCGGCCTTTATGTTTTTCATTGATAGTTTTACCTGTATTGATGCCATTGGTGTTGAAGGTTCTTTTAATTTAGCCGGGCTAAAGCATTGGTGTTTATGTGATGAGGTAAAGAGTTGACACTCATGGAAGTTTGTTTTCCCACACACACACACACACACACACTGAGAGAAGAGAGAGAGAGAGAGAGACCCTTGGTTTATCTTTTCTTGTTTTCCCCACAGAGACCTGGAGGTGAACACGTTGACAGAGGTGCCGACGGCGGTGACTCGCTGCCTTAAATTGAAAGAACTGTGAGTACCCCTACAGCCCATCCACCCCGTATTAGTACTTACCTAGCATAAGGAAATATAATACTTTGTCAGTCACTCAGTAGATCATAGACCTATCCACTTTATCTTTGAATTTTCATTGTTTTAATTGACTGTTTACCTTGTGTACTCAGTTTGGAAGTTGTCTATACCAGTTAATACATGTACAGTCACTCAAAAATTTTCTATACATAATTGTTTTGAGAAAATATGAGACAACGGACGAAGGATTTTGGCAACCCTATTGAGACAACAAGAATCACAGTGTTCATTTTGAAATTCTTCGACCCCCCCCCCCCCCCAAGTATTGATAGTTTCTTTTTTAGTTTTTTTGAGTGACTGTACGTGAAGGTTAACCATACAACTGGCTGTCCACAGATAGTACTCTAGGGGGCAGGGAAAAAACACTTTTATTTGAGTTGCAGGCTGCACTTTTCAGGCATCGTTTGTATGGCTGTAACAAACACCTGTGCAAAATTTCATGCCATTTCATGCATACTTACCCTGCCGCATCGCGAACGACTTTTTGTCAACTTTTAGTGTATACCAAAAATTAGGTGTCATTTAATGTTTTCCAGGATAATGATAAATTTTACATGGGTGACATCGATTTAATGCACATGTTATTTTACAGGTACACCGTATAGAAAATCATTACAAGTTCATATTGAAATTCTTTTTTGTGCGGAACCTTGGCATCATTTTCCTAGACAATAATCTTTGCCTAATATATCCATCTCTCGATTCGTATCCCGTCACTTCAGTGCAAGCTTCAGTCATCACTTTTATGCCTCTCTCGACCGCCTTAGTGCTGTTTGGCCACTTGGGCACCACTAATGGTGTCTCAAGAATGTCATTAATCTGTAGATTTGACAGAGAAGCAATGTAAGGAGGCTCAGTCTTGAGTTCATTCCTCCAGTTAATCATGGAATGATAGTTTTTTGCTTGCCACTTTAGTTTCGGAGTCACTACCTTTCTCATGTTGACTACAGGAGGCACATCCTCATTCCCATCTCCATCTTTACCCTCCTCATCAGTATAGTTTAACAAATTCTCGTCAACAGCAGCATCAGAATCTTCCTCCTCCTCTTCAGATCTGCCAGTGCATTCTTCCTTTTGCTGATTCTCCTCTCTAATTTTTCTTATCATTGAGACAGCTTTTTCTCTAACAGTCATGTCCTCATCTGCACACATACCAAGAAGAAGTTGATCTGTGTGGGCGAAGTATGCATTTCTCTGGACAGCCTTCTTCACTATCGTCTCCTCCTCACTATTCAGGTGTTTCATATATAGCAGGGACTGGAATACGTTCCTTGAGCCGTGTGTTACGTAAGGGTGTATCTTGATGTAAAACCACATTGGAGCACTGGACTTTATTATTGTAATGACAATTCTTTTCAACTCATGGCTGGGTCTTGATGTTGCTACATACAGCCTGAGGATTCTACTCCATAAGGTGTTCCACCTTGACACACAGGGAGGACCTGGCTCAATAGCAGCCAAGTCATCTTCAACAACACCTGTGATAACTCCTTTACAAATCCTATACAGGTATTTCTGATCCCATGACAGATCTTTCTCCACTTCATCATTAAACACAGGAAATCAGGGAAACTGACTGGCTGGAAGGCGACAACTGGAAGCTCAGACAAAGACTCCTTGATCTGCTTTCCAATGGGACCCCGCCGATGCTCAGGACCACTTGGTTTACCATCATAGTGATAAAAAACTGCGCGGAAAGGCAGCTCATTTCCGTGAAGCTGACATATGAAATAATGGAGCGGGTGACCAAGTAACATTTCAAGATGATGAATGACTCCATTTTCTGATCCTACATTTACATTGGTTCCATCACAACCAACACACACAATGGGCTGCTGGGTTATATTTTTCTCCACCAGGAACTCGTGAATAGTTTTGGCAATCTGCTTTCCGTGTCCAGTCTTGGGAGTCACATGTATGAGATATTCATTGCCAGGCTCAACCATGATGACATAATGCTCTTTCACCATCATCCTCGAACTCCATTTCTCGGTCTTCTCATTCTTTATCATCACACGAGTGGCGGTCTTCTTACCATCAAAATAGAGTGACGTCAAATTATCTAAACTAGCCATCTCAATTTCTTGCCTCTTAAATCGTTATTTTTGTCTCGCATCCCGCAGCTTATGTGGTCCAATAACCTGACTCTTGTCATCCTTTGTGATAATGCCATAGTCAGTTAAGGTGGCAGTAGCAATGGCAGCTCCAGCGTAATCACTAATCAAGTATCGGTCACAAGCGGCAGCCAGTGTAGGGAGTCTTGTCCGGTTCTGTGAACTGTTGACTGTCAGAGCCCTTGGATCAGGGACAAAATCAGCATCAGTATTGACGAGAGGAATATCTCTTGAATCATCTGAATTATCCTCAACATAAGGAATATCTCCAGCTACCAGATATCTATGTTTTTGCTCAAGCTGTCTCCTAACTCTGTCCGCATCATGCTTCTCTCTTGCCGTCACTCTGTCCCACATCTTCGTCACTTTCATGTCAACCCCTGCAATCTTCATCTTCCTATCACCTCGCTGGTCAAGGAGAAACTGCACCTCACGTTTGGGAACTACATTACAGTACAGTAACACAACATTGAGAAATGAAATGAGAAAAGGCTGATAATCAATATAGACATAGCACCATACTCATCTGCAACAAGACAACTTAAATGAAATAAGAGATATGAAAAAATAGTTGATAAACACTGAACAGAACATTGCACCGCCACAGCGGCTGTTTGGCTAGTACTGTAGGTAAGTTTAAAAATTTCAGTAGAAAATGCGGCAGACTAAACCTCGACATATCAGCTTCAAATTTGGCATGGAGTCTTAGATATGTATAAGGAACAATGCCTGAAGAGTGCAGCTTTGAGCAAAATTTCACTGCCCCCTAAGTACTCACTTCTTATAGTAACTTAAAAGGCATCATAACTGTCCATACATATACTTCTCAATATACTTCCCATAATGGTTTTTGAAAGACTATAACTATCTCTTTATATCATCTGGATCTTCTCAACTGCCCCATTTTGAATTTTTACGTAGTTTGTCAGACATACACCATCAGACACTCAAGTAGATTATGATCTTATTGATGCACTTTTAATTAAATATTTTTAATGATTGTGTCCCATATAGACCACATTTCTTAGGTACATTTATGTTTACAATTATACAAAAAATTCAGCTCTCTTATATTTAGGATGAGAATAAATATTATTGCATATTTTTTCTACTTATTCATCCTATTCCAATTCATTTTGTTAAGTCATTTGACAATAATATGTGTTCTCTTAGCAAGAACTACATCCAGATAAAACATAAGTTACAAAGTTTTGAAGGAAGATTAGAAGATATACTTTTACAATAAATGCGATTGAGTGTATTGAATCTTTAATCTTCACCTGTCAGATTAGATGTAAAGAAAAGTCGGCAATTATTGAAACAAGGGGATCTGGATAAAGTGCTGCTGACTTATGAAATTCCTGAGTCTGAGGTTAACTTGTGTATTTATCTCAAGAAAAATGATATAACCATGCATTTTATCGCTCTATTATCTTATTAAACTATATTATGCCTTTGATAAATAATTTACCTGATTACTATATCACCCAACATTACCTGTATAAGATAATGTTTCAAGCAACATACAGGACAGTACATGGCCCTTGCATCATGTATCAACACAATTATATGTACTCGACAGCTTACTATAATGGTGGTGTTCTGTCAGGTTGCTGGGCAGTAACAGGCTGACATACGTGGGTGAGGACTCGTTCAAGGGATTGGCGCGGCTACAGGACGTGGCGCTGTGGCCCAACCAACTGCTCACTATCCATCACCGAGCCTTCTCCAACCTCCCCTCCCTTACCAAGCTGTGAGTCTAATACAGTAGTACTCCTTGCGTCTCTCTGTAATGGGGTTCTCACCAACTTTGTTAATCTGACTGAATATTTATTTCCTCATTATGTAGTCAATTTCTGTCTGCAACCTAAATCTTAAGTACAGTAAATATCTATGTGTGATTCTTCCCCCTTAATTGATTGAGTGTTTCCATAGTCTTTATTAATATTGATTATTTACAGTTTTTCATCACTAGTGTCTGTAAACTAGTCTTTGTCAGTTTTATGTGCTTTCCAAAAAGTACCAGATATATCCCATCACCGCATCAGTAATGTTTTGTCTTCTCAACCCAATTTTTCATTATAATTTAAAGTTACTGCAAAACTTTTTATTAAACAAAAATCGACGAAACAATAGTTCATCACCCTTTGAGAACTATTGATCCTCATTGTGCCTATGTGCATGAGAACTACTGTTTATGCAGTCTAAAGTTATTCTGTAAAATCATATGTTCCCTAAAAATTCACGAACCACCAACCACTCAATCTCTATTTCTCTCACCAGCATCCTGAAGGAGATGAAGCAGCTGCAGGAATTTCCTGATCTGAACGGCACCTCGAGTCTTGAGTTAATCAGGATAGACCGCGCTGCCCTCACCGCAGTGCCCGAGAACCTGTGCTCAGTTGCCCCCAAACTCCGCAGCCTGTGAGCACCTGGGCCGGAGGGAGGGTAGAGGGGAAAATGGGGAATAAATAGGGGAAAGAATGGAGGAGTAGCTGATGGATGGGAAGAATAGATAGAATGCAGATAAAAAGAAAAGTCAATTGATCAAAAGAAAGGGGGAATTTATGTGTTGTAAGGAAGTAGAATAAGCGGACAGGAGGCTGGAAGAGAGTGGAGATGGGGAGGTAGAGAAGTAGACAGTCAAGGCGAGAGACAGGAAGAGGAAAACGGAGGAGAGGATGTGAGAAGTGACCACGTGAGGGTTAGAGTGCTGCCATGTTTTTTGGTATAAGGGAGGAAGGCAGTGATGATGACATACTGAGTATTAGGAGTCAGGCATTGGTCAAAATATATCATCAGCAACTCAGTTATTTGCTAAGTAGAATTTAAATAACATTTGGATAATTCAGTGATATAAAAAAAATAATTTTAAATTCACAATTGTACAAAAATCTTGTGAAACTTTCATTGACATTACAACAGTCTTGTATTACAGTATTAAAAAAAATATTTACAACACCTGTATGAATTAACTTCCTTGCCAGTGAACAATGAACTCTTGGTCACAACACAACAAAGGCTGGGTTTTCATTCTCAAATAGTTGTCAGAGCATCTTAATGTGTCAGACCTTCACTATCTTAATGAATGGATTTTTTTTCTGAAAATACCGATCAAATATTATTTGGAATGGTATTGTCACTTATTTGTTTGTGTTCTCGTTTGGCCATCACACCATAAGAGGAGAAGTAATGAGTTATTGAGAGGGAGGAGACAGTATTGTGAGTGTGTGTGTTGTGTTGCAGGAACCTCCAGAGGAACTCAATCAGTGAGATGCCGGACCTCAACCGCTGTCGTCAACTCCGCCTAATGTGAGAATATTTTACTGTCACTTCTCGTTTCTTTATCTGACGGAAAACTTACTGTCCATGACTGCTTCAATCTCTACTCATCCCTTTTTTTCTTTCATGTTATTTGTTCATGATTAAGTAGGTATCAGATTAGGAAATGTTGAAAAAATTGAATCAAAAACATTCACATTAACTTGATCGTCAACTTTCACTTATTCTTTTACAATAGCGGGCAGCAAAACTGTAGTCTTGTAATGTTTGTTTTTTATCTGGGATTCAATTTCAATAGACCAGCATCAGAATTTATATTATGTTATTGCATAGTTTTACATGATGGTATAATATTGATATATAACCTCTCAATAAGGTATAGCCTAATAGTAAAATGTAGCGATCTGTATTAGCTAATTTTAAATGCAACAAGTGTCCAGGTATATTGTACACACCTGATTCGTGTGCCCTCACAGAGACCTGAGCCACAACAACATCAGCTCCCTGCCGGCGGCCACCTTCAGCAGTCTCTCCTTCCTCCAGGACCTCCTCCTCCAGGGCAACCGTGTCCATACCATCCACAACAACACCTTCAACGGCCTTGAGAAACTCCAGGTCTTGTAAGTTGATCCATCCACCCCTTCCCCCTCCTGTGCCTTAACCCAGTGTGGTCATCTTACATCCATGCCTTTCAGTCTCTCCCCCTTTCCTTCCCTCTTACTTATGAATTTTTCCTCTCCCTCTTCCATACCTGTCTTACTCTTTTCATTTCTCCTTCCCTATGATCTCCTCTCCCCACATTTCTTCACCTCTTCCTACGTTTCCTCTCCTCCCACGTTTGTATCTCTCACTCTTTTATTACAAGTCTCTTCAACCACCGATTGAGCCCTCACACCCTCCATCTTTTCACCTTTCTGAACTCTTCTCTCTTCCTCAAGACTAAGTGAACCCTCACCCCCTTCCCTCACTCCCATGTCTCCACTCTTTCCCCCAGACTGCAGGTAGAACACCTTTATCCTCTCCTCCCGCGACTCTGACAAATAGCAACCATCCTTAACCCCCTTCCTGCCTGATTGAGTTGTCAGTCATGCAGTGCAAACAAAGACACTATCTCCTCTCTATTGTACAGGCCTAAGATGTCTTTAAACTTCTTATACATTATTACCAACTATATTATTTTTTTTCTTCTGGAATTAAAATCGTAACATTGTGTAATATCTTTGATGAGAAATTTAAACTGTCACTGTATCTTCATCACCACTTTTCAGAATCTTAATTTTATTGCAGGGTTATGTAGAGCATTAATTGGTACAGTAAATAGATAAGTGTTTTTTGTAGGCTACTGTACATAGTTACATAGAATGATCAAGAATAATGTTATGTGATGAATTATAAGAAACTGTGTCAATAATGAGGTTATAAGTTATGTAATGAGAGAGTGGTGTGATGCAGGCAGCTGGAGGACAACCTCATCACCAGCATCCACCAGGACGCCTTCCTCCCCCTCGTCAGCCTCGAGGACATGTAAGTTACAGCCCAGTGTTTATTTGGACTATCCACTCACTCACTCTCCTACTAGTTAACAGGAATTTTCCAAGGAGACAAACAGTGAATTATGTCAAATGATAGCATGATAGGCATGATATTATCATAGTAACTTTCATCTGATGTAAATATTACCATCGTTGTTAGCTTCCTGTGATTTCGATAGACAAGAAGCAAATGAATCTTAATTAGTGAAATGTAAGTGTACTGGTTTCAGTAGATGACCTTAAGATTAATAGACGTTTAACTATCTAGTGTCAAATACTCCATGCTATAAGTACACCCAGGGGTTCAAAGTACATCCAGGGGTTCAAAGTACACCTAGTGGTTCCAAGTACACACTGGGTTCAAAGTACATGCAGTGGTTCCAAATACACCCAGGGATTCAAAGTACACCCAGTGGTTCCAAGTACATTCAGGGTTTCAAAGTACACCCAGTGGTTCCAAGTACACCCAGGGGTTCAAATTACACCAAGGTGTTCAAAGTACACCCAGGGTTTCCACAGTATTGAGTAGTGACGATGACCCGTCTGGGCTGTGGTCAAACTCCATTTGCCAGCAATTTTAGCTCATATCTCGCTACGAGTCTGTCGGGCCAACATTAATCGGCTCTCCCTCAAAGCTCCGATAACGGCTTCCCACCTCAGGTTCCGATGTAGACTGACTTCTTTCCACTGTCCTCCGAGTATTTAAGGACCATGGGAGTGGGAAGAGCTTTAGATTTAGACAATATCTTGACTACATGTATGTTAATCACTGTGCAAGTGTTTAAGTCCTTTCCTTTTTTATTTAAAATTTCTATAAAAATTCACTAGGTCTTTAATATCATCTTCCTATGGCCAATTTTACTATTTTTCTATTTAACACTGTTTAACCTTACACTATAAAGCCTGCTGTTGGGCAATGGGTGTCAGTGTCGGTCCGGTCATGGAAAGTCGGCAGGTTTTGTAATATATTTACATGTAGAAATTTGAGAATTCGTCATAACACTGAGGGGTCCAAAGTACACCCAGGGCTTCAAAGTACACCCAGAGTTTCAAAATACACTCGGGGGTCCAAAGTACACCCAGGGGTTCAAAGCATACCCAGAGGTTCAAAGTTCACCCCAGTGGTTCAAAGTACACCCAGTGGTTCAAAGTACACCCAGTGATTCAAAGTACACCCAGTGGTTCAAAGTAAACCCAGAGGTTCAAAGTACACCCAGTGGTTCAAAGTACACCCAGAGGTTCAAAGAACACCCAGTGGTTCAAAGTACACCTAGCTACATCTCTTCACAATTCCAACCCTCAGTAATTTCACTCATCCGTACATGTATCTGATGCTCATGGCATAAATAGCTTGAAAAATAAATTTGTCTCTTTATAAGTGAAAGTATTGGAACACATATTGTTTTAAATAGTTGGGTGTAGTTAGAACTTTAGGTGTAGGTAGAATCCCTGGTTGAATTTAGAGCCCCTGGGTGAAGTTAGAACCTCTGGGTGAAGATAAAGCCCTGGATGAAGTTAGAATTCCTGGGTGAAGTTAGGATCCCTCAGTGAATTTAGAGCCCCTGGGTGAAGTTAGAACTCATGGATGAAGTTAAAATCACCGGGTGAAGCTAGAGCCCGTGGGTGAATTTAGAGCCCCTGGGTGAAGTTAGAGCTCATGGATGAAGTTAGGATCCCTTGGTGAAGTCAGAATACCTGGGTGAGTTTATAGCCCCTGGATAAAGTTAGAATCCTTGGATGAAGTTAGAATCACTGGGAAAGTTGCAACTCCAAGGTAAAGTTAGAACTCCTGTGTGAAGTTAAGATCCCTTGGGAGAAGTTAGAACCCCTGGATTGAGTTAGAACCCCTGAGTGAAGTTAGAACCCGTTTGTGAAATCAGATGAAGTTAGAACCCTTTTATAGTAACAATGAATACATTTCTCCTGAAACTCTTCGCTATACGACTATATCCATTGATTTATCAGTGTTCAGACAGTTTAAGGGAGAGTGTAGACTATGTAAGATTTTATACTGTATATATAGTGTAGATTGTGTATGATTTGTAAATTATGTACAGGGTGTAGATTATGTAAGATTATGTATACACTGGAGATTATGTATTATTATGTATAATGCGTATGATTTTTGTGTACAGTAACCTGGGCAACAACAGCTTCCCGGAGCTGCCTGCCCAAGGCCTGGAGCATGTCGTCTCCATCAAAGTCCACAACAACCGTCACCTCAGGGTTTTCCCCGGGCCTGAGAGCTTCCCTATGGTCAGAGCCCTCACCCTCTCCTACGCCTACCACTGCTGCCCCTTCCTCAGGTAGTTCCTCCTGGAAGAAAAATCATATTAAAATATATCATTGAAGAACATGGATTAATAACATAGTCTTTGTGGATTAATAGTTCAAGACATTTTTCCAACAAGTTTGACCAATATCTTGTATAATCATTCCAGTGCACTATTTTTCTTATTTTTTCCCCATTTCATAACATTTTCCCTCCCCCTTGTTCCCCATTTTATTATTTCCCTCTTGTTTCTTCCCCATTTCACACCATTTCCCTCCCCCCTTGTTCCCCATTCCACCATTTCCCCACCCCTTTGTTCCCCATTTTACACTACAGCTAGACCCTGATTTACGACAGGGTTAGGGCCCCAAATCCAGGTCGTAAGTCCGAATGGTCGTAAGTCCGACATAGATATAAAAAAATCTACAATGAAATACAGTACAGTAAAAGTAATAAATAATGAGGAATGGATACAGTACAGTGAAAGTAATAAATAATGAGGAATGGATACAGTGTGACTGAGCACTTACCTTTAATGTAGTCAGCTGAATGCACATGGGGCCCCCATAATTTTCTAATTATACATGGAGACTACATTAACTGGAAACGTTTCGGTATAGAAAATGTGTGTGTCATTTGGAGAGAGAAAAAAAAATGGTCACAACTGCGGCGGTCGTAAGTCCCGATGGTCGTAAGTCGAAGCAGTTGTAAGTCGGGGTCTAGCTGTATTTCCCTCCCGTTTGTGTCCCATTTCACAGCATTTTCCTCCCCATTGTTCTTCATTTCACACCATTTCCTATCCCTCGTCGATTCCTCATTCCTTTTCCATCGTTCACAGGCTAGAGGATCATACGGAAGCACCCCAAATCATAGAGGAAGTCATCTATAGTGGGGATGGTTTCAAGGGACTCGACCCGACTATATGGAACGTGTCCAGCGTGTGGCCAGAAACAGGTGATTCGTCTGTTCTTTAGGCGTTTTCAGTTGCATTTCAGGGGACTCGGTTGTATTTCCGGACATTTCAATCGTATTTCAGGGGCTTCCAGTTGTATTTCATGGCTCTTAGCTGTAATTCTGGAGCTCTCTGTTGTATTTCATGGGCTCTCGGTCATATTTCAGGAAACTATTTTATTTAAAGGGCTCGGTGTCATTTCAGGAGCTCTTCGTTGTATTTCATGACCTCTTAGTTGTATTTCAGAAGCTCTCAGTTGTATTTCAGTAGTTCTCAGTTGTATTTCATGAGCTCTTTGTTGTATTTCATGAGCTCTTAGTTGTATTTCACGAGCTCTCAGTTGTATTTCAGGGGCTCTCAGTTGTATTTTGTAGCTATTAGTTGCATTTCAAGAGCTCTCAGTTGTATTTTGTGAGTTCTTAGTTGTATTCCAGAAGTTCTCAGCTGTATTTTAGGGCTCAGTTGTATTTCAGAAGCTCTCAGTTGTATTTCAGAAGCTCTCAACTGTATTTCAGAAACTATCAACTGTATTTCAGAAGCTCTCAGTTGTATTTCAGGAGCTCTCAGATATATTGCATTGCTCCTAGTTGTATTGCAACATTTTCAAATGTATTTTGGAGCTCAGATGTATTGCATAGCTCTTGGATCTCCCAGGTGTATTTTCGAGCTATCAGATGTATTCCAGTGCTTTAATTTATGTTACAAGAGCTCTCGGGTGTATTTCAGATCCCATAAGTGTATATCAGGGCTTCCATGGGTATTCCAACTTTCAGGATCCATGCCATGCCAGGGCTCTCTGATATCTTCTAGGATTCTCAGATGTACTTCAAGGATTTTAGGGTCAATTTCAAGGTTTCAGATTTAATCTTGGGCTGTAAGGTGTGATCCATAACTGTCAGATATATTTCAGGACTTTTAAAGGAATTCCATGGTTTTCATGTGTATACTGTAGCAGGCTTTTAAATGAATTTCAGGACTTTCAGAAATGTATGTCAGGGTTCTTTGTCTTATTCTGGAGTTGAGAACTGTATCCCAGGGTCGTGGAATTGATCTAAATCCTGAGATACATCTTAGGGATTTGAGAATTAGTTTAGGTCCTTGATGTACATTAACTTCTGCCACTCGTGAGAGTATCCCAGACACTTCTGATAAATGTCTGGTGTACTAAATGTTTGTCAAAAGTCTAGGATATGTGATGTGGTTCTGAACGCCGCAGCTTCTCTCATGAGTCATCTCGTGTTAATTGCAATGTAAAATCTGTTTGGTAGTACAGGAATAATGAACTGAAGACCATTAATACTAGCTCAAGAAGACTGCTTTGATGTTGAATTATAGAGGGAATTTGTTCTGTTGTAAGTGATTTTAGATCACAGACTATTGCAGCTGAAAGAACCATGAATATTTGTTTATTCGTGTTCTTGTTGTTGATAACAAGAGCATAGTTATCTATGCTAGTTTACAATGTTTTTCATCAAAGGTTGACAAGAGCATAATCATTTATATTATTCCACAAAGAATGCCAGCTTAGCCACAATAAATAACATAGTGTACTCCTTAATATATGGTGGAGGGAATATGGGATACCTGTAGTTTTCAGTGACAGTACTGTATATGGTGTTCAGTAAATGTAACTTTCTCTGATTCTTTGTTTTTTTGTGAGTGAGAGTGGTGGTTCCTGTGCATTCATTCTTGTTATACAATTACATATGCATCAAAATTCTTTATTTGATAAATACTGATTTGAAAACAGAGACTGAAAATTTGTCTGGATTTTGTCATTTTTCTTGCCTAAATTAGTTACATCTTGCATGTACGGCTTACATAAACCTTGCAATGATATTCTATGAAAGGTATATTGAAGTTTGTGTTGAATAGAGATAACTTTATTGTTTTTATTGCTATAACTCAATGAAAATTAATTTGTACATGTTAAAATTTTATCTGACTCTTGTAAGGCCTCTTTTACTATCATAAAATAGCTAAATTATACCTAAAGTAGGTGAGATAAGGTTAGGTTTTGTATGAATATTTTCATTATACTTGTATTTTTACGACCTACATGATCGTCTATTACCAGTCAGAAGTTTCCAAAAATGATAAATACATATACATACCGGTACAGTATATATATATATATATATATATATATATATATATATATATATATATATATATATATATATATATATATATATACTTGTCCATTTAACACGCGGACTTTGAACATACAATCAACGACCTCACCAGCAAGGAATCGAACCCTCGACCTACTGGGTGTGACTAGGGAGCGCTTACCGGCTAGGCCACAAGGACACTAAAAGCAGTTCTAGACTCTGTTATATTTCACACAAAGCCTGTTCATCGAGCTGATGGCGCCGTGAACCTCATTGGGAAACTGCCCGTGCCTCGTATGTGGTGTCAGTAGCATTTTACCGAATCCAGCTGGTATGAAACGCGAGGTACATATATATACTTCATTTTAGTCCATTTAACACGCGGACTTTGAACATACAATCAACGACCTCACCAGCAAGGAATCGAACCCTCGACATATATATATATATATATATATATATATATATATATATATATATATATATATATATATATATATATATATATATATATATATATATATAGGTCGAGGGTTCGATTCCTTGCTGGTGAGGTCGTTGATATATATATATATATATATATATATATATATATATATATATATATATATATATATATATATATATTTATATATATATATATACACACACAGTTGGTCCTCCTATTACGCGGTCCCACAATCCGCGTTTCACCGTTAACGCGGTGCCTTGCCAGAACCTAACATTTTCACATTCCACGGTCGTGAACCCCATTACGCGGAGAGCGGCTGGCAAGCCGCGCCATTTTTGGATCCAAACCTCCCGCCATCCGCCATGTTGTGTAAGAGGCGCGAAAATGGTGCGCACAAGGTCGCCCAGTCATCAAAACATTACCGAGTTCTTCACCCTCCACCCACTACAGCCGGCCCAAGTCAGTGATAGTGATAATTATAGTGAGGATATGGACTTATATGAACTTTGGGGGGTTTGACAAAGAGGCCCTGCAAGCCTCTGTGGTGGATAGTGATACAATTGATACAAGTGATACAGGTGAGGGCCAATAATCTGCCCTCTGCCTCGGAACCAACCGCCCATCCCCATGTGCCCAGCCATCTTTTCTACTAATGTAAGTGTTAAAAAACCTAATATTATTGATATTTCTCTTAATTATTAATTGTGTGTGCATGCCATCATAAAGTTAAGATAATATTTTTACTACAACATAGTTGTGTGTCGTCAAAAAGTGGAGTTTGGGGATTGGCCCGGATTCCATTTCAATTAATCCCATATGTTATGTTATTCACTTTACGCGTTTCTCACTTTCCGCGGTACCCTCCGGGTTACATTAACCGCGTAATACGAGGACCAACTGTATATATATATATGTATATATATATATATATATATATATATATATATATATATATATATATATATATATATATATATATATATATATATATATATATATATATACACAGTATTACCCCGCTTTACGCGGTTTCACTTGACGCGATTTCTCATATACGCCGTGCCTCGCCAGAACCGAACTTTCACTTAACGCAGTTCATCTACCGTACTCATATATGCGGTGAAGTATAATTTTTTTTTTATTTAGCTCATAAAATTCATACAAATTACCCGGCCAGAATATAATTTACATTGCTGGAATTCTTACAATTTGATGATCATTTTGAATATAAGCATCATAGATTTTGCATTAGACATACAAATTTTAGATATAATGTTTACTCTGAGTAAATATGTTATCTTTTGTGCAAAATATATGACATTTATATTCAAAATATTCGTGGTCTTACAAGGAATCCAGCAATGTCAATTATATTATCCTAACTTTAGTTTGAGGTATTATTTATTAAAATCTAGTGGTTTTCCCCCAAAAATTTCTCAGAGAGGGAAGAGCCAGCAGTGTAGTGTGAGAAGAGGGGGAGGGAGTTGAGTCCATTATTTGAATGGACATTTACTTGGTGACTGTATTTCTCTATTTCTCTTAAGTATTAATTATGTGCATGTACCATCATAAAATTAAGATGTTATTTTTACAAGAACATAGGTATTGTGTCGGAAAAAGTACAGTTTGGGGGTCGGGCCAGTCTCTATTGGAATTAATCCCATATGTTCTGTTGTTCAATTTACGCGGATTTCACTTAACGCTGTACCCTGTGGGTTCAATTGACCGCGTAAATCGGAACTTCGTGTTTTCTTCTTTCCTGGTGGTTATCAGCATATATATATATATATATATATATATATATGTATATATATATATATATATATATATATATATGTATATGCATTAGTTTACACATTATACAGAGAACTTCTTGACCTTCGAGTCCCTAAGTGTTATGTGATTGAATATTTTCAGTCTCCATTTATTTCCATAAGACAGGAAATAAGAAAATGTTTCACTTTCCTCGGTGTCTCATTCTGAATTCACACTTAACTGCACTTGAAGTTCTGAGTCAACCTTGCGCTATGATAGTTCACTAAATTTAGCTGTACATATGCTTTTTGTGATCGAAAGTTGCTAGAGTTTAACGATATATGTACGGCACCCATATATAGTATATATCATTTTATTTTGTAAGAGTAACAGTTGTTTCCTACGCACAAAAAATAAATCACAGTTTAGGCAGCATAATAAGAGGTGTTGGATGGCTGGGTGTAGCTCATGTTATTGCCCCGTGTGTCATTTATTTGCATTGTATTTTATGTTATATGTATTTTATTTCTAAGAATTAGTGTTATTTGAATTGGTTGTATTACCATTGATAGAGGCAGCCCCTGTAGCAGTAGCTGGCACACGTTACCACGTCTTGCATGGTGTCAGCATGTTACAGTACTGCAGCCTGAAACGTGATATGCCCCATGCTAGCCAGCAATCTGGGTTTACCTGTAACCTTCACCTCCGCACACTTGTAAGTGTGCATAGAAGTCACATACTGTCAGGCATACATTTACCCATACACTGTCAAGTCGTTGCATGCATTCTTAGCCATGCAAGCAGGAGGTATACACTATCCTTCTTATACTATTACGCAGGAATTGTCAAGTGTACGCTATCGTTAATGCATTCCAAGCCTTGCATTGTCAGGCATACTCTCAGCTATACACTATCATTCATACATTCTTAGCCATACACTGTAAGGCACCCACTCGGGTAATCATTGTGGCCATACACTATTACTCATACACTGTCGGCTGTATTCTATCAGTCATACATTTTCAACCATACTGGCAGTTTTTCAGTTTCTGTGAGTTGCGCACACTTTCACAATGATAACTGGCAGTACTGCGAAGCACATCAATAACACATCCTCTCCACCTGATCACACACCCACTGGACAAACACATACTCATCTGTACACACACACACACATTAGCACCACAGCTTCATACACACATAATATCACCGCAGTATATACACACACCACCACCACAAACATACACTTGCAAATATACACACGACCACCATCACATTACACTTCACGCACAATTTAATGTATATACATCCCCCCATACACACATTTAAATACACACAACCATAACAACATAAACAATACACTTGTCATACACATATTTCATACATTCGTCGCATAGCCATTATACAGGTGTATACACATAAACACAACAGATAATCATGTTAACTCGGTGAAACGATGCAAAACACACAACCTCTCACCTACCTATAACTACACAGTGACACCCAAGACTGCTGCAGCTCATGTGGTGCATTTCGCTGCTCACAAAGCCCCTCTGTGCTTCTTTCATCAGTTCATTACAGTATATACCAGCAAAAGGGAAAAAGAAGATACTTAAAAAAATCTCCTAAATTTTACCAAACCTTTTTTATTTATTTATTTTATGGGCTTGAGTTTGGCCTTGGGCATTATGGTTTATAGATAGTAATTCTTTGTTTTTCTTTTCGACCTGGATTTCGGTTTGTAGCAGGATTGCGCACAAACTTTGCAGCCATTTGGGCTAACCTGGCTGCTGACTTCCCTCCAGCCAATACCGACCTGGTTGACACCACCTCGCTCGACCTGGGAGAAGCCACCGCTGCCACCCACACCCTGCCCCTCCTGCCTCGCCATCAGGTCCTCTGCAACCCCGAACCAGGTCAGTGAAACAAACAACACCCCAGGTTGATATAAACCAAGAGTCAGGTAAATGAAATTGGGAGTCGGTTCTGGTAGACCTGATCCTTGGACTGGTAGACCTGACCCTAAGAATGGTAGACCCGACCCTTTGAATTGTAGACCCGACCCTTTTTTTTTTACTTTTATCCCTTCGCCACTGATCGGCTTGTTAGCCGCTTGGGCGATCGGTCACGTCTCTGATTACTTTTCCTATTCATTTATCTTCTTCACCAAAAGTTCGGCTCGCTAGCCGCCCGGGCGATCGGTCACGTCTCTGTCACACACTGTTGGCAAATACTGGGCATGCACCGGCTCCTGAATGTACCTGAACTCGCTCCAGTGTTGGTCAAGTCTTGTCTTGAAAGAGCTCACACTCGGTGCCGTCACAACACTTTCTGGTAGATTGTTCCAAGAGTTTACAACCCTCACTCCGAAAAAGTTTGCCCTCAGTTTTCTGGACTTGCCGCTTCTTCAATCTTGAGCTGTGACCCCTTGTGGGACGAGCGTCCGCCAGCTCCAAGCAAGGACACTCAACTGAGTAGTGCCCCCTGAGATGCTTTTACACCTCAACTAGGGGGTAGGGTACGATTCAGCGCCGCCATTCCAGCGCCGATGTTTCAGCACCGCCTTTTCAGAGCCAGCCCATTTCAGCACCAGACTATTCAGCGCCACCGTTTCAGCGCCACCGTTTCAGCGCCACCAAATCAATAATTTCTTCAAAGAATCATACATATTTATTGGATTGGTTGATTTAACCTAACCTAACCTAACCAAATATTAATAAGTTGAATACAACATAATATAAATCAAGTGTAGTATACAGTGTTATACCACGTTAATGAAAGACAGATAGCTTCTGAGTTGAACGGAACGCACAGGCGCTGAAAGGTCTCGGTGCTGAATAGTCTGGCGCTGAAATGGGCTGGCGCTGAAACGGCGGCGCTGAAACGGCGGCGCTGAATTGGCGGCGCTGAATTGGGCCATCCCCTCAACTAGGTCCCCCCTTGCCCGTCTGTAGTATAAGCTAGGCAAGTTCAGGCGCTCCAATCTCTCAGGGTAGCTGAGGTGCCGAAGTGCAGGCACCAGCCTGGTGGCCCTCCTTTGAACATTTTCAACCAACTGACAGTCCCTAGCATATCTCGGGGACCAGATGGGGTGACAGTACTCCAGATGGGGAAGCACTTCACTTCTGAAGATGGTTACGAGGGACGGACCGTCTAGATATCTGAACGACCTTCTTATAAGACCCAATAATTTATTTGCCTCATTTACCTTCTTCTCTTAATGGCCCGAGAACTTCAGCTCATTGTCAACATATACACCTGGGTCCTTCTCACATACAGTCTCAACTAGTGCAGTTTCGTCTTCCCGTTGGGACATTTGATACGCCTCCTTACCGTTGGTACGCCCCAGGTGCATCCTCTTACACTTCGTGACATTGAATCTCAGCAGCCATTTCTTTGACCATTCCTGGAGCCCACAGAGGTCCTTCTGCAGCTCTTCACAGTCCGCTTTGTTCTTAATTTCCCGAAATAACTTGGCATCATCGGCTAACATTTGTATGGAGGAGTGTACGACGCCAGGCATGTCATTTATGAAACAAACAAATAACAGCGGCCCAATACACTGCCCTGTGGTACCCCACTTGTGACAGGTTCAGATGACGATTTCGTGCCATTAATGACCACACACTGCTTGCGGTCATGTAGAAAGTCTTCTATCCACACTAGGACATTTCCCCGAATTCCGTACCCTTCCAGTTTGATTTTCAGCTCTTCGTGGGGTACACTGTCGAAAGCCTTGGCAAAATCTAGGTAAATATTGTCGATATTACCACCCTGTTCCAGAATATGGGTCCAAATATCCAATACCTTGAGCAATTGTGTTAAGCAGGAGTGCCCGGAATAAAACCGTGTTGGCAATCTTTTACAAGGTTGTTTCGTATTAGATGTTCCATTGCGGCATCTCTGATAATACTCTCAAGTACTTTACATATTATGCTGGTCAGGCTCACAGGTCTATAGTTGTTTGTGGAGTGACGATCGCCCTTCTTGAAAATAGGACTCACATAAGCCACTTTCCATTCACTGGGGACCATTTGTTCATCCAGGCATTTACAAAACAGGATCTTCAGGGGCTCTGCAAGCTCGTTGCACAACTCTCTTAGCACTCTAGGATGCACCATGTCAGGTCCGGGACTCTTATGGACCTTTAGCTTGGACAGTTTATTTCTAATACCCTCTTCTGTGAACACAATGTGGGTCAGTGCTGTGTTGAACCGTCTGTCCTCAAACGCAGGAAGGTTAGTTGCGTCCTCTCTTGTGAACACCGAGGAAAAGAAGCTGTTCAATGCCTCAGCTTTATCCTGGTCAGAATCTGCGTAACTACCATCTTGAAGCCTCAGGTCTGATACTCCTACTCGCGTTTTCAATTTCGACTTTGCATAGCGGTAAAACGCTTTTGGGTTTGACTTGGCCTCGCTTGCACCCAGACTCTGGAACTCCTTTTCAGCCCTTTTACACTCTATCTTTGCTTGGTTTCTGGCTCTTGCATACATCCTCCTGTCTTGCTTATCGTATGACCCAACCCACGTCTTGAATTTCTGGGTTTTCTTCTTAATTTTGTCGACCGCCGCATGGTTCATGTGTAGGGATCCCCTCGTATTCCTAGAAGCACTGGGTTTGGTCTTGGGTATATATTTATTGATCAAATGGGTCACTTTACTAGTTATGATCTTCAGCTTAGTGTCTGCGTTCTTGTACCTTAATGAGTCAAGCCAGTTGATACCCCTCATCTCTTCCCTCATCCCATTGTAATTTCCTTTGTAATATTTGCACCTTGGCCTGGCCTTATCCTGAACTAGGTAACAGTTAAATCTGAATGACAACACTATATGGTGACTGGTGCCAACTGGGGCAAGGTGTTCCAGTTTGGCCACCATACCCTCCTCGTTTGTTATGATAAGGTCAAGTGGCTTGGGTGTTTGCTCCCTTCTGTAATGTGTCGGGTCTCTAACATGTTGGAACAGAAATTATCTCAAAGAGTTTCTACAAAAAGAGTAGCAGGGTTATTCAAGTCATTCAGAGTGGAATCGTTTCTCCAGTCGCTGTCGCTATAGTTAAAGTCCCCCATGATAAGGAGGTGGCTAGGGTTGAGCATTGCCGTGTTGTTTATTAAGGTTCTTAAGTTCCTTTGATTTAGTGGGCCACAGTTTGGAGATCTGTAGACACACCCAACGATAAGTAAGTCCCCTCCTTTGGTATGGTAGACCCGACCCTTGGAATGGTAGACCCGACATAAGAACGGAGTCAACTGCAGCGGGCTTATTGGCCAATACTGGAATCTCATATATCCATCCAACCCACGTTTGAATCTGTCCTACGTATTTGAGTTAATTATGATGTTTGATAACTTGTCCCGCTTACCCACTACTCTGTTTCCAAACCAGTGTTTATCTATATTGCGCCTAAATCTAAATTTGTCTAATTTAAAACCATTGCTATGAGTTTGCTCCTGGTTGAATAGTTTGAGTACCTTTGTAATATATCGCCTTTGTTTAGCCCTGACTTCCATTTATACACCTCGATCATATCACCCCTCACTCTACGTCTCTCGAGGGAGTGAAAATTAAGATGCTTAAACCTGTCTCTGTACTCAAGGTTCCTAATGCCTGGGATTAGTCTTGCCAGTCTCCTCTGAATTCTTTCTAGAGATTCTATATCCATTGTGTGGTACGGTGACCAGAACTGAACTGTAATCCAAGTGAGGTCTCACAAGCGCAAGATATAGTTTTAGGGTGACCTCGGTGTCTTGTAATTAACACTCCTTTGTAAGAACCCAAGTACTTTTATTACCCTAGTTTCGAGCATACACATTGTTGATTTTGTTTGAGATTCCTACTTATCATTACTCCTAAATCTTTTTCACAGTCGGTTAGTGACTATATGGAGATGGATAGTGACTGTATGGATGTGGATAGTGACTGTGAAGATGGATAGTAACTGTATAGAGATGGGTAGTGACGAACGATGGATAGTGATTGATGATGGAAGATGGATAGCGAGTGCATGGAGATGGATAATGACTATGAAGATGGATAGTGACTGTAAAGATGGATAGTGACTGTAAAGATGGATTTTAACTGTATGAAGATGGATAGTAACTGTGAAGATGGAGAGCGACTGTAAAGGTGAATGAATAGACAGTGACCGCATGGAGATGAATAGTGACTGTGTGAAGATGAAAAGTGACTGTGAATGTATGGAAATGGATAGTGACTGTATGGAGGTGGATAGTGACTGTGTGAACATGAAAAGTGACAGTGAAAGTTAATGTATGGAAATAGACAGTGACTGTATGAAGATGGATAGTGAGAATATGAAGATGGATAGTGAATGTATGGAAATGGATAGTGTCTGTGTGAAGATGGATAATGACTGTAAAGATGGATGGTAAATATTTGGAAATGGATAGTGACTTTGAAGGTTACTCACTAACGGATTGGCGTACAATTCAGCGAGTTTTTGAGAATGAAGCTGCAGTACTTGATACTGCAATAAGAAACAGACACTAGCCCCCCCTGGCTAGGAGGCTAGGTCAAGCACTTCTGGTTTCTCTGGTAAGGAGGTTTTATTTTGTCAGTATTTTTTTTGTGTTTTTACCACACAATTTCCTTCTACCTCAGAACCCTGCTCACTTTGTGCAACTAATATTTTTGATAATTGGGGGATGAGGTCATATCTCTATAATTACTTATTTCCAATGAAAATGAAGGTCAAGCTCATATGAAACACGATGTTGTGCACTACAAAAACCTATTTCCATAGTACATTAATTTCGTTGCATGGCAATTTCTACATATTTACCCTGATCTATTCAACCATGACTGATCTATTCAGTTAATTGTGACCTATTCAACTATCAGTGACCTATTCAACTCAGTGACCTATTCAACTCAGTGACCTATTCAACTATCAGTGACCTATATTGATATTGAAATGGGAAACAGAACAACATGGGTTGTATTAAGGTGGAACAAGAGGACAGAGCTGTCAGTATCATGTCAAGTTGGCAAATATATTTATTGCAATGGTAATTTCTATCCATCTTACATGACAATTTCAGCTATAACATTTTTGGTGGTACAATAAAAGCAGGAATATAAAGTAGGTATTACAAAAAATATTAGTACAGGTTGTACCTCTCTAGTCCGGCAACCTCGGGACCTGACCGGTGCAGGACCATGGAAATTTCCGGACCATGGAAATTCACCCACGAAACATCCTAGATAAAGCATAAAAACATAAGATAGGAAATAAATAAATAAATAAATAAGAAAAGTAATACGGTTAGAATACTCTTTAATTTACCTTTAATGCTTCCAATATGAAGTGATGGTACTGTAACTGAAATTACATTTGAGTTACATCAGGGATGTTGGCTATTTGGCAAACTTAAATCGTTCCGGACCACGGGAGTTTGGGGACTACACAATGCCGAACTAGAGAGGTACAACCTGTACTTGGACAAAACATATTTTTTAAGAGATGATTTAAAGGAAGGAAGCATAGTCTTTGCTTGGATGGGTGGGGATAAGTTGTTCCACACCTTTACACCATGATATTTTGTTGAGGTCTGGGACCTAGAGGAGCGCATGGGGGTAGTCTTAGTAGCTCTGGGTGCGTTAAGTTGCATCTCTCATTATTCTAGAACTGGAAATAATTATTGTCAAGTAAGTGATTGACAGATTTGTAAACAAATAGGGCACATCAGTAGGTGTTAATATCCTCGAATTTCAACATTTTCAATTAAGCAAATTGTTCTTTATTGTGATCAGTTTTTTCAAGTAGGTCATTGTCCACACAACTCTCTCTTGTGCAGTAATCAGGGGTTGTGTTTTTGAAGAGCCAGAGGCCCCCCATAGTGTGTTACAGTGTATCCGGTGTT
>CAUDMG010002848.1:5000-43727 GCA_958450375.1 Homarus gammarus
TTTATTTTTTTTAACTCAAGAATTAAAATATTCCTTCAGGAGATATATAGATGCACTTTAATTATTGTTTGTTTAACTGAGATAAAATGTGTAAATATTGTAAGCTGTTTAGTCATGATTAGATATATTACGTGAGGAGGAGGAGGAGGAGGAGGAGTAGGAAGAGGTGAGAGAAGAGGAAGAGGAGGAAGTGAGAGAAGAGGAGGAGGAGGAAGAAGAGGAGGAGGTGAGAGAAGAGGAGGAGGAGGAGGAGGAGGTGAGAGAAGAGGCGGAGGAGGAGGAGAAGGTGAGAGAAGAGGCGGAGGAGGAGGCGGAAGAAGAATTGGGGGAGGTGGAAGAAGAAGCCCGAGGAGGAAGTGGAAGAAGAAAAGGTAGAGGAGGAAGAATAGGAGGAGGAGGAAGGAGGAAGATACATTGAGTTGAATTCTCTTATTTACCTGAGAACTTAATTAATAGGTTGTGACTTTCTTGTTTACATACGACCTCTTATTGGTTACGTCTCTTGTTAGTATGAGAACAGGTAGGGCCTCTGTCTCTTACCTGAGAACTATATAGACAATAAAAATCCTAAAAGCTACCCCTAAAAAAAAAGTATACCTAAAATTAATCGCTAAAATACCTAAAACTGGGCTTAAAAATGCTTAAAAGTCGTAAATTAAATAGCCAATGTTCCTGTAGGGAGACGGGTAGCTGGTGTATAGTGCCGAGACTTTATCATTGACAGCAAGTAGCAGTAACAGCACATGTGACTCAGTGCTGTTTGACTCCTCCTTCACAGCACCAGTAGCAGATGTCAGTGCTGTTTGACGCCACCTTCACAGCACCAGTAGTAGATGTCAGTGCTGTTTGACTCCACCTTCACATCACCAGTAGGAGATGTCAGTGCTGTTTGACTCCTCCTTCACAGCACCAGTAGGAGATGTCAGTGCTGTTTGACTCCACCTTCACAGCACCAACAGCAGATGTCAGTGCTGTTTGACTCTTCCTTCACAGCACAGTAGCAGATGTCAGTGCTGTTTGACTCCTCCTTCACCGCACCAGCAGCAGATGTCAGTGGCTGTTTGACTCCACCTTCATCCAGTACCTGACCGGATGAGGAGATGATACAAGTGCTGTTTGACTCCTCCTTCACAGCACCAGTAGCAGATGTCAGTGCTGTTTGACTCCACCTTCACAGCACCAGTAGTAGATGTCAGTGCTGTTTGACTCCTCCTTCACAGCACCAGCAGCAGATGTCAGTGCTGTTTGACTCTTCCTTCACAGCACCAGTAGTAGATGTCAGTGCTGTTTGACTCTTCCTTCACAGCACCAGTAGCAGATGTCAGTGCTGTTTGACTCCACCTTCACAGCACCAGCAGCAGATGTCAGGAGCCACGCCACTCCCGCCTTCGACCCAATTGCCAGAAGAGGTCATTACACGGCCCATCGACACGAGTAATCAGCGTATATGTGAGGGAGGGAGGGAGGGAGGGTGTGTGTATGGGTGAATAAAGGAAAGGGGAGAGGAGGAATAGGAGGAACAGGGGTGATGTATGGGGGCTATGGGAAGGTCAAAGGGGGGTGTGTGTGTGTGTGTGTGTGTGTGTGTGTGTGTGTGTGTGTGTGTGTGTGTGTGTGTGTGTGTGTGTGTGTGTGTACTGTAAAAGGGGAGGATAGGAGAGAAAGGCTAGTTGATGAAAGAAGAAGAAGAAGAGGGAAGAAAATGTTGATACAAAATTCATAACAAAAACAACGAAAATAAAAACAACATAAACAACGAAAACAAACACAACAAACAGCGAAAACAGCGAAAACAAAAACATAAAACAACAAAAACAACAAACCAAACAATTAAAACCAAAAACAACATTGGATAAAGATGATGATAAGTGATTAAAACAATAAAACAAATAAATGATAAAACCTTAGAGCGGACGATTGGTTCAGCAACACAAGAATCTCGAGTCTGGTGAATCTTTTTATGTGACTAACTTTACTCATTATATCAGCTGAGAAGAGGAATTTTAACTTATTTTCTCAGTTTTGTTAGTAAGAGAGAGAGAGAAAGAAAGAGAGAGAAGCAGAAAACTATGAGAGCGAGAGTTGTGGATTATGTTTGTATGCTCTCTCTCTCTCTCTCTCTCTCTCTCTCTCTCTCTCTCTCTCTCTCTCTCTCTCTATTATCCCTTTCCACCCCCCCTCTCTCTCACAGCCTCCTCCAGTTATCACACATATCTCTGCACCTCCTGCCACCCGGTTCCACTAATTCTCTCACTCCCTAATACACACACACACCTCCCTGACCCACCAAGTGTCGACGGACAAGATAACGAGTGACTCTCTATCTTACTACTAAGTTTCCCTTCCTTCCACTCGCTCACATCTGCATATCAGCTTACGGTAATGAAGCTGGTTTTTTTCTCGAGAATTGTGTTGTTAGGTTGGGTTGGGTTAGGTTGGGTTGGGTTATGTTAGGGATCGTTAGGTTAGGACACGGTAGGTTAGGTTATAGCTTAGGTTAGGCTGGGTTAGGTTAGGTTCGACTCTTCCAAGTTTTCCAATGGTTATGGCACTTTTTGAAGCCAGTAGAATTCATTTAAGTTTTCCTCAGGTCTCAGGAGGTGTCATGGCACTCATCCGACACATGGGGTCATCTGGTGTGGGTGTCAAGTCTCCCTTTCCCTCCCCCACCCCTCATGACCTTCCCATTTGTCAAGACAGATTGTTAAACTTGTCTCCTCCGTGGTATAACAAGGAGTAGTTCGTGGTAATTATGGTTCGGGACGACGGCTGATGATAATGTTCCCTCCCCCCCCCCCCCCCTCTCTCTCTCTCTCTCTCTCTCTCTCTCTCTCTCTCGTTTGAGGTCTGTCTACGTACACCTCCCAGCCCGTATATTTGCCTGTCAGTCTGTTTGTCTGTCTGTCTGTCTGTCTGTCTGTCCCATCAGGCGTAAGAAAATAGATGTCTCGTGGGAATAATTTTTCAAGTGTCGGATTTTTTTGTTTGTGTGTGTGTGTGTGTGTGTGTGTGTGTGTGTGTGTGTGTGTGTGTGTGACGATGGTACTATCTGCAGTACTCCCATTAGCCGTCGAGGTCTTGTTCCTATCTCTCGTTTCCTTCCCTCATTCTCCTCCTCCCTTCCATCCTACCTACCCTCCCACCTACCCTCCCTATACCTCCCTCCCTCCGTCCCACGCTACCTCCCTCACCCCTCTCCCTCTCTCCCTCACTCACTCCCTCTTTTACATGACATCTTTAACCTACCCATCCACCCTCCCTTCCTCCCTCCCCCCCCCCCCTTCCACCGTTACTTTATGGGACAGAGAAGACTTGAGTACCTCACCGTCCCATATTGTTCCTCCAATGTTAAACAAATCCATTCCATTGACTTTCTTTCCCATCTTTTCCTCGGGGCTGTAACTTTTACTTTCCTTTTTGGTTATTTTATATGTAACCAAAGTACGCTAAAATTCTTCGTTTTTGGTGGGGCAAGGTTATCTCTTTCTCTCTCTCTCTCTCTCTTTTATTTTGTGTTCCAATATGTACTCCTCCTCCTCCTGCTCCTCCTCCTCCTCCTCCTTCACTTCCTCTTCCACCTCTTCTTCCTCCTCTCTTTCCTCCTATCACTTCTCCTTCTTCTCCTCCTTTCTTCTTCTACCACTTTCTTCCTCCTTCCTCTTCCCCTTCTCCCATTTTCTTTATCTTTATCTTCCGTGTTACTCTCTCCTATTGTTTCCCTTCCTCCTCCTCCTTCTAAATTGAAGCTTCATATCTCCATGAGTCAACGTTTCATCTATTGAGTCAAAGTTTCGTGAGTCAAAAGCTTCATATCCTGGTGCGTCACTGAGTCAAAAACTCCTACATGTCCTAGTGAGCCAAAGTTTCATCTCGTGAGTCACTGAGTCAAAAGCTTTATGTCCTGGTGAGCCAAAGCCTCATATATTGGTGAGTCACTGAGAACAAAGCTTCAGATTTTGGTGAGTCAGAGTCCAAAGCTTCATATTTTCGTGAGTCACTGAATCCAAAGCTTCATATTCCTAAGGCTTCCTGTCCTAGTGAGTAAATAACTTCATATCCCAGTGAATCAAAAGCTTCATATCCTAGTGAGTCCAAAGCTTCATATCCTAGTGAGTCCAAAGCTTCATATCCTAGTGAGTCAAAAGCTTCATATCCTCGTGAGTCAAAAGCTTCACATACTAGTGAGTCAAAAGCTTCATGTCTTGGTGAGTCAGAAACTCCAGGGGAGTCAGAAGCTTCCTGTGAGTCAAACTTCATGTGAGTCAGAAGCTTCATGTGAGTCAGAAGCTTCATGTGAGTCAGAAGCTTCTTTCCTGTGTGTCATTGGTCTCGGGTTATTCCCACTATACCCTCGTGGTCGGCCTCTCAGTCTCGTCTTATCGTTCACGCACAGGCAAACTCTCCTTCAGTAGGTCCGCCTCCTTCAACCACTTGTTTATTGTGAACGATGGACATTCTTTTCTCTCTCTCTCTCTCTCTCTCTCTCTCTCTCTCTCTCTCTCTCTCTCTCTCTCTGTCTACTTTTGTTTTTCTTGTTCTTTTCCCTTCTTGGTTTTGTTTACCAATATTTGATAAACCTAACCTAACCAAAAACCTTGCTAAACCTAACCAAATTCTAACCTATCCAAATCAAAACCAAAACTTAACTACCATAAACCTAACCTAATCTAACTAAAACCTAACCTATCTTTAAAGGGCCCTCAGGAGCCCTAAAAAGGTCCCTTGGCACAGGGCGTAAGGGCGAACGGAAGCTCAACCACACAGACCCTGAGGAACAGCACTTCCTTCACCACGACCCAGGAGCAGTGGACACCCAAGGGACATATGATAGCTAACGGAAACTCTCTCTCTATCTATCTGTCTTTCTGTCTGTCTGTCTATCTGTCTGTCCGTCCGTCATCACTTATTCCTCTTCTTAATTAAATCTTAAGATCTCTGCTCTCTTAAGACATTCGAAGCTCTTGTATTAGAACATTTCAGTGGGATCAAATTCGCTTCATAACAGCATGTTTAAGTAGGGTTGAGTCGTAATGTTGATGAGAGGTTCTTTCGGCGTAGGTAGGTGTATGGAGAGACAGAGAGACAGGGAAAGAGAGACAGACGGACAGGGAAAGAGAGACGGACAGTGAAAGAGAGACAGACGGGGAAAGAGAAAGAAATGAAAGATGGAAAGGGAAAGAGGGAGAGAGAAAGAAAGAGAGAGAGACCTAAAGAGAGAGAGAATTGTCATCTTCTACACCTTAGCTTAAGTGAACCAGCCAGTTCCAAACAATTTCACTGTCACCAATATAACATACTGTTCCCAAAAGTCCTGTTTCCGTCATACCTAAAGTGAGTCAGTCAATTTAGTAGTATACTTGACGCTTGTTTGCTGTGCACCTTTTCACGTGAACTGTAATTGGTCGACGGTATAACTTTCTAGGATTCTGATTCGCTGAAGTTTGTTAAGTTAAAAAATAAATGATACTCTTTAGACAATGATGTTATGAGAACGTATCTAACCGGGACACACACACACACACACACACACACACACACACACACACACTCTTTCTCTCTCCAAATGTCCAAGAGAGTGTCAGGATATTCCCTTCTTCCCTTCCTCCCTTCCCCACCTTCAACCCTATCATACCGGGGGTTGGGGAGGGGGTCGACATGTGGCACTGGGGTGTGACGTGAGGGGGCACTGAGCCATAATGCCACCTGCTTCCGCTCCCTTGTCCTAAGTGTCGCGGGGGGACCTGTAGCGGTGGATCTATTGACACACTCACACTGCTTTCTTTATTTTTGCTGAGGATAAGAGGGAGGAAGAGGGAAGAGGGCGAGAGAGAGGGAAGAGGGGAAAGAACGGGGGAAGTAGGATTGAAACGTGGAAGAAGAGGGAGAGAAGGGAAAAGGGAGAGAGAGGTGGAAAAGGGAGAGAGAGGGGGGAAGAGAGAGAGAGGGGGGAAGAGAGAGAGAGGGGGTAGAGGGAGAGAGTGAGAGAGGGAAAGAGAGAGAGAGAGAGGGGTAGAGGGAGAGAGTGAGAGAGGGAAAGAGAGAGAGAGAAAGAGAGAGCACTAGTTCTTCTTGGTGTTTAAGAATGTTTGATAAATGAACCACTATTTCTTCTTTCTCTAATCTCTTTATTATTTTCTTTACTTCCACCATTTATCATCGTATATCTCTCTCACTTTCTCTCCTATCACGTCATCCTTCTCACCTGCTTCTATTTCATTACCTCTGAGAGTGAGAGAGTGTGTGATCCCTGCTTCCTGTACTGCCACTGTGAGAGTTATAGATGTGTGTGTGTGTGTAAGGCTGTAGGCGCGTGTGTAAAATTAACGGATGGATGAAACAGAATTAGGTAAATATATGCATGAATAATTGAATAATAATCATAATAAATGTCAATAATTCTTTCACCTGTCCTCCCTCCTCTTTCGTTAATTTCTGTGTTTGTTGTTATTTTCTTGGTTTTCTTATTCTTCCTGTTCTCTTTCATTGTTATAATTATTTTATTTTGTTCTTATTTATATTATTCTCTTCTTCCTTCTCTTCGTTTCTTCTCTTATTCTTTATCATCTTCTTACGGGTTTTTATTATTGGTTTTTTGCGTCTTTTTTTGCTTCTTCTCCATCTTAGTTTAATTTCTCCCTTTTATCTTTCATCGCTTTGTATGTTTAGTACATTTTTCTCTCCTACTCTTACTCCTCTCTTTCTCTCTTCTCCTCCCTTTTAATTTTTCTGTCACCTCTTACTTTCACTCTCTACTACTCGCCCTCCCTCTCTTTCACTTTCCCTCTCTCTCTCTCTCACCCACTCACCTTATTTATCCCACTCATTTTTCCCCTCACGCTGACTTTCCCTCTCCCTCCCTCTCTCCTTCCTTCCTTCCCTCTCCCTCCCTCTCCCTGGGGTCCAGCTCTACCAGGCAAGACCATCCATCAGTATCCATCTCCCTGACACAAGCGTTGCCAAATGAGGTATTTCCAACAACTCTCTCCTTACACCAGTTTTCTTGGTACCCTCACCTCAGACCCACTCCTCCTCCCCTCTCTCTCCCCTCATTCCTTACTTCCCCTCTTTCCCGTTTTCTCTTTCGTTTATTACCTCACTTCCTCCTTCTCTTCGGCCTCCTTTTTATTTATGTTTAGTACACAGTTTTTGCTCTCTCCTCTATTCTATGTTTTCCTTATTTTTTCCTTATTTTTCCCCCTCATTCTCCTTTCTTTCTTTCTCCTTAATCATTTTATCTTTATCTCATTTCTTTCACTGTTTCTCTCTTCCTTTAATCGGTTTCTTTTATTGTTTCCTTTCCTATCCCGTCACTTTTCCCATCCCTCATCATTCCTTCCTTCCTTTTACGTCTTCCCTCATCTGATCTCTTTTTCCCCCCTTCATTCCTCTTCTTTGTTTTCATCTCTTTCCCCCTTTTTCTGTGTCTCTTGATTTCTTCTCACACTCCCTCTGTTACTCCCTTCCCTCTTCCACTTCCTTCATTTATTCCATTCTCTTACTTCCTTTCCTTTTATTTTCATTCATATTTTCTCTTATTCTTTCCTCTCTCTCCATCTTCTTTACGTTCTTTTTAGTTATGGTCTTTTATCCCCCTCTTCTTATTTCCACCTCTCTCTTCTCTCTCTCTCTCTCTCGTAATCCTTTCTTTCACTCCCATCTGTCACCTCCCTTTTCCTCCCCTTTCTTCCTCTGCCCTCTTTCGTTTTCTCACACTCTCTCTTATTTTCCCTTTTCTTATCCTCTCCCTCTTCCACGACCTACTTATCGCACTTCTTCTCCTCTCTCCCTTTCCCTTTCCTGTCTCCCTTCCCTCAGATTCCCCCCTTTCTTTTTCCCCTCTTCCCTTTCCCCCTTTCAAGCTCCTACCTTTCCCCCTTTCCCTTTCCTCTCTCCCATCCTTCAGGCTCTCACCTTTTTCCCTTTCCCTCACCTTTAACCCCTTCCCTCTCCTTTCTCCCCTCCCTCAAGCTCCTACCTTTCCCCCATCCCCTCACCTTACCCCTTTCCCTCTCCCCTCTCTTAAACTCTCATCTTTCTCCCCTCTCTCGACCCATTACCTTCCCTGTCTCCACTCTTGACCTCTCACCTTCCCTCTCTCCTCACCGTTTCCCCTCCCCCCTCTCTCTCTCTCCCTTCCTTTGACCCCTCATCCCTCAAATACTCCCGAGGGGTCATCTTGTAATCCTTCCCTGCCATTTCCATGTCAGGATTGGGTTGACCTGACCTGACCTGGGAGATGACCCCCCAAGCGCGTGGTGAGGTGAGCTTACCAAAGTGATGGAGGCGTGTGTTGGAATATTCTGTCTGTCTGTCTGTCTTTCTGTCTGTGTCTGTCTCTCACTAGATTTCTCTCTTTCTTTCTCCCACTAACTTTCTTTCTTTCTCTCTCTCTCACGTACTCTCTATTTTTCAATGTGTCTGTCTAGCTGTGTCTCTCCGTCTGTATGTCTGTTTTTCTCTTTCTGTCTCTTTCTCGTCAAAATACCACATAATCCAACTGTAATAATTCTTTTATCATTCTTCTATCATTCTTTCATCATTCTTCTATCATTCTTTTATCGTTCTTTCATCACACTTTCATCACTCTTCTATCATTCTTCTATCATTCTTTCATCATTCTTCTATCATTCTTTTATCGTTCTTTCATCACACTTTCATCACTCTTCTATCATTCTTCTATCATTCTTCTATCATTCTTTCATCATTCTTCTATCATTCTTTTATCGTTCTTTCATCACACTTTCATCACTCTTCTATCATTCTTCTATCATTCTTCTATCATTCTTTCATCATTCTTTCATCATTCTTCTATCGTTCTTTTATCGTTCTTTCATCACTCTTCTATCATTCTTCTATCATTCTTCTATCATTCTTTCATCATTCTTTCATCATTCTTCTATCGTTCTTTTATCGTTCTTTCATCACTCTTCTATCATTCTTTTATCATTCTTCTATCATTCTTCTATCATTCTTTCATCGTTCTTTTGTTTTAGTGTTCCAGTATAGGGAGTTGGAATTCAAGTCGTCTATTGTTATTATTGTTATTATTTTTGTTATTAATAATTTTGGTGTTATTAGTGTTGTTGCTGTTATTGTTATTTATTGTTATTCATCTACTTATTTGTTTTTATTGTATTTACATTTATTATCGTTTTCTTATTTCGTTTAATTTTTCGTTTATTTTCTATATATAATTTTTTTTTCATTAATTTTTATTTTATTTATTTTTTCCGTCATTAGAGATAAATATTTTGTCTCTATTTTTCTTATTTAATTTATTTTTTGCTTCTGTTTACTGGTTGTTTTTTTTTATTTATTGTTTATATTTCTTACTTTATCTTCTTTTTGTTTAGTTATTGACTTATAGGTCGTTTATTATGTTATTGTTTACTAAGTAATAATTTGATTGTTTTTCTTTATTTCTTTAGATGTTCAATTATTTCTTTTATTCATTGCCTTTAATCCCCGCCTTGTTAATTCGTCTCTTTGTTTCCTTTTTCGCTTTTATTGTTTATTATTTATCCTATTCATCAATTTATTGTCTATTTGCATATCTATATTAATTCGTCTCTTCGTCTCCCCTATTCCTTAATTATCCATTATTTTTCCGATATATTTCGTTATCGTATATTTCCACAGCTTTATTAATGTCCCTTTGTTTCTCCTACCGATTATCTTTTCATTGTTTATCCTGCATGAGCATTTTAACTCCTCCTGAAGGAGTCACTGAGGGTGTGGTGGCTGGCGGGGACTTTCCTGGACGTGTCCTGAATTATCCCCGGTCATGGGCGGGCAACAGACACGCGTCCTGGGCAATACATAGTGCCTGCCAAACTGTGTGAGGTGTGTGTGTGTGTGTGTGTGTGTGTTGCTCTATGTACAGTAAGCGGTGTGCAGGTATGTATGTTATGCTCTCTGCATACCTGTGGGGTCTAATTGGTCGATGGAGGTATTATTATTCTTTAATGCATTTATCGATGTCCAATTAGTTTTAGATACCTGTTTTGTGCAAAGAATATATGCACATAACACATCACACACACACACACACACACACATATATATATATATATATATATATATATATATATATATATATAATATATATATATATATATATATATATATATATATATATATATATATATATATATATATATATATACACGTACCCGTGTCGCCAACACAGATGCTAACAAGCTTACATGACGCATTATCAATAACGAGCTTGCATGACGCGATATTCTGTCAGCGTCAGCATGAGACACTAACGAGCCTGCCTGGCGCATCCCCTTGTCATGTTCCCAACACAAAACACGAAGAGCACCAGCCTGAAGGAGGAGGAGGAGCAGGAGGAAGGGAGGAAGGTTGGGATACATCGTCGACCACTTTCTATCAACTTTTTTTCTCAGAGAGTCTTGGAGGAGAGGACCCCGTCTGCTCAGTCTCAAATTGACTTTCTCTCGAGTTAAGCAGAGTTCTCGAGGGGCGTCGCAAAGTTTTGACTCGCCTGAGAGAGACAATTCATGTAAATGTTCAAAACAGAAGAAGAGGAAGAAAGACGAGGGGGGAAGTTATGGAGGGACACACAAGGACAGTTTTCCTCCATGGTCTAGCCAGTATTTTTCCTCAAAACATCTTTGATCTTTATTCTTCTTTGCTTCAAGATTTTGACTTATTTGAGCAACAACAACAACAACAACAGGAAGATGACACAAAAGAAGAAATAGATAAAGATGATGAAGACACAGAGAAGAACATAATACCTTAGTCGATATTCTTATTTAGTCTCTTACCTGTCCTTGACTTAATCTTTCATGAAGTTTGTACACGGAAATGGAAAAAGGAAAAAGTGAAAGATGTGTTTTGCTGTTGAGAGCCTGCGGGATCAGATGGTCTTTTGTTCTTTTCATTTGTTTCCAGTCTTGTGTCTCTTAGTTTCCTCCAATCTTCCCCTCCCTCCTCCACGCCACCTCCTCCACCCACCTCCTCCACCCACTTCCTCCACCTTGTCCCAACTACCACCTCCTCCTCCTCCTCCTCCACTATCCCATTCTCCACTTCCCCTGTCCCATCCACCTCCAATCTACCCCACCCACCCACCTCCCCTCTATCCTACCCACTTCCCCCACCCACACCGACCCACCTCCACCCATCCCCACCCACATACTCTTCACCCCTTGAGCTCTGATCTTCTTATAAAAGTTTTTCGCACTAAAATTTGCATCCACTTGCTTGAAGAAGAAATTTCTTTTTTGAAGTTTATAAAGTCCTTCTGTATGACGGAGTGGACCAGAAGGCGTAAATTTTGTTAACTCACGAGAGAGAGAGAGAGAGAGAGAGAGAGAGAGAGAGAGAGAGAGAGGAGAAGCGACAAACATAAAGAGAGAGAGAGAAAGAGAGAGAGGGTGAGAGAGAGAGAGAGAGAGAGAGAGAGAGAGAGAGACAGAGAGAGAGAGAGAGAGAGAAAGAGACGCAGGTGAGACTGATAAAGGCATTGAAAAGACTCCACTAAGAGACAAAGCTTCAACTGGTCTTTGATATGGTAATTCAGGGGTGAATCTTCCAACTCACGCCGATGATCTTACTCCTCGCTAATTACTGAGGAGAGAGAGAGAGAGAGAGAGAGAGAGAGAGAGAGAGAGAGAGAGAGAGAGTACCTACCTTCAGTTAGACATAGTTCAAGATAAGCTGATAATCTCTTCATACACACATATTTACAATTGTGACCTCTCTCTCTCTCTCTCTCTCTCTCTCTCTCTCTCTCTCTCTCTCTCTCTCTCTCTCTCTCTCTCTCTTTCAGTAATTAGCAAGGAGAAAAACTAGCCGCTTGGGTTGAAAGTTTTACATTTGAATTATACATAAGTAGTAACACCATTCTCTCTCTCTCTCTCTCTCTCTCTCTCTCTCTCTCTCTCACCTCAGGGAGAGTCGAGTAATTATCAACTCTAGGAAAGACACCATTTCTGGAATGGACTTGTTGTGTCGTGTAAGAGACTGGCTGACCTGTTGGACGTCTGCTGTCTGTCTGTCTGTCTGTTAGTCTGTGTATATGGTCTTTGGCTGTTGCTCTTAATGTCTTTTCCTTGTCTGTCTCTCTGATAAGGAGGGAGGAAGGGGGTGTAATTTTATTTTCCTAATTTTTCCTGATTTTTCTTTATTTTTTTGTGATATTGTGGGAAGAAGTTTAGTGAACTTAAAAAAATAAATCATGTCTTCCTTTCATGTTTTCTTTATTTTTTTATTATTATTCTTATTTATTTATTTTATTTTTTGTTTGTGTTGTAAATTCTGTTGTCTTTTTTGTGGTTCAATTATGTTTACGTTTTTTTTCCTTATATTTATTAATTCCCTTTTCCATTATCTCTATTTATCATATATTTTGTCTGTACTTTTATTATACACGGTTTGATTTTGAACTTTATTTTTCTTCTCAGACTGAAGAAAGGACGAACACACGGACGGACACACGGATGAACACACGGACGGACACACGGACGAACTCACGGACGGACACACGGACGAACACACGGACGGACTCACGGACGGACACAAGGACGAACACACGGACGAACACACGGACGGACTCACGGACGGACTCACGGACGGTCTCATAAACAGATGGAGGGTATAAAATAAATCGTATATCCTCCTGGGAAGGTAAATGATACAACACTTGTACTTAAATCTGTAATTTTACTTAAACGTTTACTTAAACCTCTACTGATACTTAAGAATCTACTTGTACTTAACACTGTACTTTACTTTTACCTACAATTTTACTTCTAATTAACCTGAACTTTTACTTATACTTAACCTTGTACTTATAAAAACTGTGTATATACCAGTATTCCTTAACGCCAGATTATTTTTTTTTTATGACGAAAATTGAAAATGAAATCGCTGAAGTTTAGGAAAAGTTTGGTGATTGTCTGGGAGTCTGGCGAGAGTTACTGTATATACACAAGGCAGTGAATGATGAAGAGGGAGTAATGTCCTTCTTTTTAACCATCAGCCAAAGACGCATTCTGAGGTGTGAGTACTTCTAAAGGCGTTATCTCTGTCTGTCTCTCTGTCTGTCTGTCTGTCTGTCTGTCTCTCTGTCTGTCTGTCTGTCTGTCTGTCTCATATTATAATCCCTACCCTACCCTACCCTACCCTACCCTACCCTACCCTACCCTCCAAGGTAGATTTAGAATATCTAAACACCATATAAAATAACCTGATGGACTAATTCTCAGGTGATACATTTTGAACACATTAGATTGAAACAGGAAAGGCATCATCGCAGTTTCATCCCCTCAGTCAACCATCAACCTGCTGAGGCTACATTAACCATACTTTCCTTACATAATAAAACACTCTTAATACTCTATGATACCTCTTAAAAGACCTCCAGTACTCATAAAGACTCACCTATATCAATATTGGTGTTTAATTTGTATCTTTATTCGAGCTAAATAATCTCTTTCAATCTCAATATACACTGGAGCTAACAAGAATCATCCAACATATAGTGATACAGTACCTCTATAACTCCATAGGAATAGCTTTACAGAGGTGAAGAAGACACACTCGCAGGTATACAGGTATTGTGTGTTGGTGAAGAGTGTAGACAAGGGATCACGCCTCGACCTTCAGCACTGGGTAGGTCGGTCCTGGTGACAAACTGTCGATGAAAACTTTAACGAGAGACGGGGATTTATGAGCTGTTGTTGAAGATGGTAACTTCTTTTTGTGTGTGCTGTTTTATCGAGGAGGACAAATGGAGTGTTTTTGTATCGGGTGAGGAGGTGGTAATGGTGGAAGTGGTGGGGGTGGTAGGGGGGGGGTAGTGGTGGGGGTTGGTGATATTGGTGGTGGTAGTGGTGGGGGTGGTATTGGTGGTGTAGGTGAGTGGTAGTGGCGGGGGTTGGTGATATTGGTGGTGGTAGTGGTGGAGGTGGTAGTGATGGTGTAGGTATGGTGGTGTGTGTGTTATGATCCTTTGGGGATTTTCATGGGTGTTTGCTCCGTGTCTTGGCCTCTCTCTCTCTCTCTCTCTCTCTCTCTCTCTCTCTCTCTCTCTCTCTCTCTCTCTCTCTCTCTCTCTCTCTCCCTGTATCTGTTATTGTATGCTTTTCGCTCTCTTAGTCTGTCTTGCACTCTCTTTCTCCTCTATAACAGTTATCCTTCCATTTCTTCTCCTCTACTGCATATCGTGTATACATAACTCGTCCGCACACACACACACACACACACACTATATACTCCACCATCCGCCTTAACAACCATCTGTCATCACCGTCTTTATTGATATCACACCAATCTGTTCACACATTAAAGGATTTCCTCACCAGAGCATCGCCGCCATTAAAGCTCTCATCTTCAGGCGAAATAGAACTCATAAAGCAAGCAATTCGTCTGAGAATTTGTCAGTCAGGGAGAGAAAGCAAAAGGCACTGAACGCTATGACTGCGGCGGCCAGGGTCGTTGTCATCGTATAAAACCGTCTTTATGGGGTATTTCATCTTTCACTCCTGATAGCCTGAATTCTATTTTGAGGGAATGTGAAGAGGAAAAAAAAGCGTAATCCGGGTATTTTATTACACAACATATGATTTAAATTATAGTATAATTGGTGTGATTTTCTTACCTATTGTTTACGTTATAATCGGAGTGTTTTGTTGTTTTTTCCCCTCCAAAAACGTACTGGAGATGTCAACAATCCCGGCGTTGCCAAATCACTTTTTAAGAACTGGATGATGTTCATTCATCCTCGTTACGCGCGGCGGGCTCTCGGGCCTCGAGAGGAGATCGTAAGAAAAATAAGAGGGACATTCTGGGAATCCGCAGCAGATGTCGGTGATTTACTTACTCTTTTAATAGCTGGGTGAAGGAGTGTTGGGCGAGACGTGGCGCCGCTGCCGTTATGATCAGCTGCCGGAGGTTAAGGAAGTGGGCCGTAAAAGACGGGTCTTTAAGGGAAGACTCAACCCTCCTCCTACCCCATAACTTACTCATCCCGGGAGTATGACCCATGATGCTTGACTGACAGTAAAAAAAACATAATTCAATAGTAATGACAATACTGTAACAATAATAATAATAATAATAATAATAATAATAATAATAATAATAATAATAACAATAACAATAATAACGATAACGATAACAATAAACAAAAGACAATCTAAATAAAACAAAAATCTATCATTAAAAAGAAACGGAGTGCAAAAACGCCTCGGATAAAATTCACACTCGACCAAAACTCACACAAGGTTGAAAACTCTCGCAACATGAGACACATAAGTAAGTGACTTCCCTGGAGATGACTCTGTCGCTTTACTTTCAGACACAGACACAGATACAGACACAGATTCGACCTTGTTGACGTCTGAGACACACCAGAAGGCCTTGCTGTCCCTGTGGGTGTTGGAAGCTATTATTGGTTCATGTTTGCGCCAAGGTGACACTGCTGAATGGTATATTACTGGTGTGTGTGTGTGTGTGTGTGTGTGTGTGTGTGTGTGTGTGTGTGTGTGTGTGTGTGCTTGCTTGCTTGCTTGCTTGCTTGCTTCTTTGTTTGTTTGTTTGTTTTAAATCTGTTTATCTGGTAGAGTTTTTGTTATCGTGAGTAATAATAATAATAATAATAATAATAATAATAACTAACAATAACTATAATAATACCACTAACTACAACAAAAACAGTAACAATGAAACTCACAAAAAACTTCACCTCGCAAAGAAAACAAACACAAATTATTACAACAAAAGCACAGAGACAGGATAGATTAAGGCCCTGATATGGAAGAGGTTGTAATATGGAAGAGTAACTAGATATATATATGGATAAATCAATATGGAGTAGACTATCCATAATCCCTGGCCTTGGATATCTAAAGGATGGTTCTCGAGGTAAGGATAGAGTAGATATTTTATGGACGAGTTACCCATAAATTAAGGAAGAAAATGGGAGCATACCTTAGCGTTCCATAGATATCCACTGGTAGAGAGAGAGAGAGAGAGAGAGAGAGAGAGAGAGAGAGAGAGAGAGAGAGGATGCCCCCAGGAAAACAATTGATGAAGAGGAAGACAAGGAGGGAGAAGATTTTAATTGGATTGGCATTATTTTTGTATGAGGGATATTTATACGAATGCGTTTTGTTTTGTTCTTTTCGTCTTCTTTATCGCTTTTCTTACTTATTCCATCTTTCACTGATCAAAGCAACAAAGAATTGCTAGATAGTTGATATACAAAGGTTGGGTTTTTATCGGGACTCGAAGAAGTACAGAGGATAGAGATTATAAAGGTAAAAATAGATTATGATAAAAGAGTAAAGATGATAGTATCAGAAAATAAAGACTCGACTGGTACTACTCGTAAACTTGTGGGGCTGCGGGTGACAGACAGACAGAAAGACATTCTGTCCGCCCGACGATGTGGGTTCCCGTGTGGCATTGATTGCCAGTAGACAGACAGACAGACAGACAGACAGAAGTGTCGCCTCCCAGAACTCGACACTAAACACACACCAATGACCAAACTGTGGCTGCTACTTGTCTGTCTGTCTGTCTGTTTTTCTGTCTGTATGTCTGTCTGTTTGTTGTAGCGACTTGCGTCATCCTGGGAAAGTTTTATTAGTTTCCGGGTTTTGCACATTGCTACCCCTCCTCCCCCTCCTCCCCCCCCCCCCCGGACTGTCACTCGGCAATCGTGCAATATTAGGTACTGTGTATGCAGGGCGAGGAGGAAGTTCTCCAGTTTTGAATGTAGTTTGGGTTTCAATTCGGAGCAAATATGGTGTTATGTGGTCTGGTCGTATGTGCTATTGTTAGTGTGCTATATCAACTTTGCTGAATGTGCAAGAGAACATTATAATTACATGCATTTATACATAAGCATGCACCACAGACAGACAGACAGGAACTGACTCATATATTTGTCCTGTCTAAATACCATCATGCGATAGGAAACACATTCAAGAATCATCAACATATCACAGTAACACTATAATGAAGATGACTAAATATTGAAGCTAATATGTCTTTCATACTATAAACAATGCTGACATCTTAGTATTTATCTCATTTTTTTTCACTACATTTCGTTCATCTGTCAACTCGAAGAACTATACGTTACGAAATTAGCTAGAGAAAAAAATCCACTGCTCCTTGTCTACCTCCCCCTTCACATAATGCTCCTCTCCTCGTTATTGAACCGAGTAATCGTAGATCGTGACGAAAGCGCAAATCCCCGCTGTTTTTATATCGATCTCTCGGAGGGTGAGATACAGATATCGAACCAGGACACCGCGCATGATTAGACGAAACCAGTACTCCACTATTGCCACGACACCACCTCATAAAATACGCATAGACATTGAACTGGGGAACTGAAAAGAAGAAAATGAGAGACAAATTCCAACTCCGCCTTTGTATACAGTTTCTCCATGTAAGATTAATACCAGATATCGAACCAACGCACAACACATTACGACACCAATTCACAACCCAACTAACCCACGTCATCCCTTAGTAGATTAACACCCAGATAACGAATCAGTGAACCAGAAATCACGAAATGTTCTCAGAAATCACCATTCCGTCGCGTCTCCTTTGTGAGGCTTTAGTACCAAGGTATCGAACCGAAGGACCTCACATTACGAGACAAGCTCAGAACCCACTCATCCACGACGCCCCCTCTTATAGAACGTGTCTACTTGTTATATGAGGAGTGATACAGAATGGTCGGGGCCCCTAGCGGTGAACAACGATGATAAGGAGAGGTCAACCCTAGGCAGTGGAGAGATAGGAGGTTGATTGATAGGAATAAAGACAGACACATAGACACCAATAGATATAATATATAGATAAACAGATGGATTATATAGACACAGGTTGATATATAATAAACATAGATGAGAAAAAATATAGATACGGGTGTAAGATATATATAATAGTACACGAGACACATTCCAGTCAGCTGTGAAACATATAGAGAAACCTTAAACATGTGTGAGTCATTTGTTTTGATAAGGTGTCAAACTGATAACTGGGTGTGAAGTGTCCGACCCCATCCCTGGCCCTTACCCCCTGTGGCCCTGGTTCCAGCCCTTACTACTTCCCCCCCGCCCCCCTGTGGTCCTGGTTCCAGCCCTTACTACACCTATACCTTTCTTCCTTCCCATAGCCCTCAGCCCTTGCAAGCTCCAAAGTTTACCTCCCATAGATCCCATCCCTCGCTACCTCATGGCCACCAGCCCTTAGTAACACCCCTTCACCTTACACCTCACAGCCCTCAGCCCATAGTAACAACCCTACACCTTACACCTCACAGCCCTTAGTAACACCCCTACACCTCGTGGTCACCATCCCAGTGTACAAAGTTCAGGACATAAATGGAGGGACAAAGTTGGTTTAACCCTCAGACTGACAACACGAGGGAACAACTTTCTCTATAATCTGAGTAGTTGAGTCAGATCTTATGACACTCAGATGATGATGTCGTTGTTCTCTGCTAACTCAGGACAGGTTCATACGTAAGAGGAGATGATGTCATTACGATCTTGAAAAACCTGCGTAGGGAATTGTAAAAGTTGAAATATCATCTGTCTGTCTGTCTGTCTGTCTGTCTAAAAACTCACAGGAAAACACTGGAGCACGTTAGCTTTGGTCTTAATTTAAGTTATCTTTTGTTGTAACTCTGAAGATATTCGTGTGTGTGTGTGTGTGTGTGTGTGTAAATCATTCGTTACCATAAACTAAATCTTCATTCATTAACACACCAGCACAATTTTTCTTTATATATAATCAACATTTTTATATCCAAATACATCTATAACAACTTACCTATCATCTCACCATATAATAATACACCTCCCTATAATTATATATATTTAAATACCCTTAAAAAAACAAACACACATTAGTTACACATCTATTTCTTAACGATTTTTAAAGCCAATGTAAACATCCTTTTCACTTACCTTTACACAGTTTTCTTTTTTTTACACATTTTTTTACAACCTGTTTACAATTTTTACAGCTTTTGGTCCTCATAAAGAAATTAAGTGATAAAACAGTCGTGGTGAGAAAGGCGGCGGCCGGTCATGGTGAAGGTACAGTGGGATGTGTGTGTGTGTGTGTGTGTGTGTGTGTGTGTGTGTGTGTGTGTGTGTGTTGTGTTTGGTCTCTCTCTCTCTCTCTCTTTTATCTATCTTTAATCTGATCAGTACACCAGCTGACCGCTCCCCCAGCTGACCGCTCCCCCAGCTGACCGCTCCCCCTGTTGTTTGCCTCGTCTCACAGCAATCCTCTCTCTCCCCATGATGTCTCTGTGACTGTCTGTTTGTCTGTCTCTCTCTCTGTCACTCAGGCATGACCAAGGTGGAGACAGTCAGAGCTCAGTAGGTGACAGGAAGTCAATAACGACCTTTACCTAACACTACCTTCTGTCAACCTGTCCATCACTAACTCTCTAACTCCGTCTGCCTCTCTCTCTGTTTCACTTTATCTGTTTGTTTATCTGTCTGTCTCATTTGCTCTCTCTCTCTCTCTCTCTCTCTCTCTCTCTCTCTCTCTCTCTCTCTCTCTCTCTCTCTCTCTCTCTCTCTCTCTCTCTGGTGTGTCTCTCCCCTCTTTTTCCTCTCTCTCTATATATATCTCTGCTCTCTCTCTCTCTCTCTCTCTCTCTCTCTCTCTCTCTCTCTCTCTCTCTCTCTCTCTCTCTCTCTCTCTCTCTCTCTCTCTCTGGTGTGTCTCTCCCCTCTTTTTCCTCTCTCTCTATATATATCTCTGCTCTCTCTCTCATCTCTCTCTCTCATCTCTTTCTCCCCCTCTCTCATCTCTTTCTCCCCCTCTCTATCTCTCCATCAACGTAACATTAGCTCATGTCACCTGTCCATCAATGTCTGGCACACCTCCTCTCCCCTCTCCTCTCCCCTCTCCTCTCCCCTCTCCTCTCCCTCTCCTCTCCTCTTCCCTCCCCTCCCATCTCCCTCATCTCCCCTACCCTCTCCTCTCCCTAAGAGTAATTACATATTCTAATACAACATCTCGCCGGCGCTGATAATTACACATAATTCCACTGGAGGAATTCGCGTCGCCTGTAATAATTTAGGAGGTTGAATTTGTCTTTACGATACTGTTAATATTAGACGTGTAAAATTATATAGTTTTATTTATTACGTATTCAGAGGAAAATGACAAGACTAATCCCCGGGCATTATGAACCTTGAGTACAGAGACAGGTTAAAGCATCTTAATTTGCATTCCCTCGAGAGACGTAGTGTGAGGGGTTAAACAAAGTTGATAAAACAAAGGTACTATAAACTATCCAACCAGGAGCGAACTCGTAACAATGGTTTTAAAATAGACAAATTTAGATTTAGGCGTGAAATAGGTAAACACTCGTTTGGAAATAGAGTAGTGGATGAATGGAACAAGTTACCAAACATCATCCTTAACTGGAATACACTGGATAGCTTCAAACATAGGTTGGCTGGATATATCAGCGATAGGGGTTGGGTGTAAATGGGACTGCCCAGTATGGGCCAATAGACCCGCTGCAGTTTCCTCCATTAAAATGTTCTTATGTCTTAAATATCCTTGAAAATAATTTCAGAAATTATCCTAAATATTCATCCTAGCAAAAATTATCCCATATCCTATTATCCATGTTGATTTTTAAAGGTTCTCCCACTGTATGATCCTTATCCTGTCGCCCACCCTTGAACATGTGTCTATCCTGGTGGTACATTATGATAGTATTCTCAATGTTATGACATCAAACCTAACCTAATAGAACACACGGTATTCATTTCACAATATCACTTTTTATTTAATATGTCAACGTAATATTTCCCTCTCTGAACTCTGAACAATGGTATATACACTACACAGCTAGGGTACATTTGCTCAGGGCGACAGCTTAAGTGAATCCTGACGCCAAGTGATGACTGTAGATTTCAAATTCATTTCATTGTGTGTGTGTGTGTGTGTGTGTGTGTGTGTGTGTGTGTGTGTGTGTGTGTGTGTGTGTGTGTGTGCGCTATGTTTAATCAAGCTTGGGTTGTGTTCTTTATGTTGAAATGATGACGGAGTGATTGATGTTTTGATATCCTGGAGAGAGAGAGAGAGAGAGAGAGAGAGAGAGAGAGAGAGAGAGAGAGAGAGAGAGAGAGAGAGAGAGAGAATTAATTATAAGAAGTAAGTTATTTCTATTTCAGTATGGCTTGATTGTTCTTAACTTCCAAACTACATTATTCATATATAATTACCCCTAATATCAGAAATATTCTCTTAAGTGGCCATTAATTCCCTACATTCCAAGCAAAAATTTCCCGAAATAACAAACAAAAATATATTAATACTTTGTCGAAAATTCCCCTAAAATTGAGTAATAAAATCCCCAGAACGTGAGTGTGTTGGCTATACCATTTGTAATAATATTCCTCTAATGTTCAGTTAAATTAAAGTACTTGCATCATCGAAGCCGTGTATTAGGTAGAGCGCCGTGTTCAGAGCCGTGTATTAGGTAGAGCGCCGTGTTCAGAGCCGTGTATTAGGTAGAGCACCGTGTTACATAATGTGGCATTACCTGATGTGATGCTACTGATCTCACACTGAATTGCAATAATATTTCTCTGTTATAGTTTGTAGTGAGGTTATTGTTCAGTGAGTAATTATTGTTAAACATGAAACTAATTTACATATTCAAAAGCCTTTCTTAAATAATTATATTTTTCTTTGTGGGTTTACCAGGTCATTAATTAACGCTAATTACTCGAATTTTTAACTTATAAACCCAGTGTGAACACGAGGTGGTAAGGTGAGTCTCCCGGTGAGACTGCGGAACCTATGTTTTCACGGAGCAACACAGGATTCCCATTGGCTATACACCTCCATAGGGAAGATGATGATTGGTCAACTACAGTTCACTTGAATGATGCGAGATGTTCTGACTCGTTATCATGAACTGTGAATCATTTAGATACATAGAGTCAGACCAGCCACTGTTTTTTATTCTAATAACAAACTGTACAGTAGTTTATTAATTTGACACAAACATTCACACAAACAATAAATAACAATACAATATTTTACATACAATACACAAAGCAAATATTAAATAAACCTGGAACTAAGTAAGAATATGAGCTAAAAACATAAAATATATTACAATACCATAGTTCTGACCAATAATAATTAATTAAATAGTTGATAAAAACAAATAAAATAAACAAAACATTATTGTAGAAAAGATTTAAGTTGAAATCCACAAATCGTAAAGCTCCCAAAGTGTGTATATATAATCAAGACTGTGCAAATCCCTGACGTCGAAGCATCTTAAGTCCCGTGGTTTTGGCCGCTCGGCAATCAGCGTGATGAGCTTCAGAGATACACAGGAATAATTCGCTTTGTTCTCTCTTCTACTGACGTCGTGCTGGAGATTAGCCGCTCCAAGGACAGCCAGTGTACCCTGGACCATGATGATGACGGTGGTGTCTCTTGAAGGGGAGCTGGGGACATTCTGGCGGTGGTGTCTCTTGAAGGCGAGCTGGGGACTTCCTGGCGGTGGTGTCTCTTGAAGGCGAGATGGGGACATCTTGGCGGTGGTGTCTCTTGAAGGGGAGCTGGGGACATCCTGACGGTGGTGTCTCTTGAAGGGGAGCTGGGGACATCCTGACGGTGGTGTCTCTCGAAGGGGAGCTGGGGACTTCCTGGCGGTGGTCTCTTGAAGGGGAGCTGGGGACATCCTGACGGTGGTATCTCCTGAAGGGGACCTGGGGACATCCTGACGGTGGTGTCTCTTGAAGGAGAGCTGGAGACATCCTGACGCTGATACCAACAAAAGATGATCACAAGGACATAAATTTGTCCGATATATCACTAAAAAGGCAAAAATGGTGATTACTTAACTACAGTTCTCAAGGGGAAACAAACAAGGCTGCCCCATAAACCACAACCCGCAGAAAACGTAACAATAACACTCTAATATTCTTCCTCTAATGTGAACACCCTGTCGGAGGGAATCCTGGAAAAAGAAAACGGAGATCATCGTCCCGTCGGTGGCCTTCCGACGGGAGATAGACGAGGGCAAGTCGACAGCAACACTTAACGGAAACGAGAACCTGTCAGATTCTGGCCTAGCGACTTGACGATGATTTGACGGCAATTGGGCAGCTTCTGAAGGAGAGAATAGGGAAGGCTGCCAGACCGCCGTTGGGACAAGCCAGCGTATCGTGTGGTTAAGCATAAGGGTTGACTGCCCCTCGGCCTTTGTGAGTATTATTTTCGTCGTGGTCTGTGGTCGGTGGCGGGTCTCCCTCCCTGGTCGGCCTGCCTGGCTAGCTGGCTGGCTGGCTGGTTGGATGTTTGGCTGGACGCTGGTGTTGCTATGGTCAGTTAGGATGCTTCGCCACTCCAGATATACTGTATACAGGGTCAACAAAAACGAATACCCAGATCTTAAATGGCTATACAATAAAATCTAGGCACTGTTTTTCGATGACTCTGTATAAAGACATAAACGTGATGGACAGGATTTATTACCTTTTGTAGACAGCGTACAAAAACAACCTCTCTATTGACACCTTTATGGAATGTCAAATATCAATAACCATCGTTACTAGAGACAGGTAATGAGTGACCATCTACGACAAAGTTAAATAGATTTCTAAAATACATTTCTATTCACGTCAAGGCTAAGACAACACCTCCAGGATACTCTCACCACATACGAATTACTGTACCTTTATAGTTGACTTAAATCGGTGCTTATACTGATGTTTCTGAATACGGTTTATGACGCTGTAACACGGCATGGCGGGGTGAGAGGCGGCGGTGGTGTCGGCTCGCACGTGACAAAGGTAGCAGCGTTAAATCAGGGGGTGAGGGTGCATAGAGGATGGCAAAAAGGAAGGAGAGAGGGAAAACACGGAGGAGGGAGAGAGTGAGAGAGAAAGGGAGGGAGAGAGAGAGAGGGAGGGAGGAAGGGTGAATGGTGAATGAAATAGGAGGTACATAGAAAGGGAAAAGGAGGAGAGGAAGGAAAAGGAGGAGTAAATGGAGGTATGAGACGGGGAAGGGAGGAAGAGGAGAATGGGAAGAGGAGCAGGAGGAGGAGGTTAACAGGAATAGGTAAAGAGGAGAAGGAGAGTACACAGGAACGAACGCGGCAAGGCAGCTTTGATCCGCCTCAGGAGGGTCACTGAGCATCGGATACGGACCTCCAATTAGTTATAGAATAAAAGATTTTTACGGTAAACTCTCCTATTCCTCCTCTTCCTCTACCTCCTCCTCCTCCTCACCGTTCCAGCTTAAAAATTATCCTTGTCCCCGTCTCTCCCTCCCTCCCTCCCCTCCTCCTATCCCCCTCTCCCCCTCTCTTTGCTAATGGGATTTGTGAAGGGCGATTTACACAATGATTGGCTGACAAAGGGAATGTCGCGAGAGCCCCATCAAGACGGGAGCTTTTTTCTCCCATCGACGTATGAAATGGTTCATTGATTTTGCCCGAGTTTGTTTTCAAAACGCTTCGCCAAATGGAGGTGACATTTTTCCGACATCTCTCGAGCGGCGGAGTTCCTGCCTGCCTGAGTCCTGCTGAAGAAGAAGAATACGAGGGGCCGTCGTACCCTGAGTGTTGGGGGGGCAATTGTGTATTAGAGGAGGTGTTATATAGTGTTGCCAGCTACGGTGTTAAGGGTCATGGCTTCTTTTAACTCAGGATGAAATATCTGAGAGAGAGAGAGAGAGAGAGAGAGAGAGAGAGAGAGAGAGAGAGAGAGAGGGAGGGAGGTGAGCTTGTATTTGTGTAAACTAAGTCACATCAGACAACAGCTACTGTAAAATTAAGGGAGCAATCGTCTTCACACACACACACACACACACACACACACACACACACACACACACACATCCTCAAACGGCTCCAATAACAGCTGAACCGGCATGAAATCGCGGCCGGATCACAGAAACCGCAAGTCTGCCTCTGGCATCTCTCTCTCGCTTCTGCTGCTGCTGTTGTCTGCTGCTGCTACTGGTTTTGTCTGCCGTTGCTGCTTTTGTCTGCTGCTGCTACTGATGTTTCTGCTATTGCTGTCTGCTGTTAGTGGCAGTTGTGGTAGTGGTGATGAGTATGGTGGTAGTGAAGGTTAAATAATTCACTAGCTATTCTGCTTGTAGTGATAGCAGATTTTTTTTTTAATTGGAAGATAAATTTATCATATATTTTTTAAGTTAAAGAACAGGTATGGTAATTACCTGATGGTGACAGTGTCCAGGAGAACCATTGAAATCTCACACCTAAATCACTTTACCTTTATATACCTAAATACCTTAAATAATTTTAGGTATGAATCTAATCACGTCTATACTTAAGGCACTATCTTTATATTCCGATCACCATATAGGAATTACTGTAACTATACTTAATACTTAAACCTGTACTTTTAATCATGTTTCTAGACTTAAGTGATAAGTGATGATTCCTAACATACTATATTACTTTAAAAAAATTATTACAATCGCTACTTCAGTATTGCTCTAAATTAATTATCACGAGAAATGTATAGTTTTAGCTTTGTTATATTGATAGAGTTAAATGTTTGGTTTAGAGTGCGTGTGTGCTCAGTGAAAGGGGCTAATGGCAGCTTATAGTAGTTTGTGTAACAGAATCTTGTGAAACCCAACCAGGCAAGACAGCTGAGACACAAGTTATGTTCACTGTATGAATGTCAGAGTTCAGGGGTGTATCTATGTGTTATTGACAGACAGATAGAGACAGTACAGACAGACAGACAGCTTTAAAGATAGATAAATATATAGACAAAGGTTGAGAATGAGAAATACGGAGATGGTTAGAGAGATAAAGAGACAAACACTACTTCTCAACCTGACCTAACCAAACACTATTTCTCAGCCACTTAAATTGCAACCATAATAACTACTATTAATTAATCACACCTCAACCAACCTCCGATGCTACCATACATCCCTTATCCATCATAATCCACCAACCCTCACCACCATCACCACCACCACCACCATAATTATCCATTCATTCTCCACCATCCTTCAACACCACCACCACCACTACTACCATCATCACAACCATCCATCACCCACATCCATCATCCACCTCCACTACTTCCACCACCATCACAACAATCCATCATCTATCCTCTACCAGTCACCACAATTATCCATCCACCACCACCACTACCACCACCACCAGCATTATCCATCCATTCTCCACCATGCATCAACACCACCACTACCACAACCATCCATCATCCACCTCCATCATCCACCACCACCACCTGCCAACTCCTAGCACCCGACAATCAAGATAAGGTCCTCAGACACAACAACCTCTGCGTCATGTCTACGAGAGAGAGAGAGAGAGAGAGAGAAGGAAGGAAGGAAGGAAGGAAGGAAGGAAAGAAGGAAGGAAGGAGAGAAGGAAGGGAGGAAGGAAAGAAGGAAGGAAGGAAGGAAAGAGGGAAGGAAGGAAGGAAGGAAGGAGGGAAGGAAGGAAGGATATAAACCATCTCACCTTAAAACAACAATAACATCTTCATAATAGCCAAAACTATAAGATTATTTACCTATATATTGTTTTTTCTTTTATTATGAAACGGCGAAGAAAAAAAAGTCGAAGAAAAATGTCCAATAAATCAATCTCACAAGACAAAGATAATTAAAGAATGTTTATAGCATATGTTAACTATTTCTTAATTTGAATATATTTATGGGTCTTGTTTTCAGAATAAATTGGTAAAGTCTTATGTGTTCAAAGATTCCATGATGTTTTATTTTTATTCCAGGTTCTCCAGTATTTTATAGAGAGTCAAAATACGAAGGAAAACACAAGGAAATCTATGTATGTATTTCATTAATCACTCTCCTTCTCACTCCTTATTTCCTTCTTCCCTCCCTCAAGAAAAAACATTCCTCCCTAAGCCCTTCACATTCTCACATTCAACGTTAAAACACAACAACACTTTACTTCAGTGGTTTGTGTTCATACTTATATATCTCCTGAGAGTGAGTCGCTAGGGAAAAAAACTCCTCTTCCTTCTTCTTTTTCTTCTTTTTCTCTACTTCATTTTCTTCCTCTTCATTTTCTTCCTCTTCATTTTCTTCCTCCTTCGCCTCCTCCAACCCCTTATTGTTGTTGTTGTTTTGATATTGTTTTAGTTGCTGTTCTTCTTTTTTTCCAAGCCTTCAGACGCAGAGAGAGAGAGAGAGAGAGAGAGAGAGAGAGAGAGAGAGAGAGAGAGAGAGAGAGAGACCAAGAAGAGTCTTTTCAATCAAGAACTCACAAGATACAAAACTACACACCCCTCCTCTCTCTCTCTCTCTCTCTCTCTCTCTCTCTCTCTCTCTCTCTCTCTCTCTCTCTCTCTCTCTCTCTCTCTCTCTCTCTCTCCCTCTCTCTCTCTCTCTATTCACTCTACCCTCGCTTTATGCATTTTGTTGACCTAATATCAGGGGGGAGGGGTTGAGGGCACAAAGACCACGCCTTTCTACTTTCTTTTATCCTTTTCAGTTTCTCATTAAAAACAGTGTGTGTGTGTGTGTGTGTGTGTGTGTGTTTATAGGGATGTTGTTCTTCGCTACAGACAAGAGAGGCGCCTTGGTTGTGCTGGGTGTTGGGGGAGATGTGGGGAGAGGGAGGTGTTGGGGAGAGGTGGGGTTTTGGGGAGAGGTGGGGAGAGAGAGGTGTTGGGGAGAGGGGAGGTGTTGGGGAGAGGTGGGGTGAGGGAGGTGTTGGGGAGAGGTGGGGTGAGGGAGGTGTTGGGGAAAGGGAGGTGTTGGGGGAGAGGTGGGGAGAAGGAGGTGTTGGGGAGAGGTGGGGAGAGGGAGGTGTTGGGGAGAGGTGTTGGAAAAAGGGAGGTGTTGGGGAGAGGGAGGTGTTGGGGAGAGGTGGGGAGAATGAGGTGTTGGGGAGAGGTGGGGAAAGGGAGGTGTTGGGGGAAGAGGTGGGGAGAAGGAGGTGTTGGGGAGAGGGAGGTGTTGGGGAAGAGGTGGGGAGAAGGAGGTGTTGGGGAGAGGTGGGGAAAGGGAGGTGTTGGGGGAAGAGGTGGGGAGAAGGAGGTGTTGGGGAGAGGTGGGGAAAGGGAGGTGTTGGGGGAAGAGGTGGGGTGAGGTTGGTTTTGTTTTGAGTGTTTACCATCTGTGTACCTGCAAACTATTAAACCAACTAGCCATTCATTCAGCCAGTCAGGTAGCCAGTCAGCCAGTCAAAAAGCTTACCAAGGAGTCAGTCAACCAGTCAGTCATTCATTTACCCAACCACTCAGCCAGCCAGCCAGTCAGTTTGTCATTCAATCAGCCACTCATTTAGTCAGTCAGCCAGTCATTTAGTCAATCAGCCATTCATTTTGTCAGTTAGCCACTCAGTCAGTCAGTCAGTCAGCCTTACCCCACAAGCATTGGATAAAAGGATGGGTGTAGTCTGTTGACTCCTCAGATCATTTACAAAACTCACAGATGAAGTCTCACTTTATTCAGAACTTTGATATATAAATATATATAGATTTTTTTTCCTCTCGTTTAAATAGAGTCGAGAAGTACAGTTTGAAAGACGTTTTTATGTTCAGTGTTGGTGAAGCCTTGATATGGGTAGGACGTTCTCTCTCTCTCTCTCTCTCTCTCTCTCTCTCTCTCTCTCTCTCTCTCTCTCTCTCTCTCTCTCTCTCTACCCATTTTTTATGTCAGGTCTAGTCAACAAAGGACCTACAAGCCCGGTGATAAATTATGCCTTTTTGACGGGGAAAAAATACCAAGTTTTTCAGGGCAGATCGAAGGGCTATGTGTACTATGGCCCTTAGAAACGTTTTTCCTTTTCCTTACAACCTCGTTTCTCTTATTGTTTGCTTAAATGACAAACAAACATACACAGACAATCACCTACAACACTCTATAAAAGGTGGTAGAAAAATCCCTGTGCTGTTTCTATTATATAAGAAAAACCCACCTACATTTACTTTATTCTATTTACCGTAAAATATTGTAGATAGAGTAAATACTGGAGATATATATAATTTTTAGTATTGGTTTTAAATAGAATAAAATATATAATAATGTTGATATAACAAGGAGTAATTACCTTGATAAATACAACAGGTGTACAGGAATTTTTTGATCACTAAAATCCCCCCTAAAAAAATCCCTTAAGCAAGTATTGTATTTTAGGGATCTATCTTCTTACACATTTTAGGTATATCTCGTATAAAAAAAAAATATCCACCTTGTTGTATTTTAGGGAAGTCTGAATCACCTTTAAGGACTCTTCACATAAGATCTGATATAGTCAGTGATATATTCGATCAGTTTAGGGATTTGTGAGGCGAAAGAAATTAAGTGGCTCATTTACATACAACTAATGTCATGAAGTAGTCTATCTATCTATCTATCTATCTATCATCCTCATGTTTCTCTCTAAAACCATATTAGCTTTCTATAATGTCCCTCAGCAATCCACATACTACCCACAACATCCATAAATACCCACACAACATCCACAAATACCCACACAACATCCACAAATACCCACACAACACCCACAATGCCCACATAGCTTAACCCACAAAACCCCGACGCTCATACCTCTGAACTGTGGTTGTAAGAGAAAGCTGATGGGTGGATGGGTGGGTTGGTTGTCCGTGCCTACGTCATGCGGGCACCATAACCACCCAGCGAGAGATGAGTTAACCTTGTGATTAATAACAAATCATGACAAGTGAAACGTGTGTGTGTATGTGTGTGTGTGTGTATGTGTGTGTGTACTTTTGCCACAGTCATGTTCCACTTATCTCACGACGCCCTTTGGTTAGCACTCTTGTCTTTCTCCTGTAGTTCATTTGATAGTTGGTGGTGATGGTAGCTGCCTCCTCTAGTCCATAGGTCATCTCTCTGTGTGTTATTAAGACTGTGAACACATCCATTTTACTATGTGTTTACCTAGCCTTTACCTCTACCAGTGCCAGGCCGTTTATTAATGAGCCATGCAGGTAACACTAGGATATTAGTAACATTATTTACTTTTTCATTGAACATCTTGACCTGGGATGACTCTGAGATCATATTACAAGTGGAAGCTACAGATGGCTATGTCTCTACACACCATCCCCTCTACAGCTACAACTTCTACACACTTAGTACTACAGGACGAATACTTCATGCTACAGAGGAGACATCAGCGCTCACCAGCCGCACACGACAGCGGTCTATTACACCTGGTAACCGCCTCTGTTATTAATTCTATTTTACCAAGTTTTCATAAATTCCACCTAACCACAACTCATTCCAACTTATGATAAAAAATACTAAGCTTTAAAGATAGTTTGTAAGACTTTCTAGGTGAGAGTTATCGTCACTTACATATATATTCTATCTACTCGACCGACCACCAACAACATCTTGAATAATGTGCTAGTTAATGATTCACATCCACTGGAGAGAGAGAGAGAGAGAGAGAGAGAGAGAGAGAGAGAGAACATATTTCTTTCATCTCCTTTTTTTATTATTTCTCTATTCTCACATTCACATCCAAGTGGAATTTCCTCGATATTTTTATGTTTTTGTTTTGTCTTTGTTCTTGTCAGTTACCTTATACTCAGGTATGATGTGATCCTCGCAAATAAATTCCCACCGTCATAAATCAAACCACGTCCTCCTCGACCACATAATCTTTGGTAAACCTTATCGAGGAGAGAGAATGAGTGAAGATTATTTCCTCTCACAGAATTTATATGTATCTGATTTTGATTATTTGTTTATATACCATCACCTCATGTTGATACCACCCTAATAAATTTGTATATTTTTTTTTCTTCATGTATTTCAAAGTTACTGAGATAAAATATTTCTCTAATTCAAGATTCCTGAGACAAATCACAAATTGAAGCTCCTAATTCCTGTTATATAAATTTATTGTTTCTAAAATAAGTTATAGTGTTTCCTTTATGACTTAAGATCTCAAGGCAATTTCTTCCTATAAAAAAAATATTACATAAGAAACTCTATCTTTATTAGCACTCAAATCTAAAATAATAATAATAATAATAATAATAATAATATACTCACATATATAAAAATAAAATCTCCCTATAATAACTAAAATACATAGAAATATATAAAGTCGTATTGGTCTTCCTATACAACTCAGGATCTCTTAAGACAATCTCTTCCACAAAACTTATATGTATTTTTTTTTTCAGCTTTAACAACTACGAAGATTTCGGAGGCGACCATCATCTTTATGAATATTTCTCCCTCCCTCCCTCCCTCCCTCTCTCCTTCCCTCCATCCTCCCTCCCCCACTCCCTCTCTCCCTCACTCACTCACTCACTCTCTAACTCCCTCCCTCCCTCCCTCCCTCCCTCCCTCCCTCTCTCCTCCATCTCTCCTTCCCTCCATCTTCCCTCCCCCACTCCCTCCCTCCCTCCCTCCCTCCCTCCCTCCCTCCCTCTCTCCTCCCTCTCTCCTTCCCTCCATCCTCCCTCCCCCACTCCCTCTCTCCCTCACTCACTCACTCACTCACTCTCTAACTCCCTCCCTCCCTCCCTCCCTCCCTCTCTCCTCCCTCTCTCCTTCCCTCCATCTTCTCTCCCCCACTCCCTCTCTCCCTCCCTCCCTCCCTCCCTCCCTCCCTCCCTCCCTCTCTCCTCCCTCTCTCCTTCCCTCCATCCTCCCTCCCCCACTCCCTCTCTCCCTCCCTCTCTCCCTCACTCACTCTCTAACTCCCTCCCTCCCTCCTCCCTCCCTCCCTCCCTCCTCCTCCCTCTCTCCTCCTCTCCTTCCCTCCATCTTCCCTCCCTCCCTCCCTCCCTCCCTCCCTCCTCCTCTCCTCCCTCTCTCCTTCCCTCCATCCACCCTCCCCCACTCCCTCTCTCCCTCACTCACTCACTCACTCTCTAACTCCCTCCCTCCCTCCCTCCCTCCCTCCCTCCCTCTCTCCTCCCTCTCTCCTTCCCTCCATCTTCCCTCCCCCACTCCCTCCCTCCCTCCCTCCCTCCCTCCCTCCCTCCCTCTCTCCTCCCTCTCTCCTTCCCTCCATCCTCCCTCCCCCACTCCCTGTCTCCCTCCCTCCCTCTCCCTCTCCCTCTCCCTCTCTCCTTCCCTCCATCCTCACTCCCCCACTCCCTCTCTCCCTCACTCACTCACTCACTCTCTAACTCCCTCCCTCCCTCCCTCCCTCCCTCCCTCTCTCCTCCCTCTCTCCTTCCCTCCATCCTCACTCCCCCACTCCCTCTCTCCCTCACTCACTCACTCACTCTCTAACTCCCTCCCTCCCTCCCTCCCTCCCTCCCTCTCTCCTCCCTCTCTCCTTCCCTCCATCTTCCCTCCCCCACTCCCTCTCTCCCTCCCTCCCTCCCCCCCTCACTCCCTCCCTCTCTCTGTCCTCCCTCCTCCCTTCCCTCCTCCCTCCCTCACTCACTCACTCTCTCCCTCCCTCCCTCCCTCCCTCCCCCTCCCTCTCCCTCTCTCCTTCCCTCCATCCTCCCTCCCCCACTCCCTCTCTCCCTCACTCACTCACTCACTCTCTCTCTCTAACTCCCTCCCTCCTTCCCTCCCTCCCTCGCTCCCTCCCTCCCTCCCTCCATCGCACCATCCCTCCTTCCTTGACAACACAGCAGAGATACGAGATAAACCAAATTATGGGTTATACCATATGACGTCTTTCATGGCACCACGCCGACACACCCGTCAAACGCACCGCCGACATATTCCTGGATATATTCTTCCCTCCTCTTCCTCCCCCACCCCTCTGGAGTATAACCATCAGTGGCCTCCCCCCCCCCCCCCGTCTTCGTCCTCATCTTCGCCTTCGTTCTCGTCATCAGGATTTGTGTGTGTAATCGCCCACTAGTGGATTAGTACCAGCGATCACCGCCTTCCGGAGCCTTTCTTGGTGGCGTCTCCAGGTTTGTTTATTGTTGTGTGTGTGTAAGGGGGGGGGGGGCGTAGGAAGACTAGAGGAAGCTCTCTCTCTTTCTCCTTTTTTTCTCTCTTTCTCTATCTATTTCTCTCTATCTTTCTTTCTCTCTATCTTTTTTTCTCTCTCTACTGGTATGATTGAATGTAGTAGTGGTAGTAATAATAATAATAATAATAATAATAATAATAATAATAATAATAATAATAATAATAATAATAATAATAATAATAATAATGTGTGTCCCCCAGGAGGTCAGGGTTGTAGGCAGGGCTGTTGAGTCGAAGACAAAACCTTCGACTCCGACTCCGACTCCGACTCCTCAAATTTTTACGCTTCCGACTCCGACTCCGACTCCTTGGCCTATTTGTAACAACTATTTCTACCATCCTAATTGTAATTTGTATGTTGTAACCTGCATAGGTAAAAAGTAAAACATCGTGGCTATACTGCTACAGCTTTATTAATGATCTGGACGATATTTAAGAACTACAAAAAGATGATAGGCTTGACTTTCAAAGTTTCAATCAAAAGAAAAATAAATTTATTAAGAATTCAAGATATTAACTAGAAAACACCATTTACATGTATATCTAAAAGTTCGATCTCAGCATATGAATTTTGTTTAAGCTCATAATCTGATGTGGATCTAAATGATGATCCTACAATTCCTTTTAAAGTAAAGTTATATATTTATGTACATTAAAGAAATGAATACCTTATTAAGGAAAATGGATAAACCTTACATGATTAAGTTATTAAATTAAATTTGCCTTAATCTCACCAAAAACAGGTTGTAGCTAATTGTTTTGTAGCTGAGAGCCTCTGTGCAGTTTTCAACGAAACAAAATTTGATATAATTCAAAATTTCAAATGGTAAAGAAGAGACTATCGTCCAAAATTATAGTGCTATACTGTGCCTGCTACAATAAATTCATAATAATGCTTATAAAATGGAAATAAATTCTTTTAATAATTTAAGAAAATTAGTGGGATCAGTGGAATCACTGCAATGAATATGCCTGAGTTCATATATTTGTTCTTAGGAACAGAATAGCTTCAGTCGGAGTCGGAGTCGGAGTCTGGACAATTTTACCGACTCCGACTCCACAAGCCGAAATTTCCTCCGACTCCTCGACTCCGACTCCGACTCCGACTCCACAGCCCTGATAGGTACTCCTGAATGTGCTGCTTAAGGATCTGTTAACTAAAATTTGATATCTTGATTATAACTTGTTCAAATGGCTTTTAGAAAATGTTCAAATGATTTTTAGAATATTTTAATTACTTTTGCAATGCTAATTACTCGCCACTTATGGGTTTTCGAGGTCATTTCTTGGTGCTTGTGTATTATTCTGGATGTACTTAAATAGTTAGGCACATTAAATTTTAGCTCAGAGAGAAAAAGTATTTTTGGCCAAAAATCCTTTAAGGCTTTATACTTACAATTTTCGTCATTTCGGCCAAAAAATGGATTTTGTTCAAAATTTCAGTATAGGTACTCCTGAATGTGCTGCTTAAGGATCTGTTAACCAAAATTTGATATCTTGATTATAACTTGTTCAAATGGCTTTTAGAAAATGTTCAAATGATTTTTAGAATATTTTAATTACTTTTGCAGGAGGTCAGGACTGTAGGGCATGTGTGTGTGTGTCCCCCAAGAGGTCAGGACTGTAGGACATGTGTGTGTGTGTCCCCCAGGAGGTCAGGGTTGTAGGGCATGTGTGTGTGTGTCCCCCAGGAGGTCAGGACTGTAGGGCATGTGTGTGTGTGTCCCCCAGGAGGTCAGGACTGTAGGGCATGTGTGTGTGTGTCCCCCAGGAGGTCAGGGTTGTAGGGCATGTGTGTGTGTGTCCCCCAGGAGGTCAGGGTTGTAGGGCATGTGTGTGTGTGTCCCCCAGGAGGTCAGGACTGTAGGGCATGTGTGTGTGTGTCCCCCAGGAGGTCAGGACTGTAGGGCATGTGTGTGTGTGTCCCCCAGGAGGTCAGGACTGTAGGGCATGTGTGTGTGTGTCGCCCAGGAGGTCAGGGTTGGAGGGCATGTGTGTGTGTGTGTCCCCCAGGAGGTCAGGGTTGTAGGGCATGTGTGTGTGTGTCCCCCAGGAGGTCAGGACTGTAGGGCATGTGTGTGTGTGTGTGTCCCCCAGGAGGTCAGGACTGTAGGGCATGTGTGTGTGTGTCGCCCAGGAGGTCAGGGTTGGAGGGCATGTGTGTGTGTGTGTCCCCCAGGAGGTCAGGGTTGTAGGGCATGTGTGTGTGTGTGTCCCCCAGGAGGTCAGGGTTGTAGGGCATGTGTGTGTGTGTGTCGCCCAGGAGGTCAGGGTTGTAGGGCATGTGTCCCCCAGGAGGTCAGGGTTGTAGGGCGTGTGTGTGTGTGTGTCCTCCAGGAGGTCAGGGTTGTAGGGCATGTGTGTGTGTGTGTCCCCCAGGAGGTCAGGGCTGTAGGGCATGTGTGTGTGTGTCCCCCAGGAGGTCAGGGTTGTAGGGCATGTGTGTGTGTGTCCCCCAGGAGGTCAGGGTTGTAGGGCATGTGTGTGTGTGTGTCCCCCAGGAGGTCAGGGTTGTAGGGCATGTGTGTGTGTGTCCCCCAGGAGGTCAGGGTTGTAGGGCATGTGTGTGTGTGTGTCCCCCAGGAGGTCAGGGTTGTAGGGCATGTGTGTGTGTGTCCCCCAGGAGGTCAGGGTTGTAGGGCATGTGTGTGTGTGTGTCCCCCAGGAGGTCAGGGTTGTAGGGCATGTGTGTGTGTCCCCCAGGAGGTCAGGGCTGTAGGGCATGTGTGTGTGTGTCCCCCAGGAGGTCATTGTTGTAGGGCATGTGTGTGTGTCCCCCAGGAGGTCAGGACTGTAGGGCATGTGTATGTGTCACCCAGGAGGTCAGGACTGTAGGGCATGTGTGTGTGTCACCCAGGAGGTCAGGACTGTAGGGCATGTGTCCCCCAGGAGGTCAGGGTTGTAGGGCGTGTGTGTGTGTGTGTCCCCCAGGAGGTCAGGGTTGTAGGGCATGTGTGTCCCCCAGGAGGTCAGGACTGTAGGGCATGTGTGTGTGTGTCACCCAGGAGGTCATTGTTGTAGGGCATGTGTGTGTGTGTCCCCCAGGAGGTCAGGACTGTAGGGCATGTGTATGTGTCACCCAGGAGGTCAGGACTGTAGGGCATGTGTGTGTGTCACCCAGGAGGTCAGGACTGTAGGGCATGTGTATGTGTCACCCAGGAGGTCAGGACTGTAGGGCATGTGTGTGTGTCACCCAGGAGGTCAGGACTGTAGGGCATGTGTGTGTGTCCCCCAGGAGGTCAGAACTGTAGGGCATGTATGTGTGTCCCCCAGGAGGTCAGGATTGTAGGGCATGTGTGTGTGTCACCTAGGAGGTCATTGTTGTAGGGCATGTGTGTGTGTGTGTGTGTGTGTGTGTGTGTGTGTGTTCCCCAGGAGGTCACTGTTGTAGGGCATGTGTGTGTATCCCCCAGGAGGTCAGGACTGTAGGGAATGTGTGTGTGTGTGTGTGTGTGTGTGTCCCAGGAGGTCAGGACTGTAGGGCATGTGTGTGTGGTGTGTGTGTGGGTGGGTGTGTGTGTGTGTGTGTTCCCCATGAGGTCATTGTTGTAGGGCATGTGTGTGTGTCCCCCAGGAGGTCAGGACTGTAGGGCATGTGTGTGTGTGTGTGTGTGTGTTCCCCAGGAGGTCATTGTTGTAGGGCATGTGTGTGTGTCCCCCAGGAGGTCATTGTTGTAGGGCATTATGTGTGTGTCCTCCAGGAGGTCAGGACTGTAGGGCATGTGTGTGTCCCCCAGGAGGTCAGGACTGTAGGGCATGTGTGTGCGTCCCCCATAAAACCCTCCAGCAGTAGGTATAGAAGAAGGTTAAAGCAGAAGAGGTTGTAGCAGGCAGAAAATAAGAGGACATTTTTGTTAAAGAAACAGTTAGAATCAAAGAAAACTGTGCAAGGAAATGGCTCAAAAATCAAGGAAGAGCAGAGAGGCCTTTCATCAACAAAAGCAGAAGCCTTTACTCTCCCTGATAAAACTAAATGATGCAGTTAAAACTAAGAATAAAACAAAACCAAATGAATGAATATTACATGGGAGAGAACACTAAATATTTTGTTTGTATATTATACAAAATTCAAGTTTAGTAACAACTAAAATTTGTAAAGGAATTAATACTATATGCATGAAAAATATTGTTGCAATAAACATGTTTGATTTGGGGTACTGTATATTTTAACTATTAGGCGCTCACAATATGAGTAACAATGCGAGAAATTAAGTTAAATATGGTGCAAACTTCCCAGGTGTATCCCTGAACCCCTCAGCTCAAAAAAAGTTCGTATTTATCAAGACCCAATCGCATACCTGAGATTCTCAACTTTCCCTGCCTGTGAGCTGTATGCTATGGTCAGAGATTATTGAGAGGAAAGGCTAGTTGTACAGTATGTGCTAATCCTACTAAAGTTAATGGATAGGGAAGACTGCTGGAGATATGATTGATGAGTATTGGAGTGAAGGAGGGAAGACTGGTGATATGAATTAAAACTACTGAAGTAATGTATAAGTGGGAGAAACTTTATTGTACCGAAGCAGAAGAGTGAGGGAGGACCTTTGATTAGACTGAAGTTTTATATGAGTTAGGGAAGGATTTGTGCTACTTAATCTGCACTGGATTTATTTCCTTCATTTCTTCCATATCCTAGGGTCAGGTTTCACTTTGTCTGGACCCAACCAAGAAGAGTCATCTTTTGACACCATCCGACCCAAGGAACTTCATCTATCAACTAGAATCAACCTAGTGATATCAAGTGTAAACAAATGGAAATGAAATTGTAGAAAAAGATGGAAGACTTTTCCGTACATGTATTTGAATGGCTTATTTTAAGAATACTGTACTGTATTGGTGTAACGTTTCTGTTGTCACTCTTCACCAGTCATATATACAATAGTCACTTACCAATGTAATTTGAAGAATCAAACACTGCATTTGCCCCCTTTCCCCTACCCCCTTAGAACGGGGGTCAAAAGTCTGTTCTGGGAAGTACCTTACTCTCGAAACATTATATCTCTGTTCTACATGATTCGGACATTTCTGTATCTGGGATAAGGAGCTTCCTGCAGTTAACTTAGGCTGCTTAGGATCCCCTTTTTCTTAAGGGTTTGGAATTCCTCATCCAGGATGTGCCGAACCTAGGACAAGGAGAGCCGGTCCTGAACTTGGTTAGCCTTTTTTTATCCTTTTGAGCTGGGGTCAGGAGGCTTCTTCCAAGAGGAAAATGGCTTTTGGACCAGCATGCTTGATTGTCCAGTGGTTAAAGGAGTCAGGATTCTCTTGGGGGAGAACCCTGGCCCTCGGACCTGGCATCAGCCAGGTTCAGGGACTCCCCATTTTTTTCTTATCTTTGCCCTCCTCCTCTATCAACTGGAATCGACTTTGTGAAATCCAACGTGAACAAATGGAAAGGAAATTGGAGAAAAAGATGGACGATTTTTCTGTATATGTATTTTAATGGTTTGTGAACATAATGGTATTGTATTGTTTTTCTTCAGTCATCTGTAGTCACTTACCAATGTAATTTGCTTTGATGCCTTCAGCAAAGAAAACTCTTTTAAACATAAGTAAAAATATGTAACCATTGCTTGAACAATGGTAAATAATCTTTGTTATTGAGTCCCAAGTTAGTGAGATGACTTACTGTACAGTACATCAGGGAATTACTAACACCATAGGCTGTTTTATTTGTGTAAATATAACCTTGGTACAATAAGATGAACCCACTGTTTTCATTTCTTAACAATCGGTATCTGG
>CAUDMG010002850.1:0-19930 GCA_958450375.1 Homarus gammarus
CAGATAAAGCCAACACAGTAGTGATTTTAAACAAAGATGACTATATCTCAAAAATGAATGACCTTTTATGTGACACTACAACATATTCTAAACTCATAAATAATCCTCTCAACACTGTCAACACCCAGTTCAACAAAAAACTGAAGTCCCTATTGAGAGGCAAAGCTACTCTCATTAAACATCTTACTTCAACGTCCCCTCCACTGCCTTACATGTACGGTTTAATCAAGACCCACAAGCCCAATAACCCAGCAAGACCCATCATTAGCTCTGTTGGGTCAATCTCTTATAAACTATCTAAATGGTTAGTTTCCTTACTAAACCCCCTAGTTGGCAACATTTCTAACTCCAATATCAAGAATAATATGGATCTGGTTGATAAACTCAATAACTTGCAGATTAATCATGATTTTAAACTGGTCAGCTTTGATGTAACGTCACTTTTTACAAAGGTCCCAGTTGATGGGGAATATTATGCTCAAAAATTTGGTATGGCAATGGGTAATCCACTCTCACCTGTATTAAGCAACCTATATATGGAATTCTTTGAAAAGAAACTATTAAGTAATATTTTACCACCCTCAGCAGTCTGGTATAGATATGTTGATGATGTATTATGTCTCTGGCCATGTAATGAGGACCTAAAAGTTTTCCTACCACAACTTAACAACTTAGCCCCCTCGATCAAATTCACTGTGGAATTAGAGCAAGACTGTAAATTGCCATTCCTAGACTGTCTGATACACAGAATAGGTAACACTTTTAAGTTCAGTATTTATAGAAAACCAACCAATGTGTGTTCATACATTCATTATTATTCTGCCCACCATAATAAAGTCAAACAGTCAGTATTTACAACAATGTTTTTACGTGCCTTGAGAATTTGCAGTCCGGAATTCATCGATGAGGAATACAAATATATATATAATATTGGCTCAAACCTTAAATACCCTAGATCGTTCATAGACAAATGCTTAAACATTACTAAGAAAACTTTTTATAGAACTGATCCCAAGCCCACCCATGACCATAAGAATATCTTAATATTACCATTTCACAAAAATTTCTCACACATTCCGGCACAGCTAAAATCTTGGAACGTCAATGTGGCATTTAAAAACTCATGCACTGTTAAACAAATGTTAATCAAGAACTCCCCCAACAACACAATTGGTTGCATTTATAAAGTTCCTTGCAAGGAATGTAATATGTTTTACTTAGGCCAGACAGGTAAAGATCTTGTAACTAGAATTAAACAACACAAATACAGTGTTAGGACAGGCCAGGAATCCAATGCTCTGTTTGTTCATTTGAGGGATAACAAGCATTGCATTGACTGGGATAATGCCTCCTCAATATTACCATGTAATTCAATTGATAGTAGGAACATCATAGAATCTAGTCTTATTAAACATACCGAAGCATTCAACATGAATTTGAGTAACGGCATGTACAAGCTGGACAACTTTGTAATTAAGAAGATTTGTGATCAGGTGAGAGGGCGGGTCACTGTCCCATCTGACCCAACCACCAACCATTGTGTGCTATTTAATGATTAGTAGGGTCATTACCTAATTACCTGACCATTGTGGACCTGGTCTCACCCTCCTCTGTATATATTCACCTTGTTTTGCATTACTCTCTAGTCTGTACTCACCCCTGAAGATGTGAATTACACGAAAGCGCTTGGGAACTTCGTGTTTTCTTCTTTCCTGGTGGTTATCAGCATATATATATATATATATATATATATATATACAGTTGTACCCCACTTAACGCGGTCAATAAAACCAAGAGGGTACCGTGTTAAGTGAAAACCTCGTTAAGTGTACAACAGAACATATGGGATTAATTCCAATAGAAACCGGCTCGACCCCCAAACTCCACTTTTTGACGACAGCAAATAGAGCTCAAAACCTACTTTTTAAATGGAAATTTGGGGGGGGCCGTCTTATGCACCCCGACGCCTTATAGGCCGCGATATACGGTATGAGTGTCATGTTGAGGTGGGAGTGGTGACATTAGTGGGGCAGCTAAATGCAATTTTTCAAGAGAATCATGAAAATGGTGGAACAAGCACCAAATTTGGCATGGTAAATCTCTAATGGTTACTAGTTAAGTCTGCCTGATTGGCCATTTAAAAATCCAAGATGGCGACCATTTTTCAAGATGACTGCCATATTGACCTTCAAAAGTTGATTTTTCTTATAGAAATTGATGTAGTTGGTCAATCTGGGTGATCTTGGTGTCGATATGTATGTTTTCAAGCATGCTCAGATGATTTTTTATAGTTTTAAGTCCATTGTAACATTTTTATCCACATAAAATAACTCATTTAGTAAAAATTATAACAAAAAAGAACTTACTAAAAAAAAAGTAAGGTAAACAGTGGGAACACAGTCCCACCACCGAGACGAGGTAACACTCCCACCACCGATCGTCTCGTGTGAAGCAAGCATATAAATGAAAGAAAATACTTGCAGTGTGTTTAATATGTTACAGTATATTATAAATAAATAAATAAACAAATAAATCGGTAAATCCATTTCAAGTAAATGGAAAAATTTTACTCTACACCGACATTAGTTCCAGTTACCGGTAAATAGCAGAGGCTTCAGTGATGTCACTAGTGTTTACACTACACCAGTGGGTAACATTTGATGACATTACTTGAAGTGAATTGGCCTTATTTTAAAAAACCAAGGATGGTTGGTAGAGGACTACTGAGTCAGTGGGTAAGTGTCACATTTGGGGTACTGGTCTTATACAGTGAATAGAGCTCAAAAACTACTTTTTAAATGGAAATTTGGGGGGGCCGTCTTATGCAGCCCGACGCCTTATAGGCCGAGATATACGGTATATTTAATATATTACAGTATATTATAAATAAATAAATAAACAAATAAATTCAAATTCCCTTATTATCCTGTGTTATATACAGAAATACTTGAGTCCCTGAGCGAGTACACAAAAAGAAAACGGAGGACTAAGACATCCTGAAGTGGATAGAGAACGGACATCTCTACTGGGGGACTCAAACGTTTCTTATGTTTTGTGGGCGCTCTAGCATAATATGAATAATATGTAAATTACAATTTACTTATACAGGTATATATATGTAAATTGTAAAAATTTAAATAAAAGAAAAACTAAATACGTAGCGCTTAAAGTGTACAGTACAGTACAGTGCTGTGGCTTGGCGCGGGGTTATGCAGTGTTTACAGTTCACTTTCGACATCACATATTCAATTGATTTATGTGTTTTGTTTGTGAAGAATTGCTGAAATAATTTATGTAATATTTATGTATACAGTATACCTGTATAGTATATGTAAAATGTAAAATTTTAACTAAGAGAGAAAAACAAAATACGTAGGGTTTTAGACCCGCGCTCTCTTTACATCACACACAGTGTTTACAGTTCACGTTCGACATCACATATTCAATTGATTTATGTGTTTTGTTTGTGAAGAATTGCAGAAATAATTTATGTAATATTTATGTGTATGATGTAAACAGAGCGCTTGGCCTCTCTCTCTCTCTCTCTCTCTCTCTCTCTCTCTCTCTCTCTCTCTCTCTCTCTCTCTCTCTCTCTCTCTCTCTCTCTCTCTCTCTCTCTCTCTCTCTCTCTCTCTCTGTATGAATGGAATTCGTGGTTTAGAGTGAGTGGCCTGGAGACGTGGAGGAGAAATCACAGAGGGAGTGAATATTTAACTTCGCTATGCAAAACATACATCTGGCAATGGTCCAGACAATCTCTAAATCTCTACGTTACTCGACTTAATTGGCACAGAAGTTACTATGTTAAAACATGAACACTAATATTCACAAAAATCGACTAAGTTAAACTGAATTAACAAGGCGGCGAAAAACAATCATTTACATACCTGGAGACGTGGAGGAGAAATCACAGAGGGAGTGATTTTCCCTCTCGCGTCTGCATATATATGGGCCTGAGGGCATATCCCTACTAAAAAGACTAATTTTACTAACAATAGACCTTCTATTCAAAGTAGTCGTTGGACACCTAGCTGTGACCGTCAGTGTCACAGATCTGGCTAATTTTCTACATCTATATTTATGATCTAATCAGAGATTGAGTTTGGCAGGAAAGAAGTGAAATGGAGTTATATACAGTCAACCCTCACTTTACGCGGTTAATGTAACCCACAGAGTACCGCGGAAAGTGAGAAACGCGTAAAGTGAATAGCATAACATATGGGATTAAACGAAATAGAGACCAACTGACCCCCAAACTCCACTTTTTCCAACACAATACCTATGTTCTAGTAAAAATAACATCTTAATTTTATGATGGTACATGCACACAATTAATACTTAGGAGAAATTGAGAAATACAGTCGCCAAGTTAATTTCCATTCAAATAATGGACACGACTCCCTCCCCCTCTTCTCACACTACACTGCTGGCTCTTCCCTCTGAGAAATTTTGGGGGGAAAACCAGGTATAGTAATAAATAATACCTCAAACTAAAGTTAGAATAATATAATTGACATTGCTGGATTCCTTGTAAGACCAGGAATATTTTGAATATAAATGTCATATATTTTTCACAAAAGATAACATATTTACTCAGAGTAAACATTGCATCTAAAATTTGTATGTCTAATGCAAAATCTATGATGTTTATATTCAAAATGATCATCAAATTGTAAGAATTCCAGCAATGTAAATTATATTCTGGCCGGATAATTTGTATGAATTTTATGAGCTAAATAAAAAAATTATACTTCACCCGTGTAAAGGGGTACACCCACCGCGGAATGTGAGCATCCTGGGTTCTGGCAGGGCACCGTGTAAACGTGGAAACGCGGAATGTGGGACCGCGTAAAGTGAGGGTTGACTGTATGTATTCGCAACTCTACTCACCTGACTGCAAACCACAGCCCAAGCCAAAACAGCCGTTAAGTCTTGGATATTTTTTAGTTTGACAGGAAACGTTCAGGAGAGTAATGACTTTCTTAAATAGACAACTGACACGAACTAAACTACAAACATCAGATTCTCTGATGTTTGGGCGACAAAACAATATAACTTCAGTAGCTATCAGAAACTCATGGATATCCCCACGGACGACATAAAATATGCCACTCTAGCTGGCAAACTCTACACTCACTTACTTAACAAGTTTTACTAACAATAAGGACAGTTGAAGCTTTCAACACCACTCACAATGGATCTTGAATGTTCCAACTGTAAACAGACATATCTAGGTTGCCTCACCAATTGCAAACTTAGTTGCAATTTCAAATTCTGTCATTACGAAGGAATAATGAAGTCTCAGGTACATTCAAGATTGAGGGAAAACGGCAGACTCAGGTGTCCTGAAGCGCAGGAGAAAACGGACTCTTCAGATGGAGAACTTCACTAAGAAAGCATAGCTTCATGTTTTGTGGGCTATTGAGCGTAATATGAATCGGCTAATTTTCGTTAACTGACGTGTATGACCGTGGTCATTACAACCCAAGTTTATGTTCGAACTCCCTTGGCTTTTATGGGTTGCTGACTGACCCAAACATCGTATTTCCACTAACGTCTCATTGTTAATGTTATTAGTGTTACTGACTTTAAATATTATAACTTCACACACAAAAATAAAACAATGTAATTCTAGTCTGGAAAAATATAAAATTATACAATATATATTTAACAAGAATACATACTCATTTACAGTACAGATACATCTGGCAGGGGTATACAGCTCATTTAGTAATTGGTTGTTAAGGGTAGTTCTATCCTACATTGCATGTAACAATACTGTAACTAATATTTCTGGTGTTTGCTTATGTAGGTGTGGGATTGTCAAGTGAGGGTGGCAGTGTGGCGTCTACTGCCGAGTCTGGTTTTCCCAGGAATGTTGACTGTGACCCTGGCCTGTCCAATGCTGTACTTAAAAACATTCAAGTCAGAATCATATACTCTGATCTAGAAGAACTGAGAAATGCAGAGAGACCTGGCAGTTGTAGCATTAGTAAATATGACAAATTTTGTGATGAGAGGTACAGGTATGGCCAGCGTAAGGACAGAACCAGACAATGTGATCTAGTCGTGGCCAGACTTAAGCTAGGATACAGACACATCCGGCAAGTTAGTAACGTTGTACCCATACCGGAACACTCAGCATGTAAACTTTGTGATAAACCTTTAAATCATACACTTGAACACTATATTATTGAATGTGACACTGTAAAAGACTTCAGGTCACCTGGCTTATTGTATCATGAACTTTGTAATCACTATATTGAATCGGGGGTGCTTGGGGACATTCTTGCTGTTTATCCCAAATATGCTAGCCCACACTGATTAGTCTTCAATTAGAATATGACATCCAATGTATATGAACCACTGTCTTGCATGGCAGCGAACAGTCACATCACCCACATGACTCTGACCTACAGTATATATACTGTTAATGAATATGATGCATTTCTTTGTGTACGAACCTCTGTCCTGCATGGCAGTGAACAGTGACATTACCCACTTGAATCTGACCTATATACGTGTATACTGTCAATGAATATGATGTATTTCTTTGTGTATGAACATCTGTCCTGCATGGCATTGAACAGTGACATCACCCACAAGAATCTGATCTAAGTATATACGTGTGTGTGTATATATATATATATATTTCATTAGCCCAATAAAGCACGCGGACTTCTACATACAATCAACACCTCAACCCGCCAGGATTCGAACCCACGGCCCACAAGCCTATGACTGTGACCGGGGAACGCTAACCGCTGGACCACCAGGATACTAAAAGCAGTCCTAGACTTTGTTATATTTCACACAAAGCCTGTTCAACGAGCTTATGGCGCCGTGAACCTCTAATGGGGACCACCCGTATCACTTAGGTGGTCAGAGTAACGTTTTACCAAATCCGGCTTCGAAACACGAGGATCCATATATATTTCATTAGCCCAATAAAGCACGCGGACTTCTACATACAATCAACACCTCAACACGCCAGGATTCGAACCCACGGCCCACAAGCCTATGACTGTGACCGGGGAACGCTAACCGCTTGACCACCAGGATACTAAAAGCAGTCCTAGACTTTGTTATATTTCACACAAAGCCTGTTCAATGAGCTTATGGCGCCGTGAACCTCTAATGGGGATCACCCGTATTACGTAGGTGGTCAGAGTAACGTTTTACCAAATCCGCCTTCGAAACACGAGGATCCATATATATTTCATTAGCCCAATAAAGCACACGGACTTCTACATACAATTGTATGTAGAAGTCCGCGTGCTTTATTGGACTAATGAAATATATACAGTCAACCCTCACTTTACGCGGTTCATGTAACCCGCAGGGTCCCGCGGAAAGTGAGGAACGCGTAAAGTGAATAACAAAATATATGGGATTAATTGAAATAGAGTCCGGGCCGACCCCCACACTCCACTTTTTGACGACCCACAACTATGTTGTAGTAAAAATTTTATCTTAACTTTATGATGGTATGAAAAAACAAGTAATATAGAAGAGGTTAGGTTAGGAAAAATAAAGGTTAACATAGGAAAAATAAAGGTTAGGTTAGGAAAACTAAAAGTTATGTGGAACACTTACGTTAGTAGAAGAGATGGGTCGGCATACAGGGATGGAGGCTGGTTCTGAGGCAGAGGGCAGATTACTGACCCTCAGGTGAATCACCATTACTAGGTGAATCACCATCACTGTCACTTACAGTTGTCAGGGCTTCCCTGACAAATCCCTCAAAGTCATCTTCACTGTCACTATCACTGGCTTGGGCTGGCTGTGGTGGGTTGCGGGCGAAGAAATCTGTTATGCTTTGCTGACGGCTGGTGTTGATGTTGTCGTGATACTCCTTGATGTAGGGCTCCATAGTCTGCAACAGCTGGTTAGTGAAGATTTCATACCTCTTTGCGTCAGGGTCGTCGGAAAGGAGGAGCTTGGCTTTCTCGATACACTCGATGGCACCCCTAACATTACTATGGGATAAGTGTTGTTCTTCTTGGGATGACGCACCACCTGCCTCTTCACTGACGTCGTCATCATCATCATCTGCCATCTCCTCGGTAGTCACATCAGGTTGCATTATCACCTCCAGGATGTCGTCATTGGTGGTCTCGGAGAAGCCTGGAACTGTAACAGTCTGCGCAGCTTCTCTGGCAAGGTCCACTGCTACTGCAACAGTCTGAACCTCACCAGTCACAGATTGACTCCTCCTCTCACCTGGTATTCCATGCAACACATGTCTCCATGCGTGAAGAATTGTAGCAATAGACAGCTGATCCCATGACTCCACCAAGAAGTCCACAGCTTTCTTGATGTTAAATACTCTCCAGAATTGTTTGAACAGTATTTTTTGCTGCGCCAACTGTTGATCCTCATCTTCTTCGCTCTTGCTATCGGTGGTGGTGTCACTCAGGTTACGCAACTCTTCCCTGGTGTTGGTGTAGTCGTTCAGGAGTTTGAATTTTTTTGTTGATAATGCAGCTTTTACATTACAGATTAACTCTTGGTCCATGGGCTGTAATATAGACGTACAGTAGTGTTGGGAGGAAGGTAGACCACTTTTATGTTGGGGTGACGATCTAACAGTAGGGGCGAGTGTCCTAGTGCGTTGTCCAGCAGCAACAAAATCTTGAATGGCACATTCTGTCGCTCACAGAATTTCTTTACATCGGGAACAAAACAGTTATCAAACCAGGAGAGGGACAGTGTAGAGAACATCCACGCCTTACGTGCGGTCAGCCAGTGGACATTTTGCTTGGTCATGTCCATGGTTTTGTAGGCGTGTGGCTTGCGTGCTGTGTGGATCACCGATAACTTGATTTTACTGGTACCGGAGGCATTGGTGGTAAACAGGACGGTGATTCGTTCCTTCTGCATCTTCCGGCCCCGAATCTTGCTGGCATTCTTTACAACGAAGGACTTGGAAGGTAGCTTTTTCCAGAAAAGACCAGATTCGTCCATGTTAAACACCTGGTCGTCACTGTACTGTCCTTCCTCCATAATCTCACGTAAAAACGGAGGAAATTCCCTAGCCACAGCACGGTCAGCACTCGCTTCTTCACCACCAATGTTTATATTGGTGATCTTGTTCCGGACCTTAAACCTCTGTAACCACCCAGAGGAAGCATTAAAGGGTTTGGGCTCTGTAGTTCCCATCTTTCGTGCCACTGCAATGTACAGTTCACGTGCGTACTCCTTAACAGAGCGCGTGTCGACCGCCATGTTCCGTCGCGCCTGACGCACCAAGTACCTCACAATTAATTTTTCTGTCTTGAGAAGCACCTGGTTGTGAAAATACTTGATCTTAAAAGCACCTGTAGACTTTGTGATCTTCATGTGCTCCTTTATCTTGGCTGCATCCTTCTTTATTATTCGAATCGTAGATTCATTCACACCATGCTGGCGCACGAAATCAACCTGCCTTGTTCCTTCCTCCAACTCTCGGATGATGGTATACTTCACCTCGTAGCTTAAGGAACGTCGTATCTTCCTTGGCTTAGTGCCGCTGGGTCCAGGTAAGGAAAGGTTTCTCTCTTGGGGGTGGTGGTCCGACGGAAACCATTTTAGAGAACAATGGATGCACGTTTACACGGTCTGGCGTGGAGGGATGAAACTGGCGCAGCTAGGTCAAGGATCGTCTTTCCTCCCTCCCTCCCTCCCTCCCTCCCTCCCTCCCTCCCTCCCTCCCTCCCTCCCTCCCTCCCCCCCCCCCCCCTCCCTCCCCCGGGTGGACACGTCATAATACATTAAGCCAATTACAGCTAGCAGCAGAGGGGGGTAGGGATGTATGGCCAATCACAGTCCGATACATCATATGACGTCAGTGATAACGCAACAAAGACACACACTGCGCACCCTTACCGCGCGGCTTGCCCAAGAGGAGGGAGAGGCGAGAGCACAGGCAGGCAGGCGGGTGGGGCGAATCTAAATATAGCGTCGCGCCGGACACTCTCCGCGTAATGGGGTTCACGCACCGCGTAATGTGAGCACGTTAGGTTCTGGCAAGGCACCGCGTTAACGTGGAAACGCGGAATGTGGGACCGCGTAAAGTGAGGGTTAACTGTATATATATATATATATATATATATACTGTGTATATATACAGGTAGTCGTCGACGTACGACCTATGCGACTTACGTCTGTTCGACTTTACGACCGGCGGTACGACAGTTTTGGCCCCAGCCTCCTGGCGCTGCAGGGAGCTGGAGCCGCGCGCATCCCCGCACTCAATTACAAACACGCTCGCTGGTACAGCACACTTCCCTCCGTGTCCGTTTGCCTTGTGCCTTTCTTTTGTCTTGGAAATTTTTCTTGAACCACCACCCCCCCAAGATGTCTACCAAGAGGAAACTGTCTTCATCTACTCCTCAACCTACCACTAAGGGATTATCAGAAGGTTTATCTCTACTGAATAAACTTCTTGCCCATTTTGAAGGAATGGACCCAAACATCGAACGATTTGCAAGGATTGAGCGGATGGCACGCAATTCGTTACGTCCGTATCAAGAAATTTACGAGGAGAAGAAGAAACGAACAATTCAGACAAAGCTCACCATGTTCATGAAAAAAACAACTCCTCCGGCTACCCCAAAGGCTGCCCCAGCTGATGACATCGACGATCCACAGCCAAGCACCAGCGGCCAATAAGATGTTTTTTGTATGTTTGTATGTGTTTGTATGTTTTGCAACTAAAATGTTTTATATGTTTTGCACCTGTATTTTTTTTTTTTTGTATGTTGTGTAAATAATAAACCAATTGTACTGTAGTATGCAGTGATTTACTTAAACCTGACGACCGTAACAATAATGAACAAAGAAAATGTTGATAAAATATGACTTAAAGATGATTATACTATCATTACACCTTACTGTATAATATACGTAAGGTAGTTATAACATATGCCGACTTACGACCAGATCAACTTACGACCAGGCGGCTGTAACCAATCTAGGTCGTAAGTCGACGACTACCTGTATTAATGTTGTTTTCAAGTATGACTCAACCATTACCAATATGTTAATAAGGAATAGCTCAAGTTTAAATGTAAATGGAAGTGTTTATTGTATTACATGTAGCAAATGTAATTGTAATTATGTAGGACAAACCGGAAAAACACTGCAGCTTAGAATCAAACGACATAAGTATAATATCAGAACTGCATCTGAAAGCAGTGCCTTGTTCGTTCATGTTAGGAATAATAATCACCCCATTGCTTGGGAAAAAAGCTTAGAAGTATTCAAATCATCTTGTGTCACAGAAAGACTTCTGGTTGAAGCTAGTTTGATTAAGGAATTTAAATCAATAGACCTAAGTGATGGTCAGTTCAAAACTGATAATATGTTACATAAATTTATTTGTCAGTGGCCCAAGGTTAAAAATGCTTTGAAAACCTTTGATCTAGATGTATGATAGTTATTTTGTGGGTCCCTTATTTTTGACCTGACCTGGCTAGTCACGTCAACCCCCTTCTCTTAAGCTCCTCTACGTGTGTGTTGGTGTGGAGATTAGTGGATGACATCATTATGACCTGACCTCATGTTTTTAAGGTCACCCTGTATATTTAAGCCTCTCTCTGTCCATGTAGTCCAGTTGCCTCTGAAGATGTCTTGAATAAAGACGAAAGCTAAGATGCTCCGTTGTTTCCATTTTCCCGTGTGATTTTATCAAGATATATATATATATATAATCAACACCTCAACCCACGGCCCACAAGGTGTTGATTGTATGTAGAAGTCCGCGTGCTTTATTGGGCTAATGAAATATATACATATATATATATGCAGTTCGTTCTCATATTACGCTGTTAATGTAACCCGGAGGGTCCCGCGGAAAGTGAGGAACGCGTAAAGTGAACAACATAACATATGGGATTAATTGAAATGGAGTCCAGGCCGATCCCCAAACTCCACTTTTTGACGACACACAACTATGTTGTAGAAAAAATTTTATCTTAACTTTATGATGGTATGAAAAAACAAGTAATATAGAAGAGGTTAGGTTAGGAAAGATAAAGGTTAACATAGGAAAAATAAAGGTAAGGTTAGAAAACTAAAAATTATGTGGAACACTTACGGTAGTAGAAGAGATGGGTCGGCATACGGGGATGGAGGCTGGTTCCGAGGCAGAGGGCAGATTACTGGCCCTCAGGTGAATCACCATTACTAGGTGAATCATCATCACTGTCACTTACAGTTGTCAGGGCTTCCCTGACAAATCCCTCAAAGTCAACTTCACTGTCACTATCACTGGCTTGGGCTGGCTGTGGTGGGTTGCGGGTGAAGAAATCTGTTATGCTTTGCTGACGGCTGGCGTTGATGTTGTCGTGATACACCTTGATGTATGGCTCCATAGCCTGCACCAGCCGGTTATGGAAGACTTCATAGCGGTCATCGTCATTGTCGCGAGAAAGGAAGGACTTCATCTTCTCTGCACACTCCATGGCACCCTTAATATCACTATGACTTAAATTGTGTTCTTCGGAGACTGCCGCACCTTCTTCCTCCTCTTCACTGACGTGTTCTTCTTCCAACATCTCGTCGGCAGTCACTTCAGGATTTCTGATCACCTCCAGGATGTCGTCGTTGGTGGTCTCGGAGAAGCCTGGAACTGTAACAGTCTGCGCAGCTTCTCTGGCAAGGTCCACTGCTACTGCAACAGTCTGAACCTCACCAGTCACAGATTGACTCCTCCTCTCACCTGGTATTCCGTGCAACACATGTCTCCATGCGTGACGAATTGTAGCAATAGACAGCTGATCCCATGACTCCACCAAGATGTCCACAGCTTTCTTGATGTTAAATACTCTCCAGAATTGTTTGAAGAGTATTTTTTGCTGTTCTAACCGTTGTTCCTCATCTTCGTCGCTCTTGCTATCGGTGGTGGTGTCACTCAGGTCACGCAACTCTTCCCTGGTGTTGGTGTAGTCGTTCAGAAGTTGGAATTTTTTTGTTGAGAATGCAGCTTTCACATTGCAAATCAACTCCTGGTCCATGGGCTGGATTAAGGACGTAGTGTTGGGAGGAAGGAAGACCACTTTTAAGTTGGGGTGACGATCTAACAGTAGGGGCGAGTGTCCTGGTGCGTTGTCCAGCAGCAACAAAATATTAAATGGGACATTCTGTTGCTCACAGAATTTCTTTACATCGGGAACAAAACAGTCATCAAACCAGGAGAGGGACAGTGTAGAGAACATCCATGCCTTACGTGCTGTCAGCCAGTGGACATTTAGCTTGGTCATGTCCATGCTCTTGTAGGCGTGCGGCTTGCGGGCTGTGTGGATCACCGATAACTTGAGCTTACAGGTACCGGAGGCATTGGTGGTAAACAGGACGGTGATGCGTTCCTTCTGCATTTTCCGGCCCCGAATCCTGCTGGCATTTTTCACAATGTAGGACTTGGAAGGTAGTTTTCTCCAGAAAAGACCAGATTCGTCCATGTTAAACACCTGGTCGTCACTGTACTGTCCTTCCTCCACAATCTCACGTAAAAACGGAGGAAATTCCCGAGCCGCAGCACGATCAGCACTCACTTCTTCACCACCAATGTTTATATTGGTGATCTTGTTCCGGATCTTAAACCTCTGTAACTACCCAGAGGAAGCATTAAAGGGTTTGGGCTCTGTAATTCCCATATTTCGTGCCACTGCCATGTACAGTTCACGTGCGTACTCCTTAACAGAGCGCGTGTCGACCGCCATGTTCCGTCGCGCCTGACGCACCAAGTACCTCACAAGTAATTTTTCTGTCTTGAGAAGCACCTGGTTGTGAAAATACTTGATCATAGAAGCACCTGTAGACTTTGTGATCTTCATGTGCTCCTTTATCTTGGCTGCATCCTTCTTTATTGTTCGAATCGTAGATTCGTTCACGCCATGCTGGCGCGCAAAATCAACCTGCCTTGTTCCTTTCTCCAACTCTTGGATGATGGTATACTTCCCCTCGTAGCTTAAGGAACGTCGTGTCTTCTTTGGTTTAGTGCCGCTGGGTCCAGGTAAGGAAAGGTTTTTCTCTGGGGGTGGTGGTCCGGCGGAAGCCATTTTACGGAACAATGGATGCACGTTTACACGGAGTGGCCTTGAGGGATGAAACTGCCGCGGCTAGGTCAAGCGTCGTCTCTCCTCCCTCCCCCCCCCCCGGGTGGACACGTCATAATACTTTAAGCCAATTACAGCTAGCAGCAGAGGGGGGTAGGGATGCATGGCCAATCACAGGTCTGATACGTCATATGACGTCAGTGATAACGCAACAAAGACACACTGCGCAACCTTACCGCGCCGCTTGCCCAAGCGGAGGGAGGAGGAGGGAGAGGCAGGCAGGTGGGCGGGTGGCGCGTGGGGCAAATCTAAAAATAGTGTCGCGCCGGACACTCTCCGCGTAATGGCGTTCACGACCGCGGAATGTAAGAATGTTAGGTTCTGGCAAGGCACCGCGTTAACGGTGAAACGCGGATTGCGGGACCGCGTAATATGAGGATTGACTATATATAGATATATATATATATATATATATATATATATATATATATATATATATATATTGTTACGAGTTGGGGATTTAGAATATAGTTATACGTCTACCCAGATCCCAACGGGTAACGACAAAAAAAAACAAAGACAATCGGACTAAAAAAAGGGTAGACAAAGGATGCGAGTTTTCTTTGTATATAATAAAGTACCATAAATTCCTTAACAATATATTCAGCTTATACGCTATCCTTAACCAAACTTAACCTAAACACGAACAGTATATACATAGTAATAAAACATAAAACAATAGTGAAGCAATGTGGAGGGGGAAGAGGCAATACAAGATTACAAATACTTAAGTGAGGAGCTGAGATGGCTGACGAGCAAGGCTGAGTATGGTAGAAGACGGTAAATAGTCACTGTGCCGTAGGTTTCCAGGATAGGTGATCCTGTGGTCGCTTCCCAGAGTGAAGTGTGTCCTCTCCTCGAATTGGAGCTGACAAAGTAGACTGAGGCGGAAGTGGCGCAACAACCAGGATATGGAGAAGGGAAACCCGGGAGTGGTAACTAAGACGAGCCATACTCGTGTTTCGTCCCTAGATGGCGTTGCTCGTGGTGCTGGGTAGGTAGATGAAGACAATCGGTGGAGGGGTTCGTAACACACCCCCCCTCCAAAGACCTTCGTAGCGCGGGCGCGAAGGAGGTGATCACCTGGTGCGTCTGGAGAGTAGCTGCTACATTTCCACTGGAGCTCGGGATAAGGAGTCTGCAATCAGGTTTTCCACCCCCTTTATGTGCCAGACTTGTAGATTATAGGGCTGGGTGAGGAGAGCCCAGCGGAGGATTCGCTGGTTGGAGGTCTTGTTGGTTTGGATGAACGTGAGTGGGTTATGGTCGGTGAAGACCAGGGTTGTTTGTGGGCAAGACTGGAGGTAACATTCAAACTTCTTTATTGCCAACACCAGAGCCAGGGCCTCCTTCTCTATGGTCGAGTAGTTGGTCTGATGTTTTTTCAACTTGGCGGAGTAATATGCCACAGGGTGAAGGACATCAGTGGTTGGGTCGGGTTGTAGGAGCACAGCCCCCACTCCGACACCACTAGCGTCGATTTGCAGATGGAAGGGCAAGGTGTACTCAGGGGGGTGGACTACAGGCTTAGAGGCAAGGAAGGCTTTGAGGCGGTGGAAAGACTGGTCGCACTTCTGGTTCCAGATGTAAGGGACCGCAGAACTGGTAAGGTCTGTGAGGGGTCCGGCGACGCTGGAGAAGTTACTGCAGAACCGACGGTAGTAGCCGCACATCCCCAGGAAGCGCATGAGTTCCTTCCTCGTCCTTGGAGTGGGGAAGGACAAGATGGCTTCAACGTTTGCGTCCTTGGGTCTCACCATACCATGCCCAACGATATGTCCCAGGTAAGTCACCGAGGCCCGGCCAAAAGCAGATTTAGCCAGGTTTATGGTGAATCCAGTCTCTTGCAGTCGTGCAAACAGTATCTCCAAACGCACCAGATGTTCGTCCCAGCTGTCCGACACCACCACCAGGTCATCCAGGTAGGCGAACGTCCCACCTAGGTCTTGAATAAGGTAGTTTATGGCCCTCTGGAATGTGGCCGGAGCATTAGAAAAGCCAAACGCTATAACTAAATATTGAAAAAGACCAAATGGAGTTACAAATGCCGAGATTATTTTTGCCCTATCCGTGAGTCCTACTTGATAATATCCTTTCAACAGGTCTATAGTACTGATAAATTGGGCACAGCCTATGCTGTCTATTATATCTTCAATCAAAGGTAAAGGGTAGGAGTCAGAGACAGTGACCTGGTTCACTTTACGATAATCTGTACAGAAACGAAAGGTGCCATCGGGTTTTGGAATGAGAAGGCAAGGTGAAGCCCAGGGGGAGGTACTAGGCTCAGCTAAGTTATGCTTTAACAAAAAATCTACCTCCTTTTTCATAATCGATTTTTTTTGTGGACTTAGACGATATGCTGATTGCCTAATGGGTTGTACATCACCCGAGATTAGTTTAATATCATGTTTAAGTATATTGCAAAACCCTGGGAGGTCTGACGTGACTTTAGGAAATGTTGATACTAACTTAGTGAGATCTTTTGCTTGAGATGGATTCAGAACAGAAAAATACTCATCCAAATTGTTGAGTATGTGACTTAGTAGGGTTCTCTTTAGGTAGGGGGAAGTCTAAATTCTCCAATAGGTCCATGTCATCTGTCTCCTGCCCTGACAAAACCGTATGCAATACAGGTAGGCTTACAGCCTCGGGGATGTCTTCCTCTGACTGCCTGGAATGGTAAAGTTTCATGAGATTAATGTGAACAAGTTGTGAATCTTTTCTGCGATCAGGAGTATGGACTATATAGTTGAGAGGAGATAGTTTATTAGCAACTATATAGGGACCAGTAAACTTGCTTTTAAGGGGAGAGCCTGGAATGGGTAGAAAGAGTAACACTTTGTCACCTGGAGAAAATGATCTTTTAACTAATTTAGGTTGGGACTTCACCATTTTCTCTTGGACTTTTTTTAAGTTTGACTGAGCAATGGTTCGGACTTCAGTTAATTTGTCCCGTAAAGTGTCAATGTATTGGGAAACTGTTGCGGGCTTAATAGATGGAGTGTCAAACCACTGCTCCTTTACTATTTTAAGGGGTCCCCTAATTTGTCTCCCATATAGTAACTCGAACGGGGAGAATCCCAATGACTCCTGGGGACATTCCCTGATGGCAAAGAGTAACAAGTCTATGCCTTCATCCCATTCCTTTTGGTGTTCTATACAGTATTTTTTGATCATTGATTTGAAAGTTTGATGGAACCGTTCCAAGCAACCTTGGGATTGTGGGTGGTAAGCCGAAGATGTACAATGGTCCACACTGAGGTCTTTCATCACCTGTTCGAAAAGATTGCTCGTAAAATTCGTGCCCTGATCAGATTGGATCTCTTTAGGAATGCCCACTGAAGTGAAAAGATGCAAAAGATGTTTGATTACGTTTTTTGAAGTGATGCTTTTAAGGGGAAAAGCCTCAGGATAACGTGTACTGGTATCCATAACTGTGAGCAGGAATTGATTTCCCTTCTTAGTCTTTGGTAATGGGCCCACACAATCCACAACAATCTTTTCAAATGGGGTAGAAAATACTGGGATGGGCTTAATGGGAGCTGCTGGTATACTTTCATTTGGTTTTCCTACCATTTGACAAATATGACAAGATTTTAGGTATTGTGACACATCCTTCCTAAGTCCAGGCCAGTAATAGTGTTGGAGGAGCTTTTTATATGTTTTCAGGATTCCCAAATGTCCTGAAATACCATCATGGGCAAGGGCAATTAATGCTGGTCTGACTGAAGCTGGAATTACCACTTGATGTATTTCAGACCACGTGTCTAGATGGGCAAGCTCAGGGGGCCTATAGGCCCTCATCAAAACCCCTTCATGATAATAAAAACACGGAAGGGTGTTAAAATCTTTACCCTCAACTGCTGCATGATGAAGTTTATTCAAAGATGGATCAGATTGTTGGGCTTTAATGAGCTCATCCTTACTTATCGTCTTATTGTACAGATCTTCTGTGGGTAGGAAGATATTGGAGGTGGTTTTAGATGAAGAGGGCCCATTCCGCACACTCTGCGACCGGGTGACAGCACAAGATGGGAAAAGATGAGGAATAGTTTCTTTAAGGTCAGTGGTGGAGTTGACAGGTAAGGGAGAGTCGACTGTCTTTATGTTAGGAACCACTAGATCTCCTACCAAGTCATTACCCAATAATAAATGAATGCCACACACAGGCATTGGGTCTTTCCTTATGGCTATTTGCACTTCCCCAGTAATCAAGGGACATTGGAGGTGCACTTTAGCTAAAGGATAGGAAGAATGGGACGAGAGATCTGAAATTAGAACACTCTCATTTGTAAATGCGGTAGATATATCAGGAATGACGTTAAACAGGAGGATAGATTGTGCTGCGCCTGTATCACGTAGTATACGAATAGGGAAAGAACGAGACCCTTCTATGATTGAAATTTTTCCCTCATAGGTGAATGAAGAGAAGAGATCCTGATGGGGCCTTGCCACATTGGCATTTGCTATTGGTTTGGATTTGGGATCCAGGAAACTACTTTTAGCAATTCGACACTTTGGGTGTTTACAAGTCTGGATCGTATGGCCTGGGATTTTACAGTAAGAACAAGTAAGCTTGGTTGCATCGGGGGGAGTAGGTGTGGGACCTTTCGACCTACCACTCACGTTCCCAAGGTTATCATCAGAGGAGGACCTAACATGTCGGGAAGTACCACGTTCTCTACTGCCCAGTGACTCCACCAACAAAGCATACGCATCAGCCAGCTCAGCAGCACGCCCTAAATTAACCTCTCCACGCTCCTCCACATGCTTCAAGATGTGAAATGGTATCTTGCTTTTCCACTCCTCCAGGACTACCAAGTTTAACAAATCCTGAAATGTGGAGGTCTCTGTAGCCTCTAACCACTTCTTAAAAAACCTAAGCTTTTCTTGAGCAAACTCAACAAATGTGTGTGAAAATGGTTTGGTTAGTTTACGAAACTTCTGCCGGTATCCATCTGGCGTGATAGCATAAGAGGTGAGGATATTCTTTTTTACGTTATCATAGTCATCAGTCTGGTCTAAACAGTTATAAACTCTACGAGCCTTACCATATAATTTAGGAACTAACACTGACACCCACTGGTCCTTTGGCCACTCATTCTTCGCGGCTATTTTCTCAAAAGTCCTAAATGACCCGTCCATATCGGATTCATCAAACCCGGGAACAAGGGAAGAAGCAGTAGCAGGGTTAAAAGCAGCGAGTTTCTCTCTTAATGCCACTTCTTTTGATTTAAACTCCGATGTTAAAGTGACTTCTGTCTCTCACCTGTAGTTCTTTCAGTTTAACCGCCTGCACCAACTTGGCCTGTTCCATCCTTTCCTCATGCTCCAACTTGGCCTGTTCCGACCTTCCCTCATGCTCCAACTTGGCCTCCAACTTGGCCTGTTCCAACTTGGCCTGTTCCATCCTTTCTTCATGGTCCAACTTGGCCTGTTCCATCCTTTCTTCAGGGTCCAACTTGGCCTCCTGCTCCAACTTGGCCTGTTCCAACTCGAGTTCTTTCATTTTGATTTGGAACTCGAACCTAGCTCGTTCTAGTTCTAAGGGGTCTATTCGTTGTGTTTCTTCTTGAGGGCTAGCCAGACCTGAGGCAACTTCTGAGTGAGGAGGGGTGGTGGATAGTGGTTGAAGTTTCTTGGACATGGGCGTTAATCTGTCAACAGCGGATTCTTTTAAAACTTCTTGTTGAACCAACACTTCAATCACATGATTTTTTAACATTTCCTTAGTCAGTTGCTGTGAAAATGGGATATTGTAATAGTTGGCTATTTCTTTCCATTCTTTCTTCAGGATATTAACACGTAATTTAGCTACGGAAGGATTTTCA
>CAUDMG010002851.1:0-14366 GCA_958450375.1 Homarus gammarus
TTAAAATGGCGTTAAAGTTACTTTAACGCCATTTATTATTCGTTTAATGCCATTTAATGTTAGTTTAATACCATTTAAAGTTTGTTGAAAACAATTTAGTTAGTTATATACCATTTAAAGTTAGTTTATTCCCATTTAAAGTTAGTTTAAGGCCATTTAATGTTAGTTGAACGCCGTTTAATGTTTGTTTAATGCCGTGTCAAGTTGGTTTAACGCCATTTAAAGTTAATTTAATGCAACTTGAAGATATTTTAACTCCATTTAAAGTTAGTTTAACGTCATTTGAAGTTAGTTTAACGCCATTTAAAGCATGTTTAACACCAATTAAAGTTCATTTAATGCCGTTTAAAGTTAGTTTAACGCCATTTGAAACGTGTTTAACTATTTAAAGTTAGTTTAACGCCATATGAAGTTAGTTTAACGCCATTTAAAGTTAGTTGAACTGTATATAAAGTTAGTTTAACGCCATTTACAGTGAGTTCAACTCCATTTGAAGATAGTTTAATGTCATTTTAAGTTAGTTTAACGCCATTTAATGTTAGTTTAAAGCCATTTCAAGTTCGTTTAACGCCATTTGAAGTTAGTTTAACGCCATTTAATGTTAGTTTAAAGCCATTTAAAGTTAATTTAATGCAATTTTAGGATATTTTACCTCCATTTAATGTTAGTTAAACGCCATTTGAAGTTTGTTTAAGGCAATTTAAAGCTATTTTAACACCCTTTATAGTAAGTCTAACGCCAATTGAAGTTTGTTTAACACCTTTTTAAGTTAGTTCAAGGCCATTTAAAGTAGTTTAACACCATTTAAAACATGTTTAATGCCATTTAAAGTTAGTTAACGCCATTTGAAATTAGATTTACGCCATTGGAAGTTAGTTTAACGCCATTTGAAGTTTATTTAACGCCATTTGAAAAGCATTTGACGCCATTTAATGCTTGTTTCAACCTTTTAAAATTTGTTAGATGCCACATAAAGTTATTTAACGCCATTGGAAGTTAGGTTAACGCCATTTAAAGTAAAGTTAGTCATTCAAAGATAGTTTAATGCCATTTAAAGTTAGTTTAACGCCATTTAGAGTTATGTAAACTCCATTTGAAGTTAGTTTAATTCCAATTTAAGTCAGTATAACGCTATGTGAAGTCAGTTTAACGCTATTTGGTTAGTTTACTTCCTTCAAATGGCGTTAAACTAGCTTTAAATGGTGTTAAACAAACTTCAAATGGAGTTCACATAACTCTAAATGGCGTTAAACTAACTTTAAACGGCGTTAAACTAACTTTAAATGTGATTAAACTAACTTTAAATGGTGCTAGACTATCCTTAATTGGCGTTAAACTAAATTATAATGGCGTTAAACTAACTTCAAATGACGTTAAGCTAACTTCAAATGGCGTTAAACTAACTTCAAATGGCTCTTAACTAACTTCAAATGGAGTTCACCTAACTTTAAAAGGCGTTCAACAAACTTTAAATAGCTTTCAACTTTCTTTAAATGGCGTTAAACTAACTTAAATGTCGTTAAACTTGCTTCAAATGGCATTAAACTAGCTTTAAGGCCGTTGCAAATTTCAAATAGCTTGAAACTAACTTTAAATGGCGTGAAATGCGTTTCAAATGGCGTTAAACTAACTTAAAACAGCGATATATTAACTTTAATTTTCTTTATACATGTTTTAAATGGTTTTAAACAAACTTCATATGGCGTTAAACTAACTTCAAATGGCGTTCACCTAATTTCAAATGGCATTAAACTAACTATAAACGGTATTAAACTAACATTAATTGGCGTTAACATGCTTTGAATGCCGTTAAACTAAATTTAAATGGGGTTAAACAAACTATAAATAGCATTGAACTAACTTTAAATGGTGTTAAACTAACTTCAAATGGCGTTAAACTAAATTTAAATAGCGTTAAACAAACTTCAAATGGCGTTAAATCAACCTTAAACAGCGTTTAAAAAAATATTATATGGCGTAAAACTAAACTTAAAGGGCGTTAAATGCGTTTCAAATGGCGTTAAACTAACTTTAAACAGCGTTAAATTAACTTTAATTTTCTTTAAACATGCTTTAAATTGTGTTAAACAAACTTCAAATGGCGTTAAACTAACTTTAAATGTGGTTAAAATATCTTCATATTGCATTAAATTAACTTTAAATGGCGTTAAACCAACTTAAAACGGCATTAAACCAACTTTAAATGGCGTTCAACTACCTTTGAATGGCGTTAAACTAACTTTAAATGACTTTAAATTATCTTTAAATGGTGTTACACTAACTTCAAATGGCGGGAAACTAACTTTAAATGACTTCAATTGCTTTTCAAATGGCGTTAAACTAACTTCAAATGGCGTTAAACCTAATTTCAAATGGCATTAAACTAACTTCAAATGGCGTTAAACCAACTTAAAACAGCATTAAACTAACTTTAAATGGCGTTCAACTACCTTTGAATGGCGTTAAACTAACTTTAAATGACTTTAAATTATCTTTAAATGGTGTTACACTAACTTCAAATGGCGAGAAACTAACTTTAAATGACTTCAATTGCTTTTCAAATGGCGTTAAACTAACTTCAGATGGCGTTAAACCTAATTTCAAATGGCATTAAACTAACTTCAAATGGCGTTAAACCAACTTGAAATGGCATTAAACTAACTTTAAATGGAGTTCAACTACCTTTAAATGGCGTTAAGCTAACTCTAAATGACTTTAAATTAACATTAAATGGCATTAAACTAACTTCAAATGGCAATAAACTAACTGTAAATTGCGTTAAACTAACTTTAAAAGGCGTTAAACGTGCTGCAAATGGTGTCAAGCTTAATTTAAATGGTGTTAAATCTTGCTTTAAATGGCGTTAAACATGCTTCAAATGATATTAAACTAACTTTAGAGGTCATTTAACAAACTTTAAATGGCGTGAAACTAACGTTAAATTGCGTCAAATGCTTTTCAAATGTCGTTAAACTAACATCAAATGGCGTTAATCTAATTTCAAATGGCATTAAACTAACTTTAAATGCGGTTAAACTAACTTCAAATGCCATTAAACTAACTATAAATGATGTTAAACTAACATTAATTGGCGTTAACATGCTTTGAATGGCGTTAAACTAAATTTAATTGGAGTTAAACTAACTGTAAATGGCATCAAACAAACTTTAAATTGCATTAAATTAACTTCAAATGGAGTTCACGTAACTTCAAATGACATTAAGCTTACTTCAAATGATGTTAAAGTAACTTCAAATGGCATTAAACTAACTTCAAATGGCATTAAACTAAGTTCAAATTGCGTTAAACTAACATCAAATGGAGTACACATAACTTTAAATGGCATTCAACTAACTGTAAATTGCATTAAATTAACTTTAAATGGCGTTAAACCAAATTGAAATGGCATTGAACAAACTATAAATGGCGTTCAACTAACTTTAAATGGCGCTAAACTTACTTTAAATTACTTTAAATTAATTTAAAATGGCGTTAAAGTTACTTTAACCCCATTTATTATTCGTTTAATGCCATTTAATGTTAGTTTAATACCATTTAAAGTTTGTTGAACACAATTTAGTTAGTTATATACCATTTAAAGTTAGTTTATTCCCATTTAAAGTTAGTTTAAGGCCATTTAATGTTAGTTTCACGCCATTTGCAATATGTTTAACGCCAATTAAAGTGAGTTTAACAGTGTTTAAATTTAGTATTACGCCATTTAAAGTTAGTTTAACGCCATTTAATATAAGTTTAATTCAATTTAGAGTTAGTTTAATGCCATTTGAAGTTAGCATAACGCCATTTAAAGTTAGTTTAACGCCATTTGAAGTTATTTAATACCATTTGAAGAATGTTTAGCGCCATTTGAAGAATGTTTAACAACATTTAAAGTTAGTTTAACATCATTTGAAACACATTTAACGCCATTTAAAGTTAGTTTTAGAAAATTTGAAATTTGTTTAACGCCATTTAAAGTTAATTTAAGGTCATTTAAAGTTAGTTTAACGCGATTTAATGTTAGTTGAACGCCGTTTAAAGTTTGTTTAATGCCGTGTCAAGTTGGTTTAACGCCATTTAAAGTTAGTTTAACGTCATTTGAAGTTAGTTTAACGCCATTTAAAGCATGTTTAACACCAATTAAAGTTCATTTAATGCCGTTTAAAGTTAGTTTAACGCCATTTGAAACGTGTTTAACTATTTAAAGTTAGTTTAACGCCATATGAAGTTAGTTTAACGCCATTTAAAGTTAGTTGAACTGTATATAAAGTTAGTTTAACGCCATTTACAGTGAGTTCAACTCCATTTGAAGATAGTTTAATGTCATTTTAAGTTAGTTTAACGCCATTTAATGTTAGTTTAAAGCCATTTCAAGTTCGTTTAACGCCATTTGAAGTTAGTTTAACGCCATTTAATGTTAGTTTAAAGCCATTTAAAGTTAATTTAATGCAATTTTAGGATATTTTAACTCCATTTAATGTTAGTTAAACGCCATTTGAAGTTTGTTTAAGGCAATTTAAAGCTATTTTAACACCCTTTATAGTAAGTCTAACGCCAATTGAAGTTTGTTTAACACCTTTTTAAGTTAGTTCAAGGCCATTTAAAGTAGTTTAACACCATTTAAAACATGTTTAATGCCATTTAAAGTTAGTTAACGCCATTTGAAATTAGATTTACGCCATTGGAAGTTAGTTTAACGCCATTTGAAGTTTATTTAACGCCATTTGAAAAGCATTTGACGCCATTTAACGCTTGTTTCAACCTTTTAAAATTTGTTAGATGCCACATAAAGTTATTTAACGCCATTGGAAGTTAGGTTAACGCCATTTAAAGTAAAGTTAGTCATTCAAAGATAGTTTAATGCCATTTAAAGTTAGTTTAACGCCATTTAGAGTTATGTAAACTCCATTTGAAGTTAGTTTAATTCCAATTTAAGTCAGTATAACGCTATGTGAAGTCAGTTTAACGCTATTTGGTTAGTTTACTTCCTTCAAATGGCGTTAAACTAGCTTTAAATGGTGTTAAACAAACTTCAAATGGAGTTCACATAACTCTAAATGGCGTTAAACTAACTTTAAACGGCGTTAAACTAACTTTAAATGTGATTAAACTAACTTTAAATGGTGCTAGACTATCCTTAATTGGCGTTAAACTAAATTATAATGGCGTTAAACTAACTTCAAATGACGTTAAGCTAACTTCAAATGGCGTTAAACTAACTTCAAATGGCTCTTAACTAATTTCAAATGGAGTTCACCTAACTTTAAAAGGCGTTCAACAAACTTTAAATAGCTTTCAACTTTCTTTAAATGGCGTTAAACTAACTTAAATGTCGTTAAACTTGCTTCAAATGGCATTAAACTAGCTTTAAGGCCGTTGCAAATTTCAAATAGCTTGAAACTAACTTTAAATGGCGTGAAATGCGTTTCAAATGGCGTTAAACTAACTTAAAACAGCGATATATTAACTTTAATTTTCTTTATACATGTTTTAAATGGTTTTAAACAAACTTCATATGGCGTTAAACTAACTTCAAATGGCGTTACACCTAATTTCAAATGGCATTAAACTAACTATAAACGGTATTAAACTAACATTAATTGGCGTTAACATGCTTTGAATGCCGTTAAACTAAATTTAAATGGGGTTAAACAAACTATAAATAGCATTGAACTAACTTTAAATGGTGTTAAACTAACTTCAAATGGCGTTAAACTAAATTTAAATAGCGTTAAACAAACTTCAAATGGCGTTAAATCAACCTTAAACAGCGTTTAAAAAAATATTATATGGCGTAAAACTAAACTTAAAGGGCGTTAAATGCGTTTCAAATGGCGTTAAACTAACTTTAAACAGCGTTAAATTAACTTTAATTTTCTTTAAACATGCTTTAAATTGTGTTAAACAAACTTCAAATGGCGTTAAACTAACTTTAAATGTGGTTAAAATATCTTCATATTGCATTAAATTAACTTTAAATGGCGTTAAACCAACTTAAAACGGCATTAAACCAACTTTAAATGGCGTTCAACTACCTTTGAATGGCGTTAAACTAACTTTAAATGACTTTAAATTATCTTTAAATGGTGTTACACTAACTTCAAATGGCGGGAAACTAACTTTAAATGACTTCAATTGCTTTTCAAATGGCGTTAAACTAACTTCAAATGGCGTTAAACCTAATTTCAAATGGCATTAAACTAACTTCAAATGGCGTTAAACCAACTTAAAACAGCATTAAACTAACTTTAAATGGCGTTCAACTACCTTTGAATGGCGTTAAACTAACTTTAAATGACTTTAAATTATCTTTAAATGGTGTTACACTAACTTCAAATGGCGAGAAACTAACTTTAAATGACTTCAATTGCTTTTCAAATGGCGTTAAACTAACTTCAGATGGCGTTAAACCTAATTTCAAATGGCATTAAACTAACTTCAAATGGCGTTAAACCAACTTGAAATGGCATTAAACTAACTTTAAATGGAGTTCAACTACCTTTAAATGGCGTTAAGCTAACTCTAAATGACTTTAAATTAACATTAAATGGCATTAAACTAACTTCAAATGGCAATAAACTAACTGTAAATTGCGTTAAACTAACTTTAAAAGGCGTTAAACGTGCTGCAAATGGTGTCAAGCTTAATTTAAATGGTGTTAAATCTTGCTTTAAATGGCGTTAAACATGCTTCAAATGATATTAAACTAACTTTAGAGGTCATTTAACAAACTTTAAATGGCGTGAAACTAACGTTAAATTGCGTCAAATGCTTTTCAAATGTCGTTAAACTAACATCAAATGGCGTTAATCTAATTTCAAATGGCATTAAACTAACTTTAAATGCGGTTAAACTAACTTCAAATGCCATTAAACTAACTATAAATGATGTTAAACTAACATTAATTGGCGTTAACATGCTTTGAATGGCGTTAAACTAAATTTAATTGGAGTTAAACTAACTGTAAATGGCATCAAACAAACTTTAAATTGCATTAAATTAACTTCAAATGGAGTTCACGTAACTTCAAATGACATTAAGCTTACTTCAAATGATGTTAAAGTAACTTCAAATGGCATTAAACTAACTTCAAATGGCATTAAACTAAGTTCAAATTGCGTTAAACTAACATCAAATGGAGTACACATAACTTTAAATGGCATTCAACTAACTGTAAATTGCATTAAATTAACTTTAAATGGCGTTAAACCAAATTGAAATGGCATTGAACAAACTATAAATGGCGTTCAACTAACTTTAAATGGCGCTAAACTTACTTTAAATTACTTTAAATTAATTTAAAATGGCGTTAAAGTTACTTTAACCCCATTTATTATTCGTTTAATGCCATTTAATGTTAGTTTAATACCATTTAAAGTTTGTTGAACACAATTTAGTTAGTTATATACCATTTAAAGTTAGTTTATTCCCATTTAAAGTTAGTTTAAGGCCATTTAATGTTAGTTTCACGCCATTTGCAATATGTTTAACGCCAATTAAAGTGAGTTTAACAGTGTTTAAATTTAGTATTACGCCATTTAAAGTTAGTTTAACGCCATTTAATATAAGTTTAATTCAATTTAGAGTTAGTTTAATGCCATTTGAAGTTAGCATAACGCCATTTAAAGTTAGTTTAACGCCATTTGAAGTTATTTAATACCATTTGAAGAATGTTTAGCGCCATTTGAAGAATGTTTAACAACATTTAAAGTTAGTTTAACATCATTTGAAACACATTTAACGCCATTTAAAGTTAGTTTTAGAAAATTTGAAATTTGTTTAACGCCATTTAAAGTTAATTTAAGGTCATTTAAAGTTAGTTTAACGCGATTTAATGTTAGTTGAACGCCGTTTAAAGTTTGTTTAATGCCGTGTCAAGTTGGTTTAACGCCATTTAAAGTTAGTTTAACGTCATTTGAAGTTAGTTTAACGCCATTTAAAGCATGTTTAACACCAATTAAAGTTCATTTAATGCCGTTTAAAGTTAGTTTAACGCCATTTGAAACGTGTTTAACTATTTAAAGTTAGTTTAACGCCATATGAAGTTAGTTTAACGCCATTTAAAGTTAGTTGAACTGTATATAAAGTTAGTTTAACGCCATTTACAGTGAGTTCAACTCCATTTGAAGATAGTTTAATGTCATTTTAAGTTAGTTTAACGCCATTTAATGTTAGTTTAAAGCCATTTCAAGTTCGTTTAACGCCATTTGAAGTTAGTTTAACGCCATTTAATGTTAGTTTAAAGCCATTTAAAGTTAATTTAATGCAATTTTAGGATATTTTAACTCCATTTAATGTTAGTTAAACGCCATTTGAAGTTTGTTTAAGGCAATTTAAAGCTATTTTAACACCCTTTATAGTAAGTCTAACGCCAATTGAAGTTTGTTTAACACCTTTTTAAGTTAGTTCAAGGCCATTTAAAGTAGTTTAACACCATTTAAAACATGTTTAATGCCATTTAAAGTTAGTTAACGCCATTTGAAATTAGATTTACGCCATTGGAAGTTAGTTTAACGCCATTTGAAGTTTATTTAACGCCATTTGAAAAGCATTTGACGCCATTTAACGCTTGTTTCAACCTTTTAAAATTTGTTATATGCCGCATAAAGTTATTTAACGCCATTGGAAGTTAGGTTAACGCCATTTAAAGTAAAGTTAGTCATTCAAAGATAGTTTAATGCCATTTAAAGTTAGTTTAACGCCATTTAGAGTTATGTAAACTCCATTTGAAGTTAGTTTAATTCCAATTTAAGTCATTATAACGCTATGTGAAGTCAGTTTAACGCTATTTGGTTAGTTTACTTCCTTCAAATGGCGTTAAACTAGCTTTAAATGGTGTTAAACAAACTTCAAATGGAGTTCACATAACTCTAAATGGCGTTAAACTAACTTTAAACGGCGTTAAACTAACTTTAAATGTGATTAAACTAACTTTAAATGGTGCTAGACTATCCTTAATTGGCGTTAAACTAAATTATAATGGCGTTAAACTAACTTCAAATGACGTTAAGCTAACTTCAAATGGCGTTAAACTAACTTCAAATGGCTCTTAACTAATTTCAAATGGAGTTCACCTAACTTTAAAAGGCGTTCAACAAACTTTAAATATCTTTCAACTTTCTTTAAATGGCGTTAAACTAACTTAAATGTCGTTAAACTTGCTTCAAATGGCATTAAACTAGCTTTAAGGCCGTTGCAAATTTCAAATAGCTTGAAACTAACTTTAAATGGCGTGAAATGCGTTTCATATGGCGTTAAACTAACTTAAAACAGCGATATATTAACTTTAATTTTCATTATACATGTTTTAAATGGTTTTAAACAAACTTCATATGGCGTTAAACTAACTTCAAATGGCGTTACACCTAATTGCAAATGGCATTAAACTAACTATAAACGGTATTAAACTAACATTAATTGGCGTTAACATGCTTTGAATGCCGTTAAACTAAATTTAAATGGGGTTAAACAAACTATAAATAGCATTGAACTAACTTTAAATGGTGATAAACTAACTTCAAATGGCGTTAAACTAAATTTAAATAGCGTTAAACAAACTTCAAATGGCGTTAAATCAACCTTAAACAGCGTTTAAAAAAATATTATATGGCGTAAAACTAAACTTAAAGGGCGTTAAATGCGTTTCAAATGGCGTTAAACTAACTTTAAACAGCGTTAAATTAACTTTAATTTTCTTTAAACATGCTTTAAATTGTGTTAAACAAACTTCATATGGCGTTAAACTAACTTTAAATGTGGTTAAAATATCTTCATATTGCATTAAATTAACTTTAAATGGCGTTAAACCAACTTAAAACGGCATTAAACCAACTTTAAATGGCGTTCAACTACCTTTGAATGGCGTTAAACTAACTTTAAATGACTTTAAATTATCTTTAAATGGTGTTACACTAACTTCAAATGGCGTGAAACTAACTTTAAATGACTTCAATTGCTTTTCAAATGGCGTTAAACTAACTTCAAATGGCGTTAAACCTAATTTCAAATGGCATTAAACTAACTTCAAATGGCGTTAAACCAACTTAAAACAGCATTAAACTAACTTTAAATGGCGTTCAACTACCTTTGAATGGCGTTAAACTAACTTTAAATGACTTTAAATTATCTTTAAATGGTGTTACACTAACTTCAAATGGCGAGAAACTAACTTTAAATGACTTCAATTGCTTTTCAAATGGCGTTAAACTAACTTCAGATGGCGTTAAACCTAATTTCAAATGGCATTAAACTAACTTCAAATGGCGTTAAACCAACTTGAAATGGCATTAAACTAACTTTAAATGGAGTTCAACTACCTTTAAATGGCGTTAAGCTAACTCTAAATGACTTTAAATTAACATTAAATGGCATTAAACTAACTTCAAATGGCAATAAACTAACTGTAAATTGCGTTAAACTAACTTTAAAAGGCGTTAAACGTGCTGCAAATGGTGTCAAGCTTAATTTAAATGGTGTTAAATCTTGCTTTAAATGGCGTTAAACATGCTTCAAATGATATTAAACTAACTTTAGAGGTCATTTAACAAACTTTAAATGGCGTGAAACTAACGTTAAATTGCGTCAAATGCTTTTCAAATGTCGTTAAACTAACATCAAATGGCGTTAATCTAATTTCAAATGGCATTAAACTAACTTTAAATGCGGTTAAACTAACTTCAAATGCCATTAAACTAACTATAAATGATGTTAAACTAACATTAATTGGCGTTAACATGCTTTGAATGGCGTTAAACTAAATTTAATTGGAGTTAAACTAACTGTAAATGGCATCAAACAAACTTTAAATTGCATTAAATTAACTTCAAATGGAGTTCACGTAACTTCAAATGACATTAAGCTTACTTCAAATGATGTTAAAGTAACTTCAAATGGCATTAAACTAACTTCAAATGGCATTAAACTAAGTTCAAATTGCGTTAAACTAACATCAAATGGAGTACACATAACTTTAAATGGCATTCAACTAACTGTAAATTGCATTAAATTAACTTTAAATGGCGTTAAACCAAATTGAAATGGCATTGAACAAACTATAAATGGCGTTCAACTAACTTTAAATGGCGCTAAACTTACTTTAAATTACTTTAAATTAATTTAAAATGGCGTTAAAGTTACTTTAACCCCATTTATTATTCGTTTAATGCCATTTAATGTTAGTTTAATACCATTTAAAGTTTGTTGAACACAATTTAGTTAGTTATATACCATTTAAAGTTAGTTTATTCCCATTTAAAGTTAGTTTAAGGCCATTTAATGTTAGTTTCACGCCATTTGCAATATGTTTAACGCCAATTAAAGTGAGTTTAACAGTGTTTAAATTTAGTATTACGCCATTTAAAGTTAGTTTAACGCCATTTAATATAAGTTTAATTCAATTTAGAGTTAGTTTAATGCCATTTGAAGTTAGCATAACGCCATTTAAAGTTAGTTTAACGCCATTTGAAGTTATTTAATACCATTTGAAGAATGTTTAGCGCCATTTGAAGAATGTTTAACAACATTTAAAGTTAGTTTAACATCATTTGAAACACATTTAACGCCATTTAAAGTTAGTTTTAGAAAATTTGAAATTTGTTTAACGCCATTTAAAGTTAATTTAAGGTCATTTAAAGTTAGTTTAACGCGATTTAATGTTAGTTGAACGCCGTTTAAAGTTTGTTTAATGCCGTGTCAAGTTGGTTTAACGCCATTTAAAGTTAGTTTAACGTCATTTGAAGTTAGTTTAACGCCATTTAAAGCATGTTTAACACCAATTAAAGTTCATTTAATGCCGTTTAAAGTTAGTTTAACGCCATTTGAAACGTGTTTAACTATTTAAAGTTAGTTTAACGCCATATGAAGTTAGTTTAACGCCATTTAAAGTTAGTTGAACTGTATATAAAGTTAGTTTAACGCCATTTACAGTGAGTTCAACTCCATTTGAAGATAGTTTAATGTCATTTTAAGTTAGTTTAACGCCATTTAATGTTAGTTTAAAGCCATTTCAAGTTCGTTTAACGCCATTTGAAGTTAGTTTAACGCCATTTAATGTTAGTTTAAAGCCATTTAAAGTTAATTTAATGCAATTTTAGGATATTTTAACTCCATTTAATGTTAGTTAAACGCCATTTGAAGTTTGTTTAAGGCAATTTAAAGCTATTTTAACACCCTTTATAGTAAGTCTAACGCCAATTGAAGTTTGTTTAACACCTTTTTAAGTTAGTTCAAGGCCATTTAAAGTAGTTTAACACCATTTAAAACATGTTTAATGCCATTTAAAGTTAGTTAACGCCATTTGAAATTAGATTTACGCCATTGGAAGTTAGTTTAACGCCATTTGAAGTTTATTTAACGCCATTTGAAAAGCATTTGACGCCATTTAACGCTTGTTTCAACCTTTTAAAATTTGTTAGATGCCACATAAAGTTATTTAACGCCATTGGAAGTTAGGTTAACGCCATTTAAAGTAAAGTTAGTCATTCAAAGATAGTTTAATGCCATTTAAAGTTAGTTTAACGCCATTTAGAGTTATGTAAACTCCATTTGAAGTTAGTTTAATTCCAATTTAAGTCATTATAACGCTATGTGAAGTCAGTTTAACGCTATTTGGTTAGTTTACTTCCTTCAAATGGCGTTAAACTAGCTTTAAATGGTGTTAAACAAACTTCAAATGGAGTTCACATAACTCTAAATGGCGTTAAACTAACTTTAAACGGCGTTAAACTAACTTTAAATGTGATTAAACTAACTTTAAATGGTGCTAGACTATCCTTAATTGGCGTTAAACTAAATTATAATGGCGTTAAACTAACTTCAAATGACGTTAAGCTAACTTCAAATGGCGTTAAACTAACTTCAAATGGCTCTTAACTAATTTCAAATGGAGTTCACCTAACTTTAAAAGGCGTTCAACAAACTTTAAATATCTTTCAACTTTCTTTAAATGGCGTTAAACTAACTTAAATGTCGTTAAACTTGCTTCAAATGGCATTAAACTAGCTTTAAGGCCGTTGCAAATTTCAAATAGCTTGAAACTAACTTTAAATGGCGTGAAATGCGTTTCATATGGCGTTAAACTAACTTAAAACAGCGATATATTAACTTTAATTTTCATTATACATGTTTTAAATGGTTTTAAACAAACTTCATATGGCGTTAAACTAACTTCAAATGGCGTTACACCTAATTGCAAATGGCATTAAACTAACTATAAACGGTATTAAACTAACATTAATTGGCGTTAACATGCTTTGAATGCCGTTAAACTAAATTTAAATGGGGTTAAAAAACTATAAATAGCATTGAACTAACTTTAAATGGTAATAAACTAACTTCAAATGGCGTTAAACTAAATTTAAATAGCGTTAAACAAACTTCAAATGGCGTTAAATCAACCTTAAACAGCGTTTAAAAAAATATTATATGGCGTAAAACTAAACTTAAAGGGCGTTAAATGCGTTTCAAATGGCGTTAAACTAACTTTAAACAGCGTTAAATTAACTTTAATTTTCTTTAAACATGCTTTAAATTGTGTTAAACAAACTTCATATGGCGTTAAACTAACTTTAAATGTGGTTAAAATATCTTCATATTGCATTAAATTAACTTTAAATGGCGTTAAACCAACTTAAAACGGCATTAAACCAACTTTAAATGGCGTTCAACTACCTTTGAATGGCGTTAAACTAACTTTAAATGACTTTAAATTATCTTTAAATGGTGTTACACTAACTTCAAATGGCGTGAAACTAACTTTAAATGACTTCAATTGCTTTTCAAATGGCGTTAAACTAACTTCAAATGGCGTTAAACCTAATTTCAAATGGCATTAAACTAACTTCAAATGGCGTTAAACCAACTTGAAATGGCATTAAACTAACTTTAAATGGAGTTCAACTACCTTTAAATGGCGTTAAGCTAACTCTAAATGACTTTAAATTAACATTAAATGGCATTAAACTAACTTCAAATGGCAATTAAACTAACTGTAAATTGCGTTAAACTAACTTTAAAAGGCGTTAAACGTGCTGCAAATGGTGTCAAGCTTAATTTAAATGGTGTTAAATCTTGCTTTAAATGGCGTTAAACATGCTTCAAATGATATTAAACTAACTTTAGAGGTCATTTAACAAACTTTAAATGGCGTGAAACTAACGTTAAATTGCGTCAAATGCTTTTCATATGTCGTTAAACTAACATCATATGGCGTTAATCTAATTTCAAATGGCGTTAAACTAACTTTAAATGGGGTTAAACTAACTTCAAATGCCATTAAACTAACTATAAATGATGTTAAACTAACATTAATTGGCGTTAACATGCTTTGAATGGCGTTAAACTAAATTTAATTGGAGTTAAACTAACTG
>CAUDMG010002852.1:0-10002 GCA_958450375.1 Homarus gammarus
CTAACGTCGGGACTCGAAAATATGTAATGTGAAAAATATTATATACGTACGACCATGGCCATTGTATGTCCGGGCTGTCGTAAGTCGAGGAGAGAATATATATATATATATATATATATATATATATATATATATATATATATATATATATATATATATATATATATATATATATATATATATATATATATATATATATATATATATATATTCAAATTAACCCAACATTTAATAATAAAACAAAACTGATAGGTCACCGAGTTACTTACAGCCACGGCAAATGTGATCAGCAGGAAGATGAACCGGAACCAGATCTCCAACTTGGTGAATGTGGGATTGTATGTCTTAAACTGAAGAAACATACACATTAGAAAATGAATGATTACAGTACAATACTTTAATGGAGATAAAATTTATACACACAATAATTCCAAAGATTTTCCACCAACTATGTAATAGTTGAAGAGTGTTTCCTCTTCCTTCACAGGAGGAGAATAGCATAGAGAGGGAGGCAATGTGACCTGATACACAACCTTATATACAGTACTCCTAACACCACCACCTCCCACACTGACACACACATTACAACCTTAACCACTAATACAACACCACCTACATTGACACACATATCACAACCTTATATCACGAACAACACAACACCACCTACAATGACACATGTCACAACCTTATACCACTAACAACACAACACAACCTACACTGACACACTCTTATACTCCTAACACCACCATTTCCCATGATGACATTGACTTTGGGAACTGTGTCTTTATTATCCAAACTTAAATACTGTATAAAAATCAAGATGTATAGAACACACACAATAAATCAACTAAAAGTTTTTTTTCATGAAACAACATAACATTGCCACTCAGCAGTATCTGACTCACATAGAAGACAACATCCTGGACGCTGTACCACTGCTGAATATCCCCAAGGCCATAGAAATTAATGGTGATGACATAGTGGGTGTAGCGGAGGTAGCCCAAGTGCATCACCGTCACTTCCCCACACTCTCTCTGGTCACACTCTAGGGTTCGACTCCTGCACACGAGGGTTGTTTAGGTGATATATTCATGTTGTGAGTAAAGAGTAAACATGAAACTAACTTTCCATTTAAATATTATGCCAGGGTTCTCAATTCATAACAAAACAAGAGACAATATATTCAATTTACATAAGTTGTAAAAGCTACACTTGTTGCAAAGGAAATTCTGATAAAAGCAGTACTGTACCATAATGTATTGACATGAAACAAAACTATCTCACTGGCACACAGCAGTCTGCTTTACCTGTTATGGGGATGTTCAGAAGCAAGGGCAATCTCAATCTTGTGCTCTCTGGTGAGACCTTCAATGGATACACTAAGGTGAAACTCTTTCCGAAATGATTGTTCTGTGGAGTGGACAGGATGGCTTGATAATAAAAGAAAACAAACTCAAAAGTGCTTATATAAAGATTTATCATGTTTGTTGCATTTACAGGCATGATATGCCTGATAGTATGTGACCAGATCCTACAAGTACGGCACAGGTGGTAATATTAAATTAGATACTGTACATACAGTCAGTTCTGCTATAACGAGATAGTTATGTTCTTGTAAAACATTGTGTTATAGAAATTCGCGTAATAGAAATAACAGGGCTTATGGAGAAAATAGGGTTAAGTGCAGATTACTACTCGAAATCAAAAAAAATTTAGTAGTTAGCCTAACACAAAGGATAGCACAGTCTAAATAAATGTTACATTCATATCTAATAATGAAATCATACAGTAAATGAAACACTTTACCTTGAAAAAATATCAATATAACTTGATGGGGGAGAAGGGTGATTTTGAGGTTGATAACATCGAGCTTCTCTTCAAGTGTTATAGCCTTTCTTTTACGATCATCACCGGGAATGCGATCACCAGAACGCTTCTTGGAGATATTCTTATTTACCATATTCACAGTTAATACCACAAAATTGGAGAAATAGTAAGCAAAAATCGCGTTACAGCAAACAAGAGTTCGCGTTTTACAAATATCGTTCCTCTATTCATAAATCGTGTTAGAGCCAATTCGTGTTGTCAAAACACGCGTTATAGCAGAACTCACTGTACTGGTAGTTGTAACCCAGAAGGAGATGCGTACAGTACAAGTAAAATAAACTAAAAAAATAACTTTAAGGTTAAACAAAGGGTTAAGATATGACTTACCTTGGGCTTTATCTTAGCAACATTTTCAAACTGATATAACTATTAATATTGAACTCCCATAAAACTATGCTACTAAAGAATATCTTACCATCTTTTATATCAATAATGATTTTTGCTATTAGCCAGAGCTGCTGGGCATAGGTAGAGAGAGGTGGAGACTTCATAAGGAAGGGCCCTGAGGTTAGCTGGGTTTGGTTGATTGCTGGTGTTAGTTGTGAAGCCCTCTGTTCTGCAGTGGCTGTGATGGGTGGACCTACAAATTCCATGTTTTGATCAAATATATTAAAAAAATATATATCTCTAGGTTATTCATGAAAATTTGGACTATCAATCAATTCTATTAAAGTATTTTGGTTTTACCGAAATATTAACAAACACTTGATTCATAAGCTGTACTACTGTATTATCTTAAAAAAAACTTACTGGTGAACTCAGCTTTGACCAGTGATTAGCAGAAATCCCTAAACTGCTACAGTATGCATGATGATAAATTCAAATATTATCTCATACAGGTATGGTACAGTAATAAAAAAAAAAAAAAAAAAATGGGGGTAGTGAAAACAAGGAGATAATAACCGGCCTTACCTGCCAACCCAATAAAGAGTGCTAAGCCAAGTGTAGCAAAGAACACAATGAACACCATAACAAATTCTCTCTTGTGCATTGTGTAGAGCCGCATCTGGACTGATCTGTTGAAGGAGAATATTATACTCACACTGTACAATACCACATAACTATTATAAGACACAACCATCATTTGTCTTAATGTTACTGCATTAAATTAACCATATATCTACAGTGCAGTACTGTACTGTAAATATATGTTATGAATACTGCCAAAATTTGGGGAACAAGCATACCAACATATGATGATGCACTGGTGAACATATCAAAGCATTTAGTCCAATACTTCAAATTGTAAAGACTGAAAAATTAACGGTGCTTTTTTGGGGACTGTACCTGCAAGGCCTTACTTTACCTAATTATACCTAGGTGTACGTGTACCACTACTCAAGTATACTTAGGTGTACTTGTAAGACTACTTACAGTAAGTATACCTAGATGTACACTTACTACAAAAAGTATACAGGTATGCAAAATTTTTGGGTAGACAGAATGATACAAAGGATGAAGGATTTTAACAGCCCTGCTGAGATAACAGGAGGCACAATGTTCATTTTGACATCCATCAGACCACACCTTGAGATACCCGTACAGTATTTTCTGTAGCGAGTGTACCTGTAAAACCTTACTTCCTTCGTGAGAATAAAAAAATTGAAGCAAGAGGGATGGGTCAGAAGACAGTGAATAGGAGTGGGATGGTGAGAAGAAAATGGTAAAGAGAAAGACTGGGGTTACAACAGCACTGGCCACCATCAACACAGTCCACTCACAGACAACCAAAGTTCTTTTGCCCTATCACTTACCTTGGGTCTGAACAAGTGCAGTCCAGGAAACAGTTTTGCAGACTTAAGGAGTTTTATTGTATTTAATTCATTAAAAAGTGTTCTGAAGTGATGAAATTAATGTTGAATTAACAAAAAGTAGTGTTCTAAAGGATTTTTTAGGGTGTATTTTTTTGTTTGGGGGCTGCAGTCCCGTACCCATTATTTCTTATTGAATTACCATAGCAATATCTCCCGATCTGCAATTTCATGGTAATTTTGGGACCTACTGCATATGTTGAGGGTCTGCTGTATAACATGATTACAAAATTGGTAGTTTAGCGCCACTAGAACCATTAAGCATCTCAAAAAAGACCTGCCAGACACCCCATGCATGTATATTTCAGCAAAAAAAATAAATAAAAATTAAAATAAATCAATGGTCAAAAACTGGTATTTCAGGCATAAAATTAGTGCAATCAATCCAAGCATACTGTTGTGGCTGGCATGCATATGGTCCCCAACATTCACGGCCACCACGGCGCCCATGACCACGATCTTGCTGAGGAGGTGGGGAGGGGGTAGTGAGCACCATTGTCAGTATCAATGTCCTCACCGCTGGCTACCTCAACAAACTCGACATCATCTAGGTCTGTTTCCTCCCCACCACTGTCTTCATCACCTGATACTATATCAATGCCACTCAAATCAAGCAACTCTTGATGAAAAGCACTACTGTACTGTTGAGAGTGTGGAGGAGTGAGGCAGGTCATGAGAAGTTGAAGGACATGCATCTGTCATGATAGCTAGTGGGTAACTGGACCACTAGACTTGAGACAAAGATTACATGCAAGTTGAATTGCCAAGTAAATACAGATCATATACAAAGTACTTCATCCCGCCTGGACATTCAAATTAAGCTGCAAAAATTAAGGACATGGAGGAAGGTCAACCGGGGTCACTATGGTGGATGTAGAGGAACGTCACCCGGGCTTTAAGGGTTAAGCAACAGATGCTTACATTATTGGAACAAAATATGAGTAATGATCAATGACAGTCCCATTGTATATGACAATTTTAATTTGGCAATATATATATATATATATATAAATATATATATATATATAAATATATAAATATATATATATATATATATATATATATATATATATATATATATATATATATATATATATATATAATCAACGACCTCACCAGCAAGGAATCGAACCCTCGACCTACTAGGTGGCCCTAGGGAACGCTTACCGGCTAGCCCACAAGGACACTAAAAGCAGTTCTAGACTCTGTTATATTTCACACAAAGCCTGTTCATCGAGCTGATGGCGCCGTGAACCTCATTGGGAAACTGCCCGTGCCTCGTATGTGGTGTCAGTAGCATTTTACCGAATCCAGCTGGTATGAAACGCGAGGTACATATATATACTTCATTTTTAGTCCATTTAACACGCGGACTTTGAACATATAATCAACGACCTCACCAGCAAGGAATCGAACCCTCGACCTACTGGGTGGCCCTAGGGAACGCTTACCGGCTAGCCCACAAGGACACTAAAAGCAGTTCTAGACTCTGTTATATTTCACACAAAGCCTGTTCATCGAGCTGATGGCGCCGTGAACCTCATTGGGAAACTGCCCGTGCCTCGTATGTGGTGTCAGTAGCATTTTACCGAATCCAGCTGGTATGAAACGCGAGGTACATATATATACTTCATTTTTAGTCCATTTAACACGCGGACTTTGAACATATAATCAACGACCTCACCAGCAAGGAATCGAACCCTCGACCTACTGGGTGGCCCTAGGGAACGCTTACCGGCTAGCCCACAAGGACACTAAAAGCAGTTCTAGACTCTGTTATATTTCACACAACTGGTGAGGTCGTTGATTATATGTTCAAAGTCCGCGTGTTAAATGGACTAAAAATGAAGTATATATATGTACCTCGCGTTTCATACCAGCTGGATTTGGTAAAATGCTACTGACACCACATACGAGGCACGGGCAGTTTCCCAATGAGGTTCACGGCGCCATCAGCTCGATGAACAGGCTTTGTGTGAAATATAACAGAGTCTAGAACTGCTTTTAGTGTCCTTGTGGGCTAGCCGGTAAGCGTTCCCTAGGGCCACCCAGTAGGTCGAGGGTTCGACTCCTTGCTGGTGAGGTCGTTGATTATATGTTCAAAGTCCGCGTGTTAAATGGACTAAAAATGAAGTATATATATGTACCTCGCGTTTCATACCAGCTGGATTCGGTAAAATGCTACTGACACCACATACGAGGCACGGGCAGTTTCCCAATGAGGTTCACGGCGCTATCACCTCGATGAACAGGCTTTGTGTGAAATATAACAGAGTCTAGAACTGCTTTTAGTGTCCTTGTGGGCTAGCCGGTAAGCGTTCCCTGGGGCCACCCAGTAGGTCGAGGGTTCGATTCCTTGCTGGTGAGGTCGTTGATTATATGTTCAAAGTCCGCGTGTTAAATGGACTAAAAATGAAGTATATATATATATATATATATATTAGGGTGGAGCTTATTTTTTTTTTTTTTAAATATGTTCTTCTTACCCTCTCAAATTGTTCCTTTATATGAAATAAAAACTGAGAAAAAGAATCAGTGCAATTGAACAATATTTAGAGGTAGCTCAATGAGGGTAAAGTTTCTGACAATCCAAAGTTGTGGCCGCCATTTTACTTCACACACACTACTGATACCATATAAGCTGTTAAAATAACTTTAAGAAATAATAATAATTATGCAAAGGGTGCTAACTATGTTTTTCATTTTAGATCAAGTAGTGTTTTAGCCAATAAAATTGTAGAAAGCAATACTGCCCTAGCTATAAAAATTTCCGACTTCTGCTTTGAAGACTGTGTTTCTCTTGGGGAAAAGTATCTGAAAAGGCCCACCAACTGAAACAAAGGTAACTACGGACATAATATTTTATGAATTATTTAATGAGAAAAGCACCAACATTACACAATATAGAATATAGATGTTGATTCTTAATTTCTTATCTACTGATGAATTATATTACATCTGTCTAAGTGTCTAAATGTTACTGTGTAAGCAGTAAAGTCCTAAATACTACGTAGATAGACAGATACATAGACATTTTGTAGAACATTTCTTAAACATAAGTGTTAATGAAATTAATGACTCCAACCTGTCTAATGAATGCTATTTTATATTTATTTCAGATTGAAAAAGAAAATGGCATCTCCGGCTAAAGTAACAAGATCTCAAACCAAGTTGTATCTCCTTGGCGACTCCGTGATTGAAATAACAGGCAGCAAGTTGCCGTCAATGCGTATGGCTCTTGGATTTTTCCTACATCACCATCTTGATCTGAAGAAGACCGTAAGAAAATCATCTGATATTACCATCACGGAAATAACACAGTTTTGGAAAAAAGCTAGAATCCCGACGAGAGATCATCAAAACTGCCAGACTAAGCTTCAGCAGACATTTGAAGAATGGCGTCTTTTGAAAAAGAACAAAGCACGAACGTCACCAACACAACTCACAAAAGAGTCGGCTTTTGTTTCCCGGCTTGAAGATCTATTTGATGTCGCTCACGCAGATGCTCTGAACAATACTTCAGTATTACAAGAAGACAAGGATTTCTTGTTGGCTCAGCGAGAAAAGGGAAGAAGAGGGTCACTGGCTGGAGTAGATGTAAAGCTTGCTAATAAGGAGAAAAGGGCGTCCAAAAGAGAGGACCAAATGGTTGCCAGACGACATCGAATGGGGGAATTGAAACACATAGCAGCTTCTAGAACTGAACTTATTTCATCTGGTTCCGAATCTGAAATCAGCTCTGCAGAATGTATTGAAAATATTGAAACTGGACAAAATGAGAGTGAGGGATCTGATGGAGGAATCCAATTTCAGACACGACGAAAAAGAAAGAGAGGGAGAAAAAACGTCGTTACTCCAGAACTTTCAGCAGCCTTAGATCGCACAAAAATGTCAGACCGCAAAGCCGTTATTGTATTAGCAGAAACTGCTAAAAGCTTGGGAGAGAACATTGATGATCTTGCTCTAAACAGAGACTCTATTCGTAGACAAAGAGTAGAACACAGAATCCAGAGATCTGCAAATATAAAGGCTGAGTTTCACAGTAATGTGCCCCTTGTTATTCATTGGGATGGAAAACTGATTCCTGATCTAATCGGAAAAGAGAAGGTTGATCGCCTGCCAGTATTGGTTTCAGGAAAAGGAGTTTCTCAGCTACTCACTGTTGCAAAGCTTCCATCTGGAACAGGGGAAGCTCAGGCTGCTGCTGTCTTTGGAGCCATTGAAGACTGGGGCGTAGCCGACAACATTCGAGCTATGTGTTTTGACACGACAAGTTCAAATACTGGTCCGATCGCTGGTGCATGTGTCCTCCTAGAGCAGAAGCTTGATAAGTCACTGTTATCACTGGCCTGCAGGCATCATATCATGGAATTGATAATTGGCACAGTATTCCAAGTATGTATGGGAGTCAAATCATCTTCATCGCCAGAGGTTCCTCTCTTCAAACGCTTCCGGGAATACTGGAGATTCATCGACACCACCCAGTATGAATCAGGAATTGCAGCGGATGATGTAGCAACCCTAGTAGAAGACATAAAGCAAAGTACTATCGATTATGCCAACAAGCAACTTGAGCATAGACATCCGAGAGATGATTATAAAGAATTATTGGAACTTGATAGTTTTTCTCGGTATTGCTCCTGCCAGAGGAGTGCGATTCATGTCACCCGGAGCAATGCACCACGCACGCTGGATGTCCAAAGTTTTATACAGTCTGAAGATCTGGATGTTCAGGGGTCAATTCAAGCTGACTGCTGCAGAAACGAGAGGTTTACGTGATGTTTGTGTATTCACGGTCCGTGTCTACTTGAAAGCCTGGATCTCGGCACCTCAAGCATCAGAAGCACCTTACAGTGACCTGCTGCTACTGAAGACACTAATTGAATACTCATCGATCAATCCGGCCATCTCGAAGTCAACATCACGCAAGTTTTCCAATCATTTATGGTACTTGTCACAGGAACTTGTTAGCTTGGCTTTCTTCGACAGTCGAGTCAGCTCGTCGACGAAGAGACTGATGGTGAGTGCCATGAACAAGGAAGAAGATGGAGATATGGCTCATTGCAAGCGAATCAGTATTTCTCTTAATTCATTCAAGGACAGAAACTTAGAGGATTTAGTGACAGCAAGGTCAATGAAACTACTGCAAAAGTTGGACCTTCCAGATGGATTCCTTGTGGTTGATCCTGACTTGTGGGATGAGAGAGATGACTACAAGCAGGCTTCAAAAACAGTCAAGTCTCTACAAGTCGTCAATGACCACGCTGAACGTGGAGTGGCACTGATTCAGGAATACAGTGGATTAATAACCCGTGATGAAATGCAGCTGCAATTCCTGCTACAAGTTGTCGAGGACCATCGCCGAATGTTCCCGGACAGCAGAAAACAGACATTGTCCATGGTGCCATGAAAGAGGATGTTCTGGACATTGTTAGACTGATACTATGAACTGTCACAAAGAGAACAAATAACTGACTTCTTATTAACGTGTTTAATAATATATACAGGCACGTAGCCAGAACTGAAAAAAAAAGAGGGGGGGGGTTGAAGAAAAACTCTTGGGGGGGGGGGGGGGGGGCAGCTCTCCAGGAAATTTTTTTGTTTTGGGGATAATTTTGAAGCATTTTTAGCACATTTCCAGCAGACACTTGTCAGCTTACCTAGCCAAATATATTTCAAATATGGTCACTTTGCATGATCTGATGGCATTTTTTGAGAGCGAGCAGCCAAAAATTTAGCATAAAATGCTTACAAATCTGTTTTTTGGACAAAATATACTAAGAGCACCCTTTTATAAGTGTAAGCAGTCAGTTTTGACCTTTTTTGGCTGTTTATATGGCCTTCAATCACTAACTATAACTAATATTTGAAAAAAAAATCGAAAAAAAAAATTTTTTTTCGAACAAATATATACATTTTTTTTCGAAAAAATAATTTTTTTTTCGAATTTTTGTTGGTTGTTGTTGGTTGCAACCCCCCCTGGCTACGTCCCTGAATATATATTGAGTTCAAGTGTTTGATTAAACAAATTAAGACATTGGTCTGATATACTCCTAAATCATTGAATTTTCATCATTTTCGTAATTTTTGAGGTCATTGAGCTACCTCTAAATATAGGAATTTAGGCCTGAAACTTTGTATACATTGTTTCTATATCACAAGGAACATATTCAGGGGGTAAGACTTTCAAAAATGTAAATTTCGTTTTTTTTAATGTTTTAAGCTCCACCCTAATATATATACATATATATATACATATATACATATATATATATATATATATATATATATATATATATATATA
>CAUDMG010002853.1:0-43552 GCA_958450375.1 Homarus gammarus
TCTCTCTCACCTGGCTATACCTTGTGTCCGTATGTCTGGTAGTAATTTACAACTCTGTCTTACTACAAACAATTAGTACTCAAAATCGTCACAAACAGTACTCAAGACCACAAAAAGTACTCAAATTACCACAAACAGTACTCACATTACCACAAGCACAAACACCTACAGTCCCTTGTGCTTCCTCCTGCATTAACATACAAAAGTTCAGATTTCTTTAATTACCAAAGTTTATTTCCTTGGTTCTTCTGCCTCAATGTACAGCCTGTGTTTGTTGAAGTTTAACTGAGTTAAGGGGAGGGAGGGGATTGTGGTGTGGTAGAGTTTACTGTGGGGAGTTTAATGTGGTGAATATTGCTTTAACCAACCATTACAAACCACAGCTGTAAACCATTTCAAACTACAACTGTAAACCATTTCAATCCGCAGCTGTAAACCATTTCAAACCACAGCTATAAACCATTACAAACCACAGCTGTAAACCCCCAAAATACTGGTTTACACCTAAACAAAACCACACACACACATTTACACTTTTTTACAACTCAAACACTTTACAACAACAGCGGCTTGACCTGAATCCCGTAGAAGATAAATTACTCTTTTAAAACAACGGATACAAAAAGCATTCTGGATACTAACATTCAACCGGACACGATTACTCTATTGTGACAAATGTTTATATTGTCACAGAGAGCTATCGTACTCAAGTGGATGTATTTAGACAGACAAACACTTAATTCAGATACTAATAAGAGCACTACATTCATACAATCATACTTATACAGTCAAATACAAGTTGTAGTATGAGTATTGGATCCAAACAAACATGTGTACAGTCAAACACCAAACAGTATCCAGGTCAATAATTCCCCCAAAAAACACATTTATAATAGGGTAGAGGAAGTTATATAAACACCTTCACGTTTATATAACCTGGAGTTAATGATTAGTGTAGTGGGTAAGAAATCCAAGATGGCCGACAGAGATGCTTTCGCTTTAAAATTCTTCCCGTCGTCATATATATTGTTAATAAATAATTTGAATACCATTTTACTTTTGTTTAATTAAATTTTATAAGAATTCTATGTTTTTTAATATATTTTATTGATATATTAACCTAAAATGGCCTCCGTTTAGATGTTATTGACAATATTTTATCATAGTGAAAAATAACCGAATGTATTAGTTAAAATTTATGAAATTAAGAATTACAAAATAAATTTGTGTGATTTTTGTCCACTTGTGATAATGAAAAATAATATCTAAAAATAAAATATATTGAATACAGAAATAAAATTAAAAATATAAAATGAAAAATAGAAACTTACTAAATATTTATATAATAATGATTTACTGAAATACTGTGATAGATATTGGTTATGTTATTAGAGTGTGAGTTGCCTTAAGGTACTTGAGATTAATTGATGTTTTAAAATCAATTGAAGGAAAAGGCCCTTTGCATGATTAATACACACATACACACTATAACATACATACTGTGCACACACAAACATAAAATAACACACACACACACACCTTTCCCATATGTTACCTTATCCTCCCCCCCCCCCCCACTATGTCACACAATACTCTCTACCTATCCACCCACACCCTACCCTCCCCCCCCACTATGTCACACAATACTCTCTACCTATCCACCCACACCCTACCCTCCCCCCCCCCACTATGTCACACAATACTCTCTACCTATCCACCCACACCCTACCCTCCCCCCCACCCTCACCCTACCCTCCCCCCCCCACTATGTCACACAATACTCTCTACCTATCCACCCACACCCTACCCTCCCCCCACCCTCCTACCCTCACCCTACCCTCACCCTACCCTCCCCCCCACTATGTCACACAATACTCTCTACCTATCCACCCACACCCTACCCTCCCCCCACCCTCCTACCTTCACCCTACCCTCCCCCCACCCACTATGTCACACAATACTCTCTACCTATCCACCCACACCCTACCCTCCCCCCGGGTCACGACATGGCCGGCCGCCCACAGTGCCACAACACGGAGGAGGGCCTGGTGGCACTCATCACCTGTATTCACTAATTAACTCTTGGTATATTGATAAAATTCACAGTTTGCCTCAAAGTTCACCGGCGTATGTTACTGCGACCACAACAATACTTATCCGGAACCCAAATTTACCGACAAAACATGAAATTTCAGACATGTAAACAATACCTTTAAAATATAGATCTCCAATCACCCCAAAACCCTGATTTTACTTGAATTTGACATAAGAAACAGACATAAGATGCTTTAAGTAAAATAAGCCAAGGGAAGAATTCGTAAGATCATTTGAGGGAAGGAGTTGGGTTTTACCTGGTGATACTATTAAGACAACTTTCCCCCAATGAGACATTCTATTCTTCAGGTAGACATTTATTTTGTTAACCTCACCAATACAACCAGAAGACACCGACAACAAGATTATTTTCAGCAATCATTGTTTCCTTATTATGTATTACCATTACCTAAACTTCGATACTATTGGGCAAAATACAATAATAAGTCACTTTGTTCACATCTGGTCAATGATTCCTTACTCTGGTGGATGTGAAACAAAAACATTCACAACAAACTATAAAAGAACGTTTTATTGAGTACGTTTGTTTGTGTATCAGTGTGTGTTTGTTTTTTGTTTTTCAATATGGCTGCCATGAGTTATTTCAGATATTTAACATGAGTAAAATACGAGATGTCAGTCGTTAATTATCAGTAGGGAAGTTAAGAGCGTTTAGACCTTCTGTTAACTGTATGAGGATATTTAATCAACATTAACAAGAGAAATGGAAGGATGTGTGGAAGAAATTGGTGGATAATTTTAGGTGAGTGGAAGAGATATTTGAAAATTTTATCAGAAATACAATAAAAATAAATGATAGAAATTATAGGTTTCGAATACACTGTTGGTTAATTTATTCTAATGTACTGTATTAATCATGCCTTCCGTTTTCTCCTCATGCTCCTCCCCTTCCCCCTCCCTTCCCCTCCCTTCCCTTTCCTTCCCTTCTTCTCAGTGACCTCATCGGGTATCAGAGAGAGGCCAGAGCCATCTGTAGAATTTTAATATTCACTCGATCTCTCCTCTCTTTCCCTCTTTTCCTCCCCTCTCCTTCTCTTTCCCTTCCCTCCCCTCTCTTCCCTCCTTCTTCCATCTCCTTTCCCCCTTTCTCCCACTATATACCGCTCCCTACCCTCTACCCCTCTTCTTCCCCTCCGTTCTCCTCTTTCTCTGCCGTCTCCTTGCCTTTCCCTCTCCTCTCTCCCTTCACCTTTCCCTCTCCTCTCCCCTTGTCTCCCCTCCCGTCCATCTCTACTATTCCCTTCCTCTACCCTCCTCCCTCTGTATCTTTATCCTCCTTTCTTTAGCATCCCCTCTCTTTATCTTCCCTTCCACTTGCCCCCATCTCTTCTTCCTTCCCCTCTCTCATTCCTCTCTCCCTCTACCCACTCGCCATTCCCGCCATCTTCCCCTCTCAGCTCCTCTCTCAACTCCCCTCTCCACCACCTGCTAGAGTGAGGACTCGTGAGAAGGATCTAATATAAGAAAAGTTTATTTATTTTTTAATATCAGTCTTATGTAGGATTACGTAAAGGTTATTTTTGTTTACTTATGCTTTGTTTTCGTATGTTTGGGCCATGATAGATCGAGGGAAGGTCTGTAGAGCCATTCTTGGAGCATAATGTAACACCAAGTACTCCAGCCATTGACCGTAAATTTTTTTGGGGAAAGTAAGTGAATCCTGTTCATAATAGGAGTTGGTGGATCCTATTACTGAACAATAATGTGTCCTGTTGTGTCCCCTCAATGAGCATAACATAACGTAAATGGGAACACTTCAATAAGCATAACCTTCTGATATAAATTGACCCCGTACTGTGCGTAACTGATCGATATGTAATATTTACCGATCATAACACACCCAGGAGACGCTTGTGTAACAACCATAAGCTCCAGTAACCTTGTAGGGGGACCATATTCTGATCATGACGCACGTAATAGAAAAAAAATATTATCCCAGGCTTCCTACTGAGCATATTGTACAGAACAGAAGCTTGTTGAGTTATATATGAGACTGTAGGCTTGGTTGCTCCTGAGTAACCATAATACTCCTGAGGGCTTACTTAGTACGCTCATCCAATCTGAGCTTTTGTGAGCTATAAAAAGGAAATAACTGTCCACCGATAGTCATTTCAATCACCCCAGGGAGCTTAGAAAGGAAAACGGTAAATATATTTCCCCTATATTCACCCGAGCACGTTATGAAATATTGATGGTAATATTGAGAGACGTTGTGACGGTCGGCGACACACACACACACACACACACACACACACACACTCTTCACTCTCCGCTATTTTGTTATTACCTCCTGACCTTTGACCTCCAGTCCTGGGGTCAACAACTTATTGAGTGAACAACACCTGGAACTATATCTAATACACCTGCACAACACCTTGACCTACAACACAGTATTTCTTGGTGTTGACGATGGGCGGTGACTCCAATGTTTACTAAGTGTTGCTAGACATCACTTCCTCAGCTGACCTTCAGGAGGAACATGAAGGAGGAGGAAATGTGTAGGGACGCCGTAGACTGTGAGAAAAAAATAACTTGAACTTTTTCCTTAATCTTATCAACTCCGCGGATCTTAGGGATTAGAAATGGGTAAATATAACATCATTAATTTTTGCCCCGTCTTATGCACTCCGGGTTTGAGGGAAATTAAGAGAATTTAACTTTTTTTTTTCTTCTTTTTTTTTCCTGGCGGTGATGTCAAGAATTTTTATGATGTACTGTGTTATAGTCTCACAGATAAGAAGGTCCTGTAGACACATAATATTTTTTATTTTCTTGTGATTAAATGATGTCAACTTAGAAGACTTTACAAATTAGCACCAAAAATGTGTTCCCTCTAAGTCATTTTACTGTATATAAAAACAAAAAAATTTATGAAAATTTTTTTTTGAGGTTGCAGTCGCCATGGTTATCAGGGAGGTTGCAAACATACAACATTGAACTATTAAAAAAATCATATAAAAACAATCGTTATTTCTTCCAGTACAACTTCCTGGTCAGAGGGAAATATTTGTCTGTTTTACAGTCCGATCTACAGGACCTCAATTTCGTTCTCAGATTTGTTTCGTGTGTATGTGTGGGGGGGGGGGGGATGAGTCTCGTCCACAGGAATGCATTAGACGTATTATCTGAATAAGAAGGGAGTGTGGGAGAGAGACGGAGAGAGCGAGGGAGGAGAGACAGAGAGAGCACCATGGGCGCCATTCCGTCTCTTCTTCACATCTGAACGCATTCTTCCATCTTTTGAAAGGAGGGCAGCTCAAGGGGGCCGTTTATAAAAAAAAAATAAAATCCACTCTTCTTATTGTCTGCATCAGGCTTTAATCTCGGCAAGGCGTAATAGAGGTACTTTTTAAGAGGAGAAAAATATATATATGTCCCCAGGCTGTGAATTCAAAGAAATGTAGGATCTCAAAGGTACGATTTAAGAGGTTTTGAAGGTAAAAGTTGAGATGACAGCAGCGGTATAGGAAGTGACCCCTTTACCCCCCAGGTGTCAGTTATAGCAGCGTCGGAACTATTGTGTAAAGTTTGGCTCAGTGTTGTGGGTCTTATTTATTGAGAAGCTGTGAGTGTATGTGATGGTAATTGATGTGTGGAGGATGAAGTGTAAGGCTTTATTAACTGTACGTACACACACACACACACACACACACACATAAGACAAAGTTCACGAAATTCACATAAATTACTTCGTTGCAATCATGTCTCAACAATTTCCTATCACGCAATAGTTAATTTTCACTTTAGAAATAAAATTAATCACAACTTTAGTCTTACGCGTTAATATACAGAACAGTATGACCAAACAACGATCTTATTAAATGAACATAGGATAACGACCCATCTCAGCGATTTTTACTTCAGTGTGTCGAAAAAAAAAATATTGAAAGTCGTTAAGATAATCCCCCAAAAAATTCGTAAAAACGCATAAATATTTTCCAAACAGAACAAATCTTCGGTAAGAACACACACACAAACTCCCTCACTTGACGAAGACGACGAACTAATGCAATTTCGGCTGTAAAGGAGTTTTGGAAGAGCATTTCGGGTTTATTTTTGGACGGATGTAAAGAATCAGGCGAGACAGTCAGGGCAGGTTTAGCCAAGCACGAGAATTTCAGGGCCTCGAACCTGCATCCCAAGTTTAGGAAACGTGCATTCGTCCGGACGCAAGATGGTGCCTGATTTTCCGGAGGTGTGCTGAACGACCCCAGTGGTGATGATGCTCACTTGTTATTGTCGCGTTTGTTGTTATCATCATCTTGACCACGGTGACTGTTGACAACCTTGTGTGATGTGCAAGGCTTTATAGTGTGTGTTCTTGTCTCTCTCTCTCTCTCTCTCTCTCTCTCTCTCTCTCTCTCATCCACCCTTCTTTCCTCCACCACTTTCCCTCCTTTCCTACTCTTCTTCATCCCTCATCCCTTTTCTCTCTTACATCTCCTCTGTCTCCTTCATCTCCTCTCGTTTTTCTCCACCATTCCCTCTTCTTTCTCATATACCCCCTATCTCCCCTTCCTTATCCCCCTTCCTCCTACTTATCCTCTATTCCCTCATACACTCCTTCTCTCCCCTCCCACTTTCTCTCTCCCATCCCACATCCTCTCTCCCCCCTCTCACACCCCCTCTCCCCCTCCCACACCCCCTCCCACACCCCCTCTCCCCCTTCCTACACCCCCTCTCCCCCTCCTACACCCCCTCTCCCCCTCCTACACCCCCTCTCCCTCCTACACCCCCTCTCCCCCTCCTACACACCCCCTCTCCCCCTCCTACACACCCCCTCTCCCCCTCCTACACCCCTCTCCCCCTACACCCCGGGGGGAAACACACACACACACATACAAAAGTGGTCCTGCCCTCACTTCTGGAGCCAACATTCTCCCCCCTCCCTCCCTCCCCCCCACCCCTCTCCCCCCTCCACCCCTCTCTCTCTCCGTCCCTCCCTCTTCTTCTTCTATCGCCTCTTCCTCCACATTTTATCCATCTTGCTAACTTCCTACATCTTGCTGCATTCGGCATTTCCCATCTTTATCATTCCACCATTTTTTTTCTTTTTCTTTTATCTCCTTTCCCAGTCGGTGGGTCCTGATACCTTCCGTTGCCAACTACCGGATGGTACCATTGTCCACCTCCCAGGATGGGAGAGGATGGGTGATGGGGGGGATTCCACACCCTTCCCAGTCCGTGGGTCCTGATACCTTCCGTTGCCAACTACCGGATGGTACCATTCTCCACCTCCCAGGATGGGTGTGGATGGGGGATGGGGGGATTCCACGCCCTTCCCAGTCGGTGGGTCCTGATACCTTCCGTCGGCGCCTGACGGATGGTACCATTCTCCACCTCCCAGGATGGGCGAGGATGGGGGATGGGGGGTGGGGGGATGGGGGATGGGGTGGGGGGATGGGGGGGTATTCCACGCTTTCCCAGTCGCTGTGTCTTGATACCTTCCATCGGCGCCTGACGGATGGTACCATTCTCCACCTCCCAGGATGGGCGAGGATGGGGGGATGGGAAGGATGGGGGGATGGGGGGATGGGGGGGATTCCACGCCTTTCCCAGTCGGTGGGTCCTGATACCTTCCGTCGGCGCCTGACGGATGGTACCATTCTCCACCTCCCAGGATGGGCGAGGATGGGGGATGGGGGATGGGGGATGGGGGATGGGTGGGTGGGGGGGATGGGGGGTATTCCACGCCTTTCCCAGTCGCTGTGTCTTGATACCTTCCATCGGCGCCTGACGGATGGTACCATTCTCCACCTCCCAGGATGGGGGGGATGGGGGGGATTCCACGCCTTTCCCAGTCGGTGGGTCCTGATACCTTCCGTCGGCGCCTGACGGATGGTACCATTCTCCACCGCCCAGGATGGGCGAGGATTGGGGATGGGGGGATTGGGAGATGGGGGTGTGGGGGATGGGGGGATTCCACGCCTTTCCCAGTCGGTGGGTCCTGATACCTTCCGTCGGCGCCTGACGGGTGGTACCATTCTCCACCACCCAGGATGGGCGAGGATGGGGGGATGGGGGATGGGGGGATGGGGGGGATTCCACGCCTTTCCCAGTCGGTGGGTCCTGATACCTTCCGTCGGCGCCTGACGGATGGTACCATTCTCCACCTCCGAGGATGGGCGAGGATGGGGGATGAGGGGGGGTGGGGGGATGGGGGTGATGGGGGGATGGGGGATTCCACGCCTTTCCCAGTCGGTGGGTCCTGATACCTTCCGTTGCCAACTACCGGATGGTACCATTCTCCACCTCCCAGGATGGGAGAGGATGGGTGATGAGGGGGGGGCATGGGGGGGATTCCACGCCCTTCCCAGTCGGTGGGTCCTGATACCTTCCGTTGCCAACTACCGGATGGTACCATTCTCCACCTCCCAGGATGGGTGTGGATGGGGGATGGGGGGATTCCACGCCCTTCCCAGTCGGTGGGTCCTGATACCTTCCGTTGCCAACTACCGGATGGTACCATTCTCCACCTCCCAGGATGGGTGTAGATGGGGGATGGGGGATTCCACGCCTTTCCCAGTCGGTGGGTCCTGATACCTTCCGTTGCCAACTACCGGATGGTACCATTGTCCACCTCCCAGGATGGGCGAGGATGGGTGATGGGGGGGGATGGGGGGGATTCCACGCCCTTCCCAGTCGGTGGGTCCTGATACCTTCCGTTGCCAACTACCGGATGGTACCATTCTCCACCTCCCAGGATGGGTGTGGATGGGGGATGGGGGGATTCCACGCCCTTCCCAGTCGGTGGGTCCTGATACCTTCCGTTGCCAACTACCGGATGGTACCATTCTCCACCTCCCAGGATGGGTGTGGATGGGGGATGGGGGGATTCCACGCCCTTCCCAGTCGGTGGGTCCTGATACCTTCCGTTGCCAACTACCGGATGGTACCATTCTCCACCTCCCAGGATGGGTGTGATGGGGGATGGGGGATTCCACGCCTTTCCCAGTCGGTGGGTCCTGATACCTTCCGTTGCCAACTACCGGATGGTACCATTGTCCACCTCCCAGGATGGGCGAGGATGGGTGATGAGGGGGGGGGGGGGATGGGGGGATTCCACGCCCTTCCCAGTCGGTGGGTCCTGATACCTTCCGTTGCCAACTACCGGATGGTACCATTCTCCACCTCCCAGGATGGGTGTGGATGGGGGATGGGGGGATTCCACGCCCTTCCCAGTCGGTGGGTCCTGATACCTTCCGTTGCCAACTACCGGATGGTACCATTCTCCACCTCCCAGGATGGGTGTGGATGGGGGATGGGGGGATTCCACGCCCTTCCCAGTCGGTGGGTCCTGATACCTTCCGTTGCCAACTACCGGATGGTACCATTCTCCACCTCCCAGGATGGGTGTGGATGGGGTGATGGGGGGATTCCACGCCCTTCCCAGTCGGTGGGTCCTGATACCTTCCGTTGCCAACTACCGGATGGTACCATTCTCCACCTCCCAGGATGGGTGTAGATGGGGGATGGGGGATTCCACGCCTTTCCCAGTCGGTGGGTCCTGATACCTTCCGTTGCCAACTACCGGATGGTACCATTCTCCACCTCCCAGGATGGGCGAGGATGGGGGGATGGGGGGGGGGGATGGGGGGATTCCACGCCCTTCCCAGTCGGTGGGTCCTGATACCTTCCGTTGCCAACTACCGGATGGTACCATTCTCCACCTCCCAGGATGGGTGTGGATGGGGGATGGGGGGATTCCACGCCCTTCCCAGTCGGTGGGTCCTGATACCTTCCGTTGCCAACTACCGGATGGTACCATTCTCCACCTCCCAGGATGGGTGTGGATGGGGGATGGGGGATTCCACGCCCTTCCCAGTCGGTGGGTCCTGATACCTTCCGTTGCCAACTACCGGATGGTACCATTCTCCACCTCCCAGGATGGGTGTAGATGGGGGATGGGGGATTCCACGCCTTTCCCAGTCGGTGGGTCCTGATACCTTCCGTTGCCAACTACCGGATTGTACCATTGTCCACCTCCCAGGATGGGCGAGGATGGGTGATGAGGGGGGGGGGGGGGATGGGGGGGATTCCACGCCCTTCCCAGTCGGTGGGTCCTGATACCTTCCGTTGCCAACTACCGGATGGTACCATTCTCCACCTCCCAGGATGGGTGTGGATGGGGGATGGGGGGATTCCACGCCCTTCCCAGTCGGTGGGTCCTGATACCTTCCGTTGCCAACTACCGGATGGTACCATTCTCCACCTCCCAGTATGGGTGTGGATGGGGGATGGGGGGATTCCACGCCCTTCCCAGTCGGTGGGTCCTGATACCTTCCGTTGCCAACTACCGGATGGTACCATTCTCCACCTCCCAGGATGGGTGTGGATGGGGGGTTGGGGGGGGATGGGGGGATTCCACACCCTTCCCAGTCGGTGGGTCCTGATACCTTCCGTTGCCAACTACCGGATGGTACCATTCTCCACCTCCCAGGATGGGTGTGGATGGGGGGGTGGGGGGGGGGATGGGGGGATTCCACACCCTTCCCAGTCGGTGGGTCCTGATACCTTCCGTTGCCAACTACCGGATGGTACCATTCTCCGTCTCCCAGGATGGGTGAGGGCAGTCATAGTTATAGCCATATTCGTAGCCGTATTCAAGTTCAGTCAAGGGTCGAGATGACAGCTCCCACCCATGAAGGGTTGTGCGGGGAATACTGTCATACTCTGTCAGTGTCGAGATGACAGCTCCCACCCATGAAGGGTTGTGCGGGGAATACTGTCATACTCGTGTTGTCACCCACTCGAGTGATAAGTTCAAGTGAGCAACTGGCTGGGTCCAGCCTCGAACTCGTCCCGCCGGAGCTGGACGGTGGTACCTAGTTCGCCAGGCCACCGCCAGGGGGACATTAATCAACATTCCAGAAGTTGTATTTATGTTACATGTGGTATTTTTGCAGTTTTTATTCAATAATTTATTTATTTTCGCAGTTCTTAACGTGATTTTAAACTCAAATAGCAGAGTTACCGTGGCGCTGCTGTTTATAACTGTTTGGTATTCTTTTGTATGTGTTTTGGTATAGGTTATTGCAAAATTTCTTCATGATTCACGTAAACTCACGACACTCATACACACACACACACGACAGTCAAACACGCACACACAAGTGTATCTTGAGTTAGTAGCCAACATAAAAGAACCTTCATAAAAGCCGACAGTAGACCCCTGGCGGTGACCTGTAGCACCGCCGGGACCAGGTCGAGGCTGGGCCCAGCCTGTTGCTCGCTTACGGCCATATTATTAAACAACATCTTCCCTTGAAGAATGTCTTCATATCGAAAGCCGTATTTTTAAATGCGAAGAACCTTTTAGTGCATCGCACGAAAGAGTGTGGTGGCATGGAAACGAACTAATTGCACCAAACTTTGAAGAGGTGGCTATGACCTGCTTTTCGTCACCCTCTTCATAATTATTGTGTTAGTTTTATTGAATATTTCTTGTCAATACGATTAACGTACAAAGGGGGGGAGGGAGATCCAGGTCTATTGTAGCTATTCCGGAAGACCTTTGTGGGTGGTGGATAGCGTTCACGGGTCTAAATAATTTCACTACTATTTGATCGGTCTAGAAGAATATACTTGGAAATGAAAATACAAACATGACTCAGATTTCTGGTCCGCGAGTACCTGCGCGCGCACACACACTTCCCAACCCAACCCAACCCAACCTAACCCAACCCAACCCATCCCCACCACCACCACCACCACCACTACAACATGACAATAGGAGGAGAGGATGACGACCAGCCAACCACTATTCACGAGTCATACAACCACAATCAACTACCACTATCCGCGTACTATTACTACTACTATACCACTACCTACACCATCAGCATCACCCATCTTCACCACCACCAGCACCTCCAATCCCCACTCACCAACCACCACCAATACCAGCCAACCTTTCCCCTTCCACCACCATCCCCTTCTTCCTCTCGCCACCACTAACCACCACCTCACCCCCCACACCACCAACCCCCCGCACCACCACCTCCCACCACTCCTCCACCACAACAAATCTGTCGCCGAGAAAAGCCTATATTTATCTGGTCGTGTTATGCCTCAATGGAAAAACGGGCGTTTATACCGGGCAGTCAAAGCTTTCCTCACTATTACCGTGTTACCTTGTCATTACCACACACTATAGTCATTAATTACGTAGCGCCCCGTGTTATCATCGTCTTCTGTAACACGGTAGAAATCTATGACACTCTTGTATACATAGTGATTCGAAAACCGGTGTCACTGTGGAAATAATGGTGTTTTGACTTATGTTTATAGTGACTTTATAGAGTGTGTGTTTATATAGTCTGAGTGATTATTATGGACTATATGGTGTCAGAAATTTAAAGGAAAAACTAGGTTGTTTATGGTGATTTTAAAGTGCAACTATAGGCATACAAGATGTCAAAAATTATAAAAAAAAATATTTGGTGTTCATGGTGAATTTAAAATACAACCATAGGCCTACAAGATCTCCAAAAAAAAATAGTTTGATATTTATGGTGAAATTATGTCACTATCACCATGCTCTCTATTCATCACTATTAAACACTGTATCCTATATATTTTCACGCCCCCTCATTCACTATATGTTTCGTCTCACTATACATCTCACGATACTAAAATATAATACTCACCATAAAACAATAGTGAGAATTAAACCAACTGAGGAATGAACTACAAAAATAAAATGAAAATGTGACAAGTAAATATAGACCTTGGGAGCAGATGGAAGAATGTCGTGTTTACTCTGTTTTATGTTTTTACAGTGAATACAGTACAACACACCTGTCAAGGTTAATGCAGGGAAGAAAATAGAGAAGGCAGGACCAGTGACAACACATCTGGATAGAATTAATTAACAGGAGACCATGACGGTGATAGAATTATGCATTATAACACTATCCCGACCGACGGAATTACTTTAAGTGGAGACCTAGTCAAGTTTCATTGATTTTATAAAGTAGACACTGTAATTCAATTAAAAAGAAGTAAAAACGATCATACCCAAGCGTCCAGGGAATTTCTACCGCATCTGTCCGTCTCTGAGGCATGTTATACAACTTGTTATTTCAGCTGAAAAAAAATGAACAACCATAATGAAATTCACACCAGCGAGGAGAAACGAGTAGCGTCATGCACCATCCGAGACTCCTTGCGTCATGGACCATCAGTTACTCCCAGTGAAATATTTCAACGTGTCATGAATTTGTTCAAGATGCTGCCTGGGTTCCTAACAGCTGAGAGGCCGATGGCAAAGTTTTTAACTTGTAACACGACCAAAGTTGCTGGACTCTAACGGTGGCAGTTTTTCACTATCTGTTTTCTCGTTTCGTCTTTTGAAAGCAGCGCATAGAAGTGCCGGGTGATGGTAGGGAAGGGAGGGAGGTGTCTGTAAACAAATACTCAAAAGGTTAGATTAGGTGAGGTCGGGTCGGGTCGGGTTGAGTTGGGTTGGGTTGGGTCGGGTCGGGTCGGGTCGGGTTCAGTTGGGTTGGGTTGGGTCGGGTCGGGTCGGGTCGGGTCGGGTTCAGTTGGGTTGGGTCGGGTCGTAGGTTAAGCATAGCACTATAGTACCAAAATACAATGCAGAAAGTTTGAAAACTATCCATTGCCACGTAGTGTAGTTAACTCGGCAAACCACGTGCCTCAGGTGACCCGGTAGGGACACACATAATTCTTTACGACTTGTATCCTCAACGCCAGGTAAATGATAAAACGAATATAAAAAATCTCTCTAGGATAATATACGTTATTTGACACTTTACCTGGTGCTAATTGGTTATATCTAATTAAGAATAGGTGGTAGTGCAATTCTAAAACCATTTATATTTAGGTTTTGTATTTTGTTCAGCTTAAGTCAACCAGTCACTGTAGCGGCTTCTTACTGTATTACTTACTAGAAATTTATTCATCGATCGAACCTTAGTGACTCAGTAGCCGCCCTTAGTGAGCGGCCACAGTGTAATTTACTTCTCAACTTTGTGAGAGAAAAAGTACTTGAAGGTAAATTAGGTGCTGCAAAAACCTTAAAACTGAGTCGTAACTTGAGGAAAACCTTAAACTTCTCTTTAAATTTGCATAATACGTGGAGCTAGAGAGGAATAACACGGCCACATAAACACTACCTCGTGATCCCGATAAATCTTAGGTGAAATAGTCAATTGAGGTTTCCCTGACTTACTGTGCATTTGTGTGTGTACTGTATGTGTGTGTGTGTGTGTGTGTGTGTGTGAGCGCACGGTGTGTTGCAAAGTGTTTAGTGTGGCAGCATTATGTTAGTGTTAAGGTGCACCATGCACTGCTTGCTTCCTGTTGCTTTCAACTACCGCCTCTGGCTAGCCCTCGTGATGAACAAGGAAGCAACCTTGCATAAGGCTTTGCATTCCAGTATACAGACGCTTCAGCATCAAAACTCCTGCTGCCCCTTCTCGTGGCAACACACAGTAACTGGGTGCCTTACGGGCCCAGGCTAGACTAACAGCGGATCTTAGAGCAGCAGTGGGCCCACAGGTGCAGCGCATAGGTCCACCGGTTTGTGGGCACGCCCTGGCACCTACCAACCATAGCCCCACCCTTCCACACTGCCTTGTAGATTAACCTTGGGAGGTATAAGGCTACGGGAGTAAACCCTAAACGAAAATCAACGTTGGAGCCCCGCATCAGGCAGACATGCTTACAGAGCAAGATGGATAGGCTACTGAGGCGAAACCCAACAACCATGGTGATCGGCAGTCCATTTCAACTCTCCCTCGATCCAGTTGTTGCAGCGACCTGCACTACTGGATCAGGTAAAGGGAGAGCCAAGATGTGCGGCTGCAGCCTGCAGGCAATTGAAAAGGTATAAGGATAGTCTTAAGACAAGCCTGAAAAAGTGCCAAATCCACCCTACACCTGGGAGTCGATTACTCCATATCATAACACTTGGAGGAGCACCGCACGAGAAGGTGTCAATGTTTTCGAGTTAGCCCGACTGCAAACCGAGGCAGACAAGTGCCAACGCCGGAAAGACGCTGCTCCCTCCCCCCGTCCATCCCTCAGTAGATGGAGCCCTCCACATGTGCAACGAATGTGAACGACGCTGTGGATCCCGTATTGGTCTCTTTCGTCACCTCTTTAGGCACCTCTTTAAACACCTTAACGCTACCTATGGGGTACAGTTAGGTTAGGTTGTTAGATTAGGCAATGTGAGGTTATGATGGTTAGGTTGATCTTAAGATGAAATAAGGTGGAGCTAATCTTCAGGTGATCTATTTGCTACGTGATGGAAACCGTAAATAATCGGTGAACGGAAATAAAGTCACATGAAAAAAGTCACATGACTTGTGCACATTAACACAATATATATATATGATGTCATTGCACGTAGGTCAGGTTAAGTTAAGTTAAGTTAAGTTAAGTTAGCTTAGGTTAGGTTAGGTTTTTTCCGTGCCTTTTTTTCTGTGACTTTTTTCTTGTGACTTTTTCCTGGATTCAAATAATCTGCCGTAACAAAACATGATAGTAGGATTGATGTAGAAATCCAAGGGATAAGACAAGCTAGGTGGTGAAGTTTATCAAGTTATAACAAATTGAATGATGCAATCCTAACATTTGGTCAGATTCAATTTACAAGTCATGATGCATGTTACAAATCCTGATAAGATACCATTTCACAGGTAAACATTTCAGTAATTCTCAAATGACTCACGAATTTCTTACCTGTATTGTTTATTGACACATTCCTCGGGTATTTTTCACCACCAATTATATGACTCAGCTCAGGATGATCCCAGAGAGTAATGTCTGGAAGAGACGTTGTGTAAACAGTAACTATTTTATATCCCCTGTCAGGTGTGTTTGGTACAGGTGATCAGGTAAGTAACGAGGTTGCAGGTGTCACGACCCTGGGAGGAGGAACCACCAGGTGTGTTGACAAGAGACGGTGATAATAAGACTAACATACCTGGTAGTGATGGTGTAGACGAGGTATAACATTTCAATATTACTCCCCCAAATTTCAGAACTGATTTAAACCGTAACATTAAAATAATACGAGAACTCGAAGGACGTTTTAAACACTGAAACATAAGTGATGATGCAGAATTAGGGGAAAACATGTGAATAGAATAATAGAAATATAGTTGACATACAAATATACAGACACAAAAATCAGAAACATACAGAAGATTTAAATTCCCTTCTAGAAATTCTCATTGATGTAAAATAATATTATTCTTTTAAGATAATTATATTATACTTAATATAAATCTTTACTTTATCTGAATAAACTAGTTACAATAATAACATACAATAAGTTAAATAATTTATCCGAAAATCATAAAATATAAACAAAAAAATAAAAGAAGCAGTTGGGATTTTATTTCATTTCCTGTTAAGTGAAAGTCTTACATCAAGTCGTCTTAGGGGAATTAGAATACTCTTCCTCTCTGTGTGGTTCAAAGACGTGAATAATTTAGAGTAATTTCCTCCCTCAGCGCAGACAGTGTGCCGAACTTAACATTCATTTACTGAGAGAGTTAGGACGTTAAAATGATGTTACTTTCTGTTATAGCTTGACGTGGAATATTACCTAAGAGTGGAAGTTTTGCTGTATAGAAAGCATGAGATTAATGGGTCAGCTTTGTGGTGTGAAGGGAGTCTTATTGACGTAAAGAAGCCTTATGATGTTAGAAGAGCCTTATGATGTTAAAGGAGCCTTATGATGTTAGAGGAGCCTTATGATGTTAGAAGAGCCTTATGATGTTAAAGGAGCCTTATGATGTTAGAGGAGCCTTATGATGTTAGAGGAGCCTTATGATGTTAGAGGAGCCTTATGATGTTAAAGGAGCATTATGATGTTTGAGGAGCCTTATGATGTTAGAAGAGCCTTATGATGTATCCACACAACTTCAGTTCTCCACGAGGTTCACCCGTGGACAGCCATCGTTATTGGAACATGGGGAAATGTCGTCCGGGAACTATTTTTGAAACCAAAAGAAAGAAAATTGATTTGGATGGACATAAAATGTATAAATCTGCAAAGGAATAATATTTGTTATACGATATACTCCATACAGAACAGCACATGCAGAATTGTATTGTTTTTTTTAAAAGCGGTCCATGTTTGTGTACGAAAAATGCGGCCAGCCTCTACTCGCCGTTTATATCCTCCAAATTCGCCTAACAATCATAAAAGTTAAGCCTTTAAAATAACTAATACAACTAATTTATGTGTAGAAATGTATTGAAATCAAGTTGAACTAAGAAAAAGTCGTAAATGGTCTATTTGAAGAGTGGTGAGAACAGCTTCCTCTGGGATGGTGAATGACGTCCTTTATCAGAATTAATATCGACCCAATTTTCGTAATGAGCGCAATTAATAACAGTCCAGCACTACCAAAATAATCATTTCCTTAGTATAATTACTTATTAGCCGAGATTTCATATTTTAATAGGTAACTAGTGCTAGGTACTTCCCAGGCATGTTTCATTTGTGCATCAGTTTAACCACAATTTGCTACTAATAACATAAATTCAGTGACCTAAATTCATGTTTTATTTTTATATTCCCTTAGTGACTCGATGTATTACAAAAAAGAACTACTTTACGACTTGTTTGGGCCAACAGTTGGAGTGGTGATATTAATTAACTTTGCCATTCACACTGGTAGAATCAAATGAAGATATATTGGCTTTGTATGTCCATGATTTCAACAAAAATGAATAAGTCCTTCTAAAATAAATGGAATTGATGATATTATTACCTTTTTGGCCATCCAGCGAATATAATGATTTTAAGTTGACCGATTTTTACAGACAGAGACTGAGAGACAGACGGACAGAGACAGCTAGACAAACTAACTCTACCAAAGCACCAATCACCTACTGCGGCACCAAGAGACGCCAACCCCAGTAAACAGAAACCCTCCTCCTGGTGTACATTAACACAGTATAACCTTTTTCTTCTATATTTTAAATTTATTTCTGTTCCTTTTTCGCCCCCCCCCCCCCCCAGGCCTCGTTGTGGGTCGTTTGATCTGTGCCCGGGTGGGCTAATTCCCATTAAAAAAAAAAAGCAACTAGCTGGGCCCAGCCTCGAACTGCTCCCAGCGGTGCTAGACGTAGTTCGTCAGGCCACCGCCAGGGTCTACTGTCGGCTTTTGTGAAGGTGGTTTTGTTGTTTTTCTTTAATAATTTATATATTTTCGTAGTTTTTCTCAGGATTTGTATGAATTTACACTCCAATAGCAGAGTTACAATTGTATTGAAGCTGTGTGTGGCCCTTGTACAGCCAATCTTGGCTACTAACTCAACATACACTTGTGTGTGCGTGTTTGGCTGTCGTGTGTATGAGTGTCGTGAATCATGAAGAAATTTTGCAAGAACCTATACCAAAACACATACAAAAGAATACCAAACAGTTATAAACAACAGCGCCACGGTAACTCTGCTATTTGAGTTTAAAATCACGTTAAGAACTGCGAAAATAAATAAATTATTGAAGAAAAACTGCAAAAATACCACATGTAACATAAATACAACTTCTGGAATGTTGATTAATGTCCCCCTGGCGGTGGCCTGGCGAACTAGGTACCACCGTCCAGCTCCGGCGGGACGAGTTCGAGGCTGGACCCAGCCAGTTGCTCACTTGAACTTATCACTCGAGTGGGTGACAACACGAGTATGAGAGTATTCCCCGCACTACCCTTCATGGGTGGGAGCTGTCATCTCGACACTGACAGAGTATGACAGTATTCCCCGCACAACCCTTCATGGGTGGGAGCTGTCATCTCGACACTGACAGAGTATGACAGTATTCCCCGCACAACCCTTCATGGGTGGGAGCTGTCATCTCGACCCTTGACTGAACTTGAATACGGCTACGAATATGGCTATAACTATGACTGCCCTCACCCATCCTGGGAGGTGGAGAATGGTACCATCCGGTAGTTGGCAACGGAAGGTATCAGGACCCACCGACTGGGAAGGGTGTGGAATCCCCCCATCCCCCATCCACACCCATCCTGGGAGGTGGAGAATGGTACCATCCGGTAGTTGGCAACGGAAGGTATCAGGACCCACCGACTGGGAAGGGTGTGGAATCCCCCCATCCCCCATCCACACCCATCCTGGGAGGTGGAGAATGGTACCATCCGGTAGTTGGCAACGGAAGGTATCAGGACCCACCGAATTGGAAGGGTGTGGAATCCCCCCATCCCCCATCCACACCCATCCTGGGAGGTGGAGAATGGTACCATCCGGTAGTTGGCAACGGAAGGTATCAGGACCCACCGACTGGGAAGGGTGTGGAATCCCCCCCATCCCCCATCCACACCCATACTGGGAGGTGGAGAATGGCACCATCCGGTAGTTGGCAACGGAAGGTATCAGGACCCACCGAATAGGAAGGGTGTGGAATCCCCCCAACCCCATCCACACCCATCCTGGGAGGTGGAGAATGGTGCCATCCGGTAGTTGGCAACGGAAGGTATCAGGACCCACCGAATAGGAAGGGTGTGGAATCCCCCCATCCCCCCCCCCATCCCCCCCTCATCCTCGCACATCCTGGGAGGTGGTGAATGGTACCATCCGTCAGGCGCAGACGGAAGGTATCAGGACCCACCGACTGGGAAGGGTGTGGAATCCCCCCCCATCCCCCATGCCCCCCATCCCCCTCCCCCATCCCCACCTCCCCCCATCCCTCCCCCATCCCCTCCCCCATCCTCGCCCATCCTGGGAGGTGGTGAATGGTACCATCCGTCAGGCGCAGACGGAAGGTATCAGGACCCACCGACTGGGAAGGGCGTGGAATCCCCCCCCCCCATCCCCCCATCCCCCTCCCCCATCCTCGCCCATCCTGGGAGGTGGTGAATGGTACCATCCGTCAGGCGCAGACGGAAGGTATCAGGACCCACCGACTGGGAAGGGTGTGGAATCCCCCCATCCCCCCCTCCCCCATCCTCGCCCATCCTGGGAGGTGGTGAATGGTACCATCCGTCAGGCGCAGACGGAAGGTATCAGGACCCACCGACTGGGAAGGGTGTGGAATCCCCCCCCATCCCCCCATCCCCCTCCCCCCTCCCCCATCCTCGCCCATCCTGGGAGGTGGTGAATGGTACCATCCGTCAGGCGCAGACGGAAGGTATCAGGACCCACCGACTGGGAAGGGCGTGGAATCCCCCCCATCCCCCTCCCCCATCCTCCCCCATCCTGTGAGGTGGTGAATGGTACCATCCGTCAGGCGCAGACGGAAGGTATCAGGACCCACCGACTGGGAAGGGTGTGGAATCCCCCCCCCATCCCCCCATCCCCCCATCCCCCTCCCCCATCCTCGCCCATCCTGTGAGGTGGTGAATGGTACCATCCGTCAGGCGCAGACGGAAGGTATCAGGACCCACCGACTGGGAAGGGCGTGGAATCCCCCCCCCCATCCCCCCATCCCCCTCCCCCATCCTCGCCCATCCTGTGAGGTGGTGAATGGTACCATCCGTCAGGCGCAGACGGAAGGTATCAGGACCCACCGACTGGGAAGGGTGTGGAATCCCCCCCCCATCCCCCCATCCCCCCATCCCCCTCCCCCATCCTCGCCCATCCTGTGAGGTGGTGAATGGTACCATCCGTCAGGCGCAGACGGAAGGTATCAGGACCCACCGACTGGGAAGGGCGTGGAATCCCCCCCATCCCCCCATCCCCCCCCCATCCCCCTCCCCCATCCTCGCCCATCCTGTGAGGTGGTGAATGGTACCATCCGTCAGGCGCAGACGGAAGGTATCAGGACCCACCGACTGGGAAGGGTGTGGAATCCCCCCCCATCCCCCCATCCCCCTCCCCCTCCCCCATCCTCGCCCATCCTGGGAGGTGGTGAATGGTACCATCCGTCAGGCGCAGACGGAAGGTATCAGGACCCACCGACTGGGAAGGGCGTGGAATCCCCCCCATCCCCCTCCCCCATCCCCATCCTGTGAGGTGGTGAATGGTACCATCCGTCAGGCGCAGACGGAAGGTATCAGGACCCACCGACTGGGAAGGGCGTGGAATCCCCCCCCCATCCCCCCATCCCCCCATCCCCCTCCCCCATCCTCGCCCATCCTGTGAGGTGGTGAATGGTACCATCCGTCAGGCGCAGACGGAAGGTATCAGGACCCACCGACTGGGAAGGGTGAGGAATTCCCCCCCATCCCCCCCATGCCCCCCATCCCCCTCGCCCATCCTGGGAGGTGGTGAATGGTACCATCCGTCAGGCGCAGACGGAAGGTATCAGGACCCACCGACTGGGAAGGGCGTGGAATCCCCTCCCCCCATCCCACCAATCCCCCCCCCCCATCCCCCTCCCCCATCCTCGCCCATCCTGTGAGGTGGTGAATGGTACCATCCGTCAGGCGCAGACGGAAGGTATCAGGACCCACCGACTGGGAAGGGTGTGGAATCCCCCCCCATTCCCCCCATCCCCCTTCCCCATCCCCCTCCCCCATCCTCGCCCATCCTGGGAGGTGGTGAATGGTACCATCCGTCAGGCGCAGACGGAAGGCATCAGGACCCACCGACTGGGAAGGGCGTGGAATCCCCCCCATCCCCCTCCCCCATCCTGTGAGGTGGTGAATGGTACCATCCGTCAGGCGCAGACGGAAGGTATCAGGACCCACCGACTGGGAAGGGTGTGGAATCCCCCCCCCATCCCCCCATGCCCCCCATCCCCCTCCCCCATCCTCGCCCATCCTGGGAGGTGGTGAATGGTACCATCCGTCAAGCGCAGACGGAAGGTATCAGGACCCACCGACTGGGAAGGGTGTGGAATCCCCCCCATCCCCCCCATCCCCCTCCCCCATGCTCGCCCATCCTGGGAGGTGGTGAATGGTACCATCCGTCAGGCGCAGACGGAAGGTATCAGGACCCACCGACTGGGAAGGGCGTAGAATCCCCCCCCCCCCCCATCCCCCTCCCCCATCCTTCGCCCATCCTGTGAGGTGGTGAATGGTACCATCCGTCAGGCGCAGACGGATGGTATCAGGACCCACCGACTGGGAAGGGCGTGGAATCACCCCCCAACCCCCCATCCTGACACCCCGCTGACGTTCCTAATTTACATACAACCACAGAACCGATTATCTAGTTTCCTTGTTTGTCCGGTTACGCATTCGCCAGTAAGTCCTGTCACTCTGCATCTTTCTCTCTCTCTCTCTCTCTCTCAGTATGAATGCTTTTCTATTTGTCTAATCGCCTCTCCCTATCTGTTTGTCCATCTGTCTGTCTATCTTTGTTTAGCTATCTGTCTGATTGCTCCTCTGCCTGCCTATCTGTCGGTCTGTCTGTTGGCCATTTTTCTATTCCTTTCACTGATTATTCTTTTTTTATCTTTCTACACCTGCTGCAAGACGACTTAAAGTAAACAACATCTCCCCCATTTCCTTCCCTGCCCCACACCCACTCCTGCACCACACGCATTCCTAGCCCATTACCCCAAATCAACCCCCCCCCAACCCCATCCTCACCCCCACCACCTCACCATAACCTTTCAAAGCAAGCGCTAACGATATGTTAATTACAAGCTTTAAAATATTGTGGTGTTTGGTCTCTAGCGACGTCTTGTTTGACTGTCTGCGACGACTCTCCGTGATGACAGATTCTCTCCTCCTCTTTCTTATATAAGTGCAGGGTAAAGCTTAATCAACCCGAATGAAAATATACCAAGAAATTACTTAAAACAAGGCGTGTGGCCCCAACCTGCGTGTAAACACCTCAGCCACACATAACTATCCACGTTTTTCTGTTTTATTGTTTTTTCTCGTCTGCTTAAACAAGATTTAGCGCTGGCTCCGACTTATGCTATTAATGGTCGCTTAAATCATCCTGGGCTTTGTTCGTCGCAGCCACTTGAGAGTTTCGACACAGGGAATGAACTCACATGAATGGCGGCTCTAGTGGAGTTGTGGCGAGGTTCTCTTGTGTCGGGGAACTGTAGAAAAGGCCAGACCTGAGCGATGAATCATGGTAAGAAAAAAGAAGAAGAACCGACCTCCAGGATAAACGGCATTACAGAAATACAACAATGGTCGGCGTAATTAATAACACTTCTTTTACCACATGACAGTGCAAAGAGTTTATGTTGAGAATTATAAACAAACATATATTTAGTTCACTGTAATTGTCAGCGTAGTAGTGATGATATATTGGTCAGTGTGATGTTGTTAGTGTGGAGTGGTTGGTATAGGTTTTGTAGTGTGTGTGTGTGTGTGTGTGTGTGTGGATTTGAGTGCTCATAAGTGTGCACAGATTCCCACACAGAACTTCCTCCCCCCCCGCCACACACACACGTTCTCATACACACACACACACACACACACACACACACGCACCACGACCTCATCTGCAAATTTGGTAAGAAGCTTCTACACCATCCCCGACACCGGCTCCTACTACCACCTGAGATCCCTTGTCCGAGAATGGCTGTTCGACACCACAACCGCATCCAGCCCATACGTGCACGAACTGATCGCTATAAGAACAGCCCAGTCCCAACCATTGTAAAAATTATCAATAACTTGTAATAAATCAGTGTATTCACTCCCAGTAAACACTACTCCTTGCACTGTAACTATGTTGAAATGAACTGTAGGTTGAGCTTTTCCCCATCTAGTTATTATATGTCTTATTTGTGTCACTTATGTTACTTGTATATTATTTGTAATTCGTAACCCATTCCCCAAATATGTAACTGTATATTATCAGCCTTCTGCCTGCCAAGCTCTTTCAATAAACCGTTAATTATTATTATTATTATTATTATTATTATTACACACACGCTCTCTCCCTCCCACTACAAAACTCACTGTCTCCCACAACACACTCGCTCCCTCCCACAACACACTCGCTCCCTCCCACAACACACTCGCTCCCTCCCACAACACACCCGCTCCCTCCCACAACACACCCGCTCCCTCCCACAACACACCCCCTCCCTCCCGCAACACACTCGCTCCCTCCCACAACACACTCGCTCCCTCCCACAACACACTCATGATCTAAAAAGGACAAACACTAATATAAATCCAGAGGTTCTCACGATCATTAAGACAGCCACGGGGAGCCCTTCGTGACCTTCCACTGCCTAACGCCTCTTTTACGACGCCCACCTTCGGCAGGAGACTAACGGCGGAGCTCTAGTACCCGGCCCAGAGTGCTCCTGAGGGGGGGGGGGTGGAAGGGAGGGGGGTAAAGGGAGGAGTAGTTGTGCCAGGGAGGGGGGTGGGAGGGGCAGGGAAACCGGGTATAGCTCTGTGTCATGGAGTGGGTGGAGGGGAAGGCTCTCGTGGTGGGGATGAGGTGATGAATGTGTGGTGAGGGGGAGAAGCAGTACTGTTGTTAGGGGGGGTGAGGTGTGAGGGGTGAGGTGTGAGGGGTGAGGTGTGAGGGGTGATGTGTTAGGCGTGAGGTGTGAAGTGTGAGGTGTGAGGGGTGAGGTGTGAGGGGTGAGGTATGAGGGGTGAGATGTGAGGTGTGAGGGGTGAGGTGTGAGGCGTGAGGTGTGAAGTGTGAGGGGTGAGGTGTCAGGGGTGAGGTGTGAGAGGTGAGGTGTGAGGGGTGAGGTGTGAGAGGTGAGGTGTGAGGGGTGAGGTATGAGGGGTGAGATGTGAGGGGTGAGGTATGAGGGGTGAGATGTGAGGTGTGAGGTGTGAGTTGTGTGAGGTATGAGGGGTGAGGTGTGAGGTGTGAGGTGTGAGTTGTGTGAGGGGTGAGGTTTAACGACCAAGAATAGAGAACACTTAAAAGGCGTTTCCAGTTCAGTATTGAGGATTGATATTGACGGAGGACGAGGGAAGTAAAAGAGAAGATAAAGGAGGGGAGGAGAGGGGAAGGGAGAAGAGGGGAAGGGAGCAGAGGCGAAGGGAGGGAAAGGAGAGGGGCGAGGGGGAGGGGAGGCAAGGGAGGGAAGGGTGGCATGGGAAAGTGAAGAGAGGTATGAAGGAAAGGGAAGAAAGAAGAGAGAGAGAGAGAGAGGGGTAGTGAGTAAAGAGAAGGACATATTGCCACCTTTAACCCTTCCTTCCCTTCATCCCCCATCACCACCTTTCTACAATCAAATATTTCTATCCTCACTCCGACCTATCTCTTACCATCCTCCTATCCTCACTCTATCCTACCTCTTCCCATCCTCCTATCCTCACTCCAACACACCTCTTCCCACCCTTCTATCCTCACTCTATCTCACCTCTTCCCATACTCCTATCCTCACCCTGACCCATTCCCACCGTCCCTCCTATCCTCACCCAACCCACCTCTCTCCTCCATCCCCTAACCTAACCAATTACACACTATCAACATTAACCTAACACATTAAATTAACGGGCTTAACAATAATAAGAATCAATAATTGTGACCAATCTTAATTTACGTTAGGTTAGGTTAGGTTGAAACATAATAGGAGCGAGGCCTATTAAGATTGGAGCCTATTACTACCATGACTATTAGCACTGGGGCATATTAAGACTCGTTCCTATTAAGACTAGGGCCCATTAGCACCGCCACTTATAAGGACCGGAGCATGAATAACTATCCTTTGTATATCATATATAGTACACCACTTTAGATATATGTAGATATGACATTTTGGAACACTGAACAGCTGGATTAGTTCCCCCTGTGAAGAAAGAAAACGATAGAGAGAGGCAGACAGAGAGACAGTGAGACAGAGACAGAGAGACAGATAGACAGACAGAGACAGAAAGAAAGTCAGAGAGAGTGACAGACAGAAAGAAAGCCAGAGAGAGTGACAGACAGACAGACAGACAGAGTGAGAGAGGGAAAGGCAGACAGACACACAGAGAGAGAGGGACAGGCAGACAGACAGAAAATGTATACAAACCAGAGTGGAGTGTGACCAATACATAAACCTGTCCCTTTACCCAGAGCCGCACAAAAACTGGACCAGCAGTGATAAGTAAAATATCAATGGTCATATTACACCGCGCGAGCTACACTTAAAGCTTTACTTAAGACCTGACAAGGAGAACACCTCGTTTTAAAAATTCATAAAGGCAGACAGACAGACAGATAAATAGAAAGACATGTGAATATATAAGAAAGTTCGTAATACAAGTCTGGCGATAGTGTGTCGCCCTGTTTATGACTCCTGCTTGCAAAAATATAAACAACCCTTCCCTCCCCTCCCCTTCCCTCCCCCCTTCCCTTCCCCTTTCCCCTCCCCTGGTTGGTACACTGATCCCCTCCCTCCCCTCACCCCTCCCCACCTCCCCTCCTGTCCCCTCCCCTCTCCCACACCCCTCCACCTCTCCCCTCCCCTGGTTGGTACACTGATCCCCTTCCCTCTCTCTCCCTTCCCATCCCCCTCCCCTCCCCCTCTCCCTTCCCCACCTCCCCCCTCCCCTAGTTAGTACACTGCCTTCCCTCTTCCAGCTACCTCGTCACCGGGAACCTAACCTGGCCATCTTACGTCGAGTTCTTAAGTTACCGTAAGAATCAGTATCACGGGAGTTGTTTCATTCGGTCTAACATTCTATAATTGAGTAATAATTATACCTAAACATTCACATTTCATCCCGGACTAACGATGGATTAAAAGAATGTCATTTTATACGGTGACGATCTTGGTGCTGTGGCGAGGTATTAGTTTACAGAGATAAGAAGGATGGTTTTATCTTGTGGGGTGTGGAGGATGTGGTTGTAGGTGCTCCTGAAGGGGGTTTATGAGTGGTGGATGTGGTTGTAGGTGCTCCTGAAGGGGGTTTATGAGTGGTGGATGTGGTTGTAGGTGCTCCTGAAGGGGGTTTATGAGTGGTGGATGTGGTTGTAGGTGCTCCTGAAGGGGGTTTATGAGTGGTGGATGTGGTTGTAGGTGCTCCTGAAGGGGGTTTATGAGTGGTGGATGTGGTTGTAGGTGCTCCTGAAGGGGGTTTATGAGTGGTGGATGTGGTTGTAGGTGCTCCTGAAGGGGGTTTATGAGTGGTGGATGTGGTTGTAGGTGCTCCTGAAGGGGGTTTATGAGTGGTGGATGTGGTTGTAGGTGCTCCTGTAGGGGGTTATGAGTGGTGGATGTGGTTGTAGGTGCTCCTGAAGGGGGTTTATGAGTGGTGGATGTGGTTGTAGGTGCTCCTGAAGGGGGTTTATGAGTGGTGGATGTGGCTCTAAGTACTCCTGGAGGGGGGGGGGGATGGTATGAAGACTTCCCTGGGCGTTAGGTTGTCAGTGGACGGCTCCTCACCAAAGCTGTAACGTTACAAATTGGTGACTTCTCTTGTATGCCCAACTGTACAACCCGAAGCAACATTAAGAGGAATCTAAAAAAATAAATAAAAAAATATCATCAAACACTGTAACCACACGAACGTTTAGGGCAGCACCAATAAGAGATACGCATAGTGATTATCGTTAAAACTAAACATTATAGATACAGTTTTATAATGACAGAATATACAAATAATTTCAGTAGGGTACGAGGCGTGGGCAGAGAAGGTTGATGAGGGTGTTGGTCATAAAGGAGTCTCGTAACAGAGTGGACTATCTCTTGCTCGTACTGTTGTGGACTATCTCTCGCTCTTACCGTAGTGGGCTATCTCTCGCTCTTACTGTAGCGGGCTATCTCTCGCTCGAACTGTTGTGGACTATCTCTCGCTCTTACTGTAGCGGGCTATCTCTCGCTCTTACTCTAGCGGGCTATCTCTCGCTCGTACTGTTGTGGACTATCTCTCGCTCGAACTGTAGTGGGCTATCTTTCGCTCGTTCTGTAGTGGGCTATCTCTCGCTCTTACTGTAGCGGGCTATCTCTCGCTCGTACTGTTGTGGACTATCTCTCGCTCGTACTGTAGTGGGCTATTTCTCGCTCGTACTGCAGTGGGCTATCTCTCGCTCGTACTGTTGTGGACTATCTCTCGCTCGTACTGTAGTGCGCTATCTCTCGCTCGTACTGTAGTAGGCTCTCTCTCGCTCAGACTGTTGTGGACTATCTCTCGCTCGTACTGTAGTGGGCTATCTCTCGCTCGTACTGTAGTGGGCTATCTCTCGCTCGTACTGTTGTGGACTATCTCTCGCTCGTACTGTAGTGGGCTATCTCTCGCTCGTACTGTAGTAGGCTCTCTCTCGCTCAGACTGTTGTGGACTATCTCTCGCTCGTACTGTAGTGGGCTATCTCTCGCTCGTACTGTAGTGGGCTATCTCTCGCTCGTACTGTAGTGGGCTATCTCTCGCTCGTACTGTAGTGGGCTCTCTCTCGCTCGTACTGTAGTGGGCTATCTCTCTCGTACTGTAGTGGGCTATCTCTCGCTCGTACTGCAGTGGGCTCTCTCGCTCGTACTGTAGTGGGCTATCTCTCGCTCGTACTGTAGTGGGCTATCTCTCGCTCGTACTGCAGTGGGCTATCTCTCGCTCGTACTGTAGTGGGCTATCGTTCGCTCGTACTGCAGTGGGCTACCTCTCGTTCGTACTGTAGTGGGCAATCTCTCGCTCGTACTGTAGTGGGCTATCTCTCGCTCGTACTGTAGTGGGCTATCTCTCGCTCGTACTGCAGTGGGCTATCTCTCGCTCGTACTGTAGTGGGCTATCTCTCGCTCGTACTGCAGTGGGCTACCTCCCTTTCGTACTGTAGTGGGCTATCTCTCGCTCGTACTGTAGTGGGCTATCTCTCGCTCGTACTGTAGTGGGCTATCTCTCGCTCGTACTGTAGTGGGCTATCTCTCGCTCGTACTGTAGTGGGCTATCTCTCGCTCGTACTGTAGTGGGCTATCTCTCGCTCGTACTGTAGTGGGCTATCTCTCGCTCGTACTGTAGTGGGCTATCTCTCGCTCGTACTGTAGTGGGCTATCTCTCGCTCGTACTGTAGTGGGCTCTCTCTCTCTCGTACTGTAGTGGGCTATCTCTCGCTCGTACTGCAGTGGGCTCTCTCTCGCTCGTACTGTAGTGGGCTCTCTCTCGCTCGTACTGTAGTGGGCTATCTCTCGCTCGTACTGTAGTGGGCTCTCTCTCGCTCGTACTGTAGTGGGCTATCTCTCGCTCGTACTGTAGTGGGCTATCTCTCGCTCGTACTGGAGTGGGCTCTCTCTCGCTCGTACTGGAGTGGGCTCTCTCTCCCCGCTCCACTTATCATCCGAGCGATGTCGTTTGTGATGAGATATTCGGGTTTTTTGGTCATATATGTCTGAACTTCCCCCAAGGTGTGTGTGTGTGTGCATTCCTGAGGGAGGTTGGCTGTGTCCTCCTGCTGTAGGTGTACGTCGTTTAGTGAGAGGTTCCTTCTTCTTGAACCTGTTTTAAGAACCTTCCTTGATGCTTGAATTCCGTTCTGGTATGAGGAAGATAACTTTTTATTTTTAATGGGAGAGGAAGAGAGGAGGAAGGGGAGAGCAGGTAGAAGGAAGCGTGGGAGAAGTGGGGAAGGGGAGAGTGGGTAAAGGGAGAGGGATGGGTAGGGGGAAGGGAAAGGAGAGGGAGAAGGAAGGGGGAAAGGTTTATATGCACGTTCTTCGCGTTTAATGTTAGTTTTTATTATTCGTGTGTATGAAATTTATTTATCGTATTATCTTGTGTGTACTTTTAAAAAAATCATAAATCTATCACACACACACACACACACACACACACACACACACACACACACACACACACACAAGGACTAAACAGTTGCAGTTGTTTACGCTCTCACAGAAAGACACGGAGGCTTGGACCTGTAAACATGATGGATCAAATAAATATAAAATATGTTTATAAAGACATTCAGCAGTAAATAAAGAATCACGTGAAGATTAGACATCCCAGTAAATATAACCTTGTGATTAAACGCCTTACATGACGAGTCCTCAGTTTCTGCCCGTCTTTCTGACTGTCTCTGTCTGTCTGTCTCTTTCGTCTGTGTTAGTCTCCGTCTCTGTTTCTGTCTGTCCCTCTCTTTCTGTCTGTCTGTCTGTTTGCTGTCTGTGTGTGTCTCTGTCTATCTTTCTTTGTTTCTCTGTGTCTGTCTCCGTCTGTCTATCTGTCAGTCTCTTTATGTCTGTCTGTCAGTCTCTGTGTGTCTGTCTGTCAGTCTCTGTATGTCTGTCTGAGTGTCTGTCTATTTCTGTCTCGGTATGTCTATGTCTTTCTCTCATTCGTTATCTGTCTGTCTGACAGTCTCATTTTGTCTATATCTGTTTGTCTATCTGTCTTTGTCCGTCTGTCATTTGGTCTGACTGTCTCTGTATGTCTGTTCTATCTTTATCACTTTGACTATATGTCTGTCTGTCTGTATGTCTTTCTCACTCTGTCTGTCTCTCTGTCATTCTTTCTCGCTCTGTCTGTCTTCTTCACTCTGTCTGTCATTCTCACTTTGTCTGTCTCTGTCTGACTGTGTGTCTGCGTCTTTCTCTGCCTGTCATATCTTTCTCACAATGTAGGTCCCTGCCTGACTGTCTATCTGTATGTCTGCCTCTGCCTGTCTACCTTTCGCATTCTGTCTGTCTGTCTGACTATCTCTGTCCGTCTGTCTGTTGGTATCTGTCTGTGTGTGAGTGTCTCTGCCTGTGTGTCTCTCAGTCTATTTATCTTTGTGTCTCAATATCTGTCTGTTTGTCTGTTTCAGTTTATGTCTGTCTGGCAGACAGAGACAGACAGACAAAGGCAAATACAGATAGAGATTGAGACAAACAGACAGAGACAGACAGACAGAAACAGACACAGACACACAGACAGAGATTGAGATACAAAGACAGACAGAGACTGAGACACACACAGACAGAGACCAACAGACAGACAGAGACCAACAGACAGACAGAGAGATTCCTACAAGTTGTTATTATTTCTTCTTTTACCAAAGTGTTCCTGTTGCTTAACAACTCAATCAGATACGTTATGGTTACGTGGTGAGTCAAGGGACAGTTGTCTGTTTCAGTTTGGGTGACAGCGGTCGAGCCTGAGAAGAGCGCCGGACCTTTTTATTTACGGCGATTCCTTCTTTATCTTGAGTTAGTAGCCAAGATTGGCTGTAAAAGGGCCACACACAGCGTCAATACAATTGTAACTCTGCTATTTGAGTATAAATTCATACAAATCCTGAGAAAAACTACGAAAATATATGAATTATTAAAGAAAAACAACAAAACCAACAAATGTAACATAAAAGAACCTTCAGAAAATCCGACAGTAGACCCGTGGCGGTGGCCTGTAGCACCGCCGGGACCAGGTCGAGGCTGGGCCCAGCCAGTTGCTCACAACTGATCACTCGGGTATGGAAGTGCTGTATGGTAGTGTGCTGTGGTGTAGGGTAGTGTAGTGTGCTGTGGTGTAGGGTAGTGTAGTGTGCTGTGGTGTAGGGTAGTGTAGGGTAGGGTACTGTAGTATGATGTTGAGAGGAGAGGGGATGGAGGTATCCCTTTTCGCCTTTTTTATTTACTTAATCTTTATCCCTTTTGTCTCTCTCTTCCCTAACCTTTATCCAGCCCTATCGTTCTTTCTTCTTTATCCATATTCCTTCTTTATCTTAAATATTCATCTCGTTATGCTTACTTGTTCTTGAAACTCGTGTGTATGTGTGTGTGTGTGTGTGTGTGTGTGTGTAAAGGTGTTGGGAAAAGGTTATTGGTTTTGCTATGCTCGCTCTCATTATCAAGCCTCATCCCCACCCCTGACCTGACTGCTTCTCGGGAATATTGAAACATATCCGCTATGTTTTTTGAGAGGCAATAGATACAGGTTGTTCATCCTGCCAATATTTGTTTATTTTTTCTCTCTCTCTCCCTATCTCCCTACCTCTCCCCCTCTTTCTCTCCCCTCCCTCCCTCTCTCTCCCTACGTCTGTCCCCCTCCCCCCCCCCCGTTTGTGAGTGAGGAGTGAGGGAGCAATGCATCAAGAGTTTCACCACTCTTCATAATATGGTTCAGCATATTTGGATAAAACGTATCAGGGAGGGAAAGCCAATCAACGAACGAGATGATTAGAAGGAAGGTTTTTATTGGTTAAAAAAAATTATTTTCTTGGACCTCTCGCAGTACAACATGGATGCTTATCTATATGTTAATGCGTCGAGAAATTAAAAAATGGAATGATTTATCTTACTTATATATGTGTGCGTGTATAGACATAACGCACGCACGCACACAAAGCAATTACATATACAGACACGCACTCACGCAAGCACAGAGACAATCACGGACACAGACGAACACAAACAAGTGGTGATGTAAAAAAATAAACGAAAAGAGAGAACCAGATAAGAGAGACAGAGACGTATAGACAGACAGACGATGACAGGAAGGGGAGACAGAAAGCCCAAGAATAAAAACAGGAAACCCAAAGACAGTGAACAAATGAGAGAGAGAGAGAGAGAGAGAGAGAGAGAGAGAGAGAGAGAGAGAGAGAGATATGAATAAATAGACAGACAAAGACAGAGAGAGAGAGAGAGAGAGAGAGAGAGAGAGCTAACGAAGAACGGCAGTAATTACCCAGATATCAATCGACTGTTCTCAAGACGTGTGTGTGTGGCCGAGGTTATACACAGCCTGCAGGGAACAATAGTTAAGGCGCTAATAACTGCCTTAAACACTCTTGTCATTACGGGTCTTATCTCTGAGGAGGAAGTTAAGAAACGAGGCAAAGATGAAGAAGACTGCCAAGAGATTAAGACGATGATAAAGATGATGTGGAAGGAGACAAAGAGAGAGATGAGTAAACAGGATAATAGTGGATTGATATATTGAGTTCTTGTTCTTGTTCTTGTTCTTCTTGTTCTTCTTGTTCTTCTTCTGTTGTTTATTGTTGGTATTGTTGTTTTATTGTTGTTGTTGTTTTGAAGAGTTGAAGCCAAAAACGATAAGTAATTAACTTGATTAATTTGGATGTAACTATGAAATTGTCTTAATTGATATTTAAGTACGCTTATTTACGTCTCCTGTCATTGATATAAGAGATTTTAAATAATCACACTTAAGAAAGCCACTTAATCACACTTAAAGGCTTCATCAGTCCAAGTCGAGTTGTTTAGTAGTAATCGCACTTGGAATAATTAATCTTTTCATTCCAAGTGTCTTAAGTAATCGCACTTTAGGACATTATCCACAAAATCCACAGATCTTAAGTAATTGCACTTAACACTACATGTGGTCCAAGTGTTAAGTAATTGCACTTACGATCTCGACACTTTTAAATAATCCTCACTTAAGGGATAATTACACTTGAAAATCATTCTACTTAAGGTTTTAAGTCGTTACGGATAAGGCACTCAAGTCATCATACTCAACACCTCAGTCATCGTTCTCACTGTCTTAAGTCATCATACTCAACACCTTAGTCATCGTTCTCACTGTCTTAAGTCATCATACTCAACACCTTAGTCATCGTTCTCAGTGTCTTAAGTCATCATACTCAACACCTTAGTCATCGTTCTCAGTGTCTTAAGTCATTATACTCAACACCTCAGTCATCGTCCTCACTGTCTTAAGTCATCATACGCAACACCTCAGTCATCGTTCTCAGCATCTTAAGTTATCATACCCAACACCTTAGTCATCGTTCTCAGTGTCTTAAGTCATCATACCCAACACCTTAGTCATCGTTCTCAGTGTCTTAAGTCATCATACCCAACACCTTAGTCATCGTTCTCAGTGTCTTAAGTCATCATACGCAAACTCGTAATCGTAGTTTTTTTCCCCCGTAATCTAACCTGAGCTCATTTCATATCATTACACTTAGGTTTAATGGGTCGCAATTCAAATTGTTGTTCTGGCTGTGGGTCGCAGTAAAAAACGTTTGAAAAACATTGTATGAGAATATATTCGTCGCTGTCACTAATATTTACGTGTATTTATCCACATATATTCTTATCACCCAGACGTACGTGATAGCCAAAGTGGGAGGAGTGAAGGACAATGGTATATTATTATGTGGGGCTGGCAACAAGTCGATCTAATGTGTATTTAGAGAAGAAGAGGCGATATTTCATGACAAGTGTCGTGAGTGTGTAAGGAGTGTGTGGGGGAGTGTTTTTGTGTGGGCAGTGTTGTGGGTGAAGAATTGATGTGAGGGAGTGTTGGTGTGCGGGAGGAAGGGTAAACGGGAAAAGGCATTACTTCACTGAGAGACTGGTGGTAACTTGACATCAGTAGATAAGCATAAAATAATAAACATAAAATCCTTTAAACAAAGAAAACACAGATAAACACCGAAGATAAGAGAAGATAAGAAAAACAAAAGTAATAAGAGTAAAATATTCAAATTTGGGTAAGATAATAAGATAAGTGACTGCTGGACAGGACCATAAGACATGGTACCTTGTGGGGGGTCTAGTTAGGAGTTTATTTTTACAGCATAACATAGTGGTCCAGGTTCCAGGTCATAGTTATTTATTTTAGTTGAGTAAATTTTCTCGGGATATGAAGGATAAAAATGGTGTGTGTGTGTGTGTGTGTGTGTGTGTTATAATCTTAAAGCGTTCACGTATATGTAAAAGCTTGTAAACCCGGACCATTACGCTCACCATCACCATTAAAACTCACCATCACCTCTTCTCACCATTACGTCACCATCATTCCTTTTAGCTATCTTTTTTATCATTACTTCTTCATTCATACTTCAGTGGTGCACCAGTAACCCTTCACCAGCATCGGTCCTCTAGTGAATAGTTCCTCCAGTCACCTCACCATCATTTCACCATAATATCACCATTCTCATCGTTACCTCACTGTGGCCTTCCCAAGAACTTCACCATCTCTTTTACTATCACCATCACCTCACCATTACTTCACCATAACACCAGGGTCCGTTGCTACCCACACGATGACGTCACCATCTGCAACGAGGACAATTTTTCTACTCCATGTCCGGTGCTTCTGGCTCGTGTGAGTAACCATAGTGTAGGTGTAGACAGCGGTGGTGAGAGTGCACTTGGTAGGCCTCTCCATTGTGGGTGAGAGTATGAAAGGCAGACACTCATAATATTTAAAGTGTTTACCATGGAAGCTGTGACCCCCCCCCCCCCCCCCTAGTTCGCCAGGCCACCGCCAGGGGGACATTGATCAACATTCCAGAAGTTGTATTTATGTTACATGTGGTATTTTTGCAGTTTTTCTTCAATAATTGATTTATTTTCGCAGTTCTTAACGTGATTTTAAACTCAAATAGCAGAGTTACCGTGGCGCTGTTGTTTATAACTGTTTGGTATTCTTTTGTATGTGTTTTGGTATAGGTTCTTGCAAAATTTCTTCATGATTCACGACACTCATACACACGACAGTCAAACACGCACACACAAGTGTATCTTGAGTTAGTAGCCAAGATTGGCTGTAAAAGGGCCACACACAGCTTCAATACAATTGTAACTCTGCTATTGGAGTATAAATTCATACAAATCCTGAGAAAAACTACGAAAATATATGAATTATTAAAGAAAAACAACAAAACCACCTTCAGAAAAGCCGACAGTAGACCCCTGGCGGTGGCCTGACGAACTACGTCTAGCACCGCCGGGACCAGTTCGAGGCTGGGCCCAGCCAGTTGCTTTTTTTTTTTTAATGGGAATTAGCCCACCCGGGCACAGATCAAACGACCCACAACGGGGCCTGGGGGGGGGGGGGGCGAAAAAGGAACAGAAATAAATTTAAAATATAGAAGAAAAAGGTTATACTGTGTTAATGTACACCACGAGGAGGGTTTCTGTTTACTGGGGTTGGCGTCTCTTGGTGCCGCAGTAGGTGATTGGTGCTTTGGTAGAGTTAGTTTGTCTAACTGTCTCTGTCCGTCTGTCTCTCAGTCTCTGTCTGTAAAAATCGGTCAACTTAAAATCATTAAATTCGCTGGATGGCCAAAAAGATAATAATATCATCAATTCCATTTATTTTAGATGGACTTATTCATTTTTGTTGAAATCATGGACATACAAAGCCAATATATCTTCATTTGATTCTACCAGTGTGAATGGCAAAGTTAATTAATATCACCACTCCAACTGTTGGCCCAAACAAGTCGTAAAGTAGTTCTTTTTTGTAATACATCGAGTCACTAAGGGAATATAAAAATAAAACATGAATTTAGGTCACTGAATTTATCTTATTAGTAGCAAATTGTGGTTAAACTGATGCACAAATGAAACATGCCTGGGAAGTACCTAGCACTAGTTACCTATTAAAATATGAAATCTAGGCTAATAAGTAATTATACTAAGGAAATGATTATTTTGGTAGTGATGGACTGTTATTAATTGCGCTCATTACGAAAATTGGGTCGATATTAATTCTGATAAAGGGCGTCATTCACCATTCCAGAGGAAACTGTTCTCACCACTCTTCAAATAGACCATTTACGACTTTTTTTTAGTTCAATTTGATTTCAATACATTTCTACACATAAATTAGTTGTATTAGTTATCTTAAAGGCTGACCTTTTATGATGGTTAGGCGAATTTGGAGGATATAAACGGCGAGTAGAGGCTGGCGGCATTTTTCGTACACAAACATGGACCGCTTTTAAAAAGAACAATACAATTCTGCATGTGCTGTTCTGTATGGAGTATATCGTATAACAAATATTATTCCTTTGCAGATTTATACATTTTATGTCCATCCAAATCAATTTTCTTTCTTTTGGTTTCAAAAGTAGTTCCCGGACGACATTTCCCCATGTTCCAATAACGATGGCTGTCCACGAGTGAACCTCATGGAAAACTGAAGTTGTTCCTGGAAATGAAATGGAAGGATGATTTACTAAGTTGATATTGTGTTCTCCTCTATCTCTCTCTTGTGTGTGTTTTTTTTCTACGGGAATTAGCCAACCCGGGCACAGGTCAAACGACCCACAACGGAGCCTGGGGGGCGAAAAAAAAGAACTTTATTTTTATGAGATTCTGTCTGTTCGTCCATCTTGTGCGGGCAATCAACATGGTAGGTAGTGAGCCGGTCGAGTCTCTGTTGTTTTGACGCTTTTTTGTTTTTTTAATGCCCCAATTTAAAAGAGTGACTTACAGTAGATGAATGCGCCATTTGGGGGTAAGGGTGGGGGAGTGAGGGTGGGGGTTGGCGGGGTGAGGGTGGAGGGTGGGGGATGAGGGGTGTGGTAATGGAGAAGGTTTAGGTGAGGGAATTTAGTGGACAAAGACTTGAGAATCCAACAGACATATACACAAGATAGTCATACACACACATACATGGTAGTCATATGCACAAGACAGTCATACACGCACACACACACACACACACACGAGAGTCATGTACACAAGAAGACAAGTCATACACGCCCACATAGCTTGAATGTTGTACGGAGTGCCCCATTATATCTCTATGTTAATAAACGTCTACTTTTGGAGGTCGACTGTGTAAATATATGAATTATTAAAGAAAAACAGGAAAAACAGCTAATGTAACATAAATAGACCTTCCAAAAAGTCGATAGTAATTCCCCTACCTGTGACACGACGAAGTAAGTACCTCTATCTAGCTCCTCCAGTCCCAGATCGAGGCAAGGCCAAGCCAGTTCATCACTTATTAACTAAACTCTCGGGTAGGTGTTGGGTGGTGTGGTGCAGTGCGTGGTGAAGGGTGGTGAAGTAAGGTAAGGTTAGGTAGGGTAGGACATCCCGTCTATAACCCCCCACCCACACCCATCATCCTCTCGCCCATCCTGGGAGGTGGGGAATGGTACCATCCGTCAGCCAAGAACCACTGACTGGGAAGGGTGAGAGGATGAAGGGGTGGGTGGGAAGGGAGGGTGTACTAAAAAAAAAAAAAAAAAAAAAAAAAAAAAAAAAAAAAAAATTAGTGTAGGGGTAGTGTAGTAAAAAAAAAAAAAGTGTAGTGGGTCGTTGCGTTGGGTTGTTGGGTTCGTTGCGTGGCGGTGGGTCGTTGGGTTCGTTGCGTTGCGGTGGGTCGTTGGGTTCGTTGCGTTGCGTTGGGTCGTTGGGTTCGTTGCGTTACGGTGGGTCGTTGGGTTCGTTGCGTTGCGTTGGGTCGTTGGGTTCGTTGCGTTACGGTGGGTCGTTGGGTTCGTTGCGTTGCGGTGGGTCGTTGGGTTCGTTGCGTTGCGGTGGTTCGTTGCGTTGCGGTGGGTCGTTGGGTTCGTTGCGTTGCGGTGGGTCGTTCGATTCTTTTGGTGTTTTTTTTAACTTAAATGATTAATATAATTGAGAATAATAATTAGAACATTTTATAATTACTGTAATTCCTGGTCATTTGTCAACAACATCAGAATTGAGACAGCACAAATAATAAGTCATAAAATAGGGTAGTGTTGGGTAGGGTGGTGTAGGGTGGTGTATTGGGGGTGTAGGACATCCCGACTATAACCACCCACCCACACCCATCATCCTCTCACCCATCCTGGGTTTTGGGGAATGGTACCATCAGAGAGCCAACAACAGAAGGTACCAAGAACCACCGACTGGGAAGGGTGAGAGGATGAAGGGGTGGGTGGGGTGAGAGGGATGATGGGGAGTGGGGGATGAGGAGAGGGAATCCACATCCTTCCCAGGAAGTGGAGAATGGTACAATCCGTCAGGCGCCGACAGAAGGTATCAGGACCCACCGACTGGGAAGTGTGTGTGTAGGGTGGTGTAGTGTGGGGTATGGTGGTGTAGTGAGGGTGTAGTGGGTGGTGTAGTATGGGGTATGGTGGTGTAGGGTGGTGTACGGTAAGGTATCAGGACCCACCGACTGGGAAGGGTGTGGAATCCCCCCATCCCCCATCTATCTGTGTCTCTGTGTCTGACTGTTTCTGCCAGTCTGTCTCACAATATCGATCTGTCTGTCTTTCTGATTTTCTGCCTCTGTTTTTCTGTCTGTCTGTCTCTTTCGTCTATATGTTAGTCTATGTCGCCGTCTCTGTTTCTGTCTGTCCCTCTATTTCTCCGTCTGTCTGTCTGTCAGTTGTCTGCTTGTGTCTGCGACAAACAGACAGACAGGCAGACAGAAAGAAACGGACACAGAGACACACAGACAGAGATTGAGATATAAAGACAGACAGAGACTGAGACACACAGGCAGAGACACAGACAGACATGACAGAGACCAACAGACAGACAGAGAGATTCCTACAAGTTGTTATTATTTCTTCTTTTACCAAAGTGTTCCTGTTGCTTAACAACTCAATCAGATACGTTATGGTTACGTGGTGAGTCAAGGGACAGTTGTCTGTTTCAGTTTGGGTGACAGCGGTCGAGCCTGAGAAGAGCGCCGGACCTTCTTATTTACGGCGATTCCTTCTTTGTCTTGAGTTATTAGCCAAGATTGTCTGTCTCTCCCTGTCTGCCTCTGACTGTCTGTCTGTCTCCGCTCGTCCGTTTGTCTGTCTGTATGTCTTTTTCTGTCTGTGTCTTTCGGTGTGTTCGTCCGTTTGTGTGACGGTTTCTGTCTGTTTCTGTGTGTCTGTCTTTTTGTTTGTGTGTCTGTCTGTGTCCGTCCGTCTGTCTGTTTTTCTAACTGTCTGTTTGTCTGTCTGTCTACAAATCCTCCCTAAGGAATCCTATCCTATAAATCAACATACCCGACCACCGCCCCCCCCCCCGCCCCCCAACAAAAAATAAATAAATAATTAACAAAATAAAAATAAATAAATAAATTAAATAAAAAAATAAAAAATAAAATAAAATAATGAAAAATACAATAAAATAAAATACCAACCAACCTCCAAACACAGCAACACCCCCCCCCCCCCCCCCCAGACAAAGCCGCACAGAAATACTGACAATTCTCCATACCCAACCTCAGCGACAACCCTCTCAATAAAAACAACCTAACTCAACAACTCCTTTCAACAAAAAACAGACAGAAAGACAGAGAGACAGAACAGACAGCCAGAGACCGACATAGTGGAAAGACAGAGAGGCTGAGACAGACAGATAGACAGAACGAGACAAACACAGACAGACAGACAGTGACAGACATTGTAAAAATAGACTGGCAGACAGAGACAGACTGACGGACAGACAAACAGAGATACAAAGACAGACAGAGACTGAGAGACAGACGGACAGAGACAGTTAGACAAACTAACTCTACCAAAGCACCAATCACCTACTGCGGCACCAAGAGACGCCAACCCCAGTAAACAGAAACCCTCCTCCTGGTGTACATTAACACAGTATAACCTTTTTCTTCTATATTTTAAATTTATTTCTGTTCCTTTTTCGCCCCCCCCCCCCCCAGGCCCCGTTGTGGGTCGTTTGATCTGTGCCCGGGTGGGCTAATTCCCATTAAAAAAAAAAGCAACTGGCTGGGCCCAGCCTCGAACTGGTCCCGGCGGTGCTAGACGTAGTTCGTCAGGCCACCGCCAGGGGTCTACTGTCGGCTTTTGTGAAGGTGGTTTTGTTGTTTTTCTTTAATAATTCATATATTTTCGTAGTTTTTCTCAGGATTTGTATGAATTTATACTCCAATAGCAGAGTTACAATTGTATTGAAGCTGTGTGTGGCCCTTTTACAGCCAATCTTGGCTACTAACTCAAGATACACTTGTGTGTGCGTGTTTGACTGTCGTGTGTATGAGTGTCGTGAATCATGAAGAAATTTTGCAAGAACCTATACCAAAACACATACAAAAGAATACCAAACAGTTATAAACAACAGCGCCACGGTAACTCTGCTATTTGAGTTTAAAATCACGTTAAGAACTGCGAAAATAAATAAATTATTGAAGAAAAACTGCAAAAATACCACATGTAACATAAATACAACTTCTGGAATGTTGATCAATGTCCCCCTGGCGGTGGCCTGGCGAACTAGGTACCACCGTCCAGCTCCGGCGGGACGAGATCGAGGCTGGACCCAGCCAGTTGCTCACTTGAACTTATCACTCGAGTGGGTGACAACACGAGTATGAGAGTATTCCCCGCACTACCCTTTATGGGTAGTGATGTAGGCGACCTGTCATCTCGACACTGACAGAGTATGACAGTATTCCCCGCACAACCCTTCATGGGTGGGAGCTGTCATCTCGACCCTTGACTGAACTTGAATACGGCTACGAATATGGCTATAACTATGACTGCCCTCACCCATCCTGGGAGGTGGAGAATGGTACCATCCGGTAGTTGGCAACGGAAGGTATCAGGACCCACCGACTGGGAAGGGTGTGGAATCCCCCATCCACACCCATCCTGGGAGGTGGAGAATGGTACCATCCGGTAGTTGGCAACGGAAGGTATCAGGACCCACCGACTGGGAAGGGTGTGGAATCCCCCCATCCCCCATCCACACCCATACTGGGAGGTGGAGAGTGGTACCATCCGGTAGTTGGCAACGGAAGGTATCAGGACCCACCGACTGGGAAGGGTGTGGAATCCCCCCATCCACACCCATCCTGGGAGGTGGAGAATGGTACCATCCGGTAGTTGGCAACGGAAGGTATCAGGACCCACCGACTGGGAAGGGTGTGGAATCCCCCCATCCCCCATCCACACCCATCCTGGGAGGTGGAGAATGGTACCATCCGGGAGTTGGCAACGGAAGGTATCAGGACCCACCGACTGGGAAGGGTGTGGAAGCCCCCCATCCCCCCCCATCCCCCTCCCCCATCCTCGCCCATCCTGGGAGGTGGAGAATGGTACCATCCGGTAGTTGGCAACGGAAGGTATCAGGACCCACCGACTGGGAAGGGCGTAGAAGCCCCGTCATCCCCCCCATCCCCCCATCCCACATCCACACCCATCCTGGGAGGTGGTGAATGGTACCATCCGTCAGGCGCAGACGGAAGGTATCAGGACCCACCGACTAGGAAGGGCGTGGAATCCCACCCCCATCTCCTCATCCCCCCGCCCATCCCCCTCCCCCATCCTCCCCCATCCTGGGAGGTGGTGAATGGTACCATCCGTCAGGCGCAGACGGAAGGTATCAGGACCCACCGACTGGGAAGGGCGTGGAATCCCCCCCATCCCCCCATCCCCCCATCCCCCTCCTTCATCCTCGCCCATCCTGGGAGGTGGAGAATGGTACCATCCTGTCAGGCGCCGACGGAAGGTATCAGGACCCACCGACTGGGAAGGGCGTGGAATCCCCCCCCCCCACCACCCCCATCCCCCTTCCCCATCCTCGCCCATCATGGGAGGTGGAGAATGGTACCATCCGTCAGGCGCAGACGGATGGTATCAGGACCCACCCACTGGGAAGGGCGTGGAATCCCCCTCTCCCCATCCCCCTCCCCCATCCTCGCCCATCCTGGGAGGTGGAGAATGGTACCATCCGTCAGGCGCAGACGGAAGGTATCAGGACCCACCGACTGGGAAGGGCGTGGAATCCCCCCCCATCCCCCTCCCCCATCCTCGCCCATCCTGGGAGGTGGTGAATGGTACCATCCGTCAGGCGCAGACGGAAGGTATCAGGACCCACCGACTAGGAAGGGCGTGGAATCCCACCCCCATCTCCTCATCCCCCCCGCCCTCCCCCTCCCCCATCCTCCCCCATCCTGGGAGGTGGTGAATGGTACCATCCGTCAGGCGCAGACGGAAGGTATCAGGACCCACCGACTGGGAAGGGCGTGGAATCCCCCCCCCCCCACCCCCCATCCCCCTTCCCCATCCTCGCCCATCCTGGGAGGTGGAGAATGGTACCATCCGTCAGGCGCAGACGGAAGGTATCAGGACCCACCCACTGGGAAGGGCGTGGAATCCCCCTCTCCCCATCCCCCTCCCCCATCCTCGCCCATCCTGGGAGGTGGAGAATGGTACCATCCGTCAGGCGCAGACGGAAGGTATCAGGACCCACCGACTGGGAAGGGCGTGGAATCCCCCCCATCCCCCTCCCCCATCCTCGCCATCCTGGGAGGTGGTGAATGGTACCATCCGTCAGGCGCAGACGGAAGGTATCAGGACCCACCGACTGGGAAGGGCGTGGAATCTCCCCCCCCCCCCCCCCATCCCCCCATCCCCCTCCTTCATCCTCGCCCATCCTGGGAGGTGGAGAATGGTACCATCTGTCAGGCGCCGACGGAAGGTATCAGGACCCACCCACTGGGAAGGGCGTGGAATCCCCCCCCCCCCCCATCCCCCTCCCCCATCCTCGCCCATCCCCCTCCTTCATCCTCGCCCATCCTGGGAGGTGGAGAATGGTACCATCTGTCAGGCGCCGACGGAAGGTATCAGGACCCACCGACTGGGAAGGGCGTGGAATCCCCCCCCCCCCCGTCCTCACCACATCCCCTCACCACATTCCCTCACCACCCTTCCTCACCACATCCCCTCACCACATCCCCTCACCACATGCATGGCCGCCACGTACTGCTTGTTGTTTTCTCGTTTGTTGTTTTTTATTTTCGTTGCTTTTTTGCTGTTGTTTTTGTTACACATCATACCAGGTCTATTGTAGCTATTCCGGAAGACCTTTGTGGGTCTAAATAATTTCACTACAGTCATTTGAAGTTTGTAGATTTGATGTTTGTTTGACTTTCTTTTTTTTTCATTTTATCTCTCTTCTCCCTCTCTCTCGCTCCATCTTTCCTTCCTCTAACCTCTCTCCCTCTTTCCTTGCCCTCACCTCCACTATTTGATCGGTCT